>HG992301.1:12784719-13332992 GCA_905220595.1 Spilosoma lubricipeda | reverse complement strand
ACACCTAAATTTTTAAGATCAGACGTATAGAAAACCGGAAAATCGCCATATTGTCATTTTCATACATTTTACTTAGAAATCTACCTTAGGGCTAGAAATCTGCAATTATCATACGAAATTTTTTCACCTTAATACCCTTGAAGTGCACCAATTTTGCTGGATATCGCCTTTGTAGACACTCCTGCGTCGCGTAGGACAATTTTCATCTGGAAAATTAAAAGAAAATTAAAATTTTTAACTTTGAATTTTTTAAATTTGTAGATTTTGGTAATTTTTGACGTTTTTGTCGAATAATTCGATCACCCTCCCTCATATTGTTTATATTTTAACAGATTTAGATAGCTCTCATCAAGACCTATCTAATAACATCCCTTATACATAGTTTCGGCATATAGATACTTAGAAAATTTTACATACAGTTTGAAATTTTTGGATTTTTGAAGATTTTTGAGGTTATCTTAAATTTTTTTCGATAGCCCTTAGTTTGTAATTACAGTTTATATATATCTAGATAGGTCTCTTCAAGACCCGTCTAAAGACACCCTGTTTGTTCAGTTTGGACAAATAGAAGTTGGAAAATTTTTTACATAAAAAATTTAAATTGTTAAATTTGGAGGTTTTTGTCGAATAATTCGGCAGCAGTTTATTTGGTAGTGACAATCTATACATATTTGGATAGGTCTCGCCGAGACCCGTCGAAAGACACCTAAATTTTTAAGATCAGACGTATAGAAAACCGGATAATCGCCATATTGTCATTTTCATACATTTTACTTAGAAATCTACCTTAGGGCTAGAAATCTGCAATTATCATACGAAATTTTTTCACCTTAATACCCTTGAAGTGCACCAATTTTGCTGGATATCGCCTTTGTAGACACTCCTGCGTCGCGTAGGACAATTTTCATCTGGAAAATTAAAAGAAAATTAAAATTTTTAACTTTGAATTTTTAAATTTGTAGATTTTGGTAATTTTTGACGTTTTTGTCGAATAATTCGATCACCCTCCCTCATATTGTTTATATTTTAACAGATTTAGATAGCTCTCATCAAGACCTATCTAATAACATCCCTTATACATAGTTTCGGCATATAGATACTTAGAAAATTTTACATACAGTTTGAAATTTTTGGATTTTTGAAGATTTTTGAGGTTATCTTAAATTTTTTCGATAGCCCTTAGTTTGTAAATTACAGTTTATATATATCTAGATAGGTCTCTTCAAGACCCGTCTAAAGACACCCTGTTTGTTCAGTTTGGACAAATAGAAGTTGGAAAATTTTTTACATAAAAAATTTAAATTGTTAAATTTGGAGGTTTTTGTCGAATAATTCGGCAGCAGTTTATTTGGTAGTGACAATCTATACATATTTGGATAGGTCTCGCCGAGACCCGTCGAAAGACACCTAAATTTTTAAGATCAGACGTATAGAAAACCGGATAATCGCCATATTGTCATTTTCATACATTTTACTTAGAAATCTACCTTAGGGCTAGAAATCTGCAATTATCATACGAAATTTTTTCACCTTAACACCCTTGAAGTGCACCAATTTTGCTGGATATCGCCTTTGTAGACACTCCTGCGTCGCGTAGGACAATTTTCATCTGGAAAATTAAAAGAAAATTAAAATTTTTAACTTTGAATTTTTTAAATTTGTAGATTTTGGTAATTTTTGACGTTTTTGTCGAATAATTCGATCACCCTCCCTCATATTGTTTATATTTTAACAGATTTAGATAGCTCTCATCAAGACCTATCTAATAACATCCCTTATACATAGTTTCGGCATATAGATACTTAGAAAATTTTACATACAGTTTGAAATTTTTGGATTTTTGAAGATTTTTGAGGTTATCTTAAATTTTTTTCGATAGCCCTTAGTTTGTAAATTACAGTTTATATATATCTAGATAGGTCTCTTCAAGACCCGTCTAAAGACACCCTGTTTGTTCAGTTTGGACAAATAGAAGTTGGAAAATTTTTTACATAAAAAATTTAAATTGTTAAATTTGGAGGTTTTTGTCGAATAATTCGGCAGCAGTTTATTTGGTAGTGACAATCTATACATATTTGGATAGGTCTCGCCGAGACCCGTCGAAAGACACCTAAATTTTTAAGATCAGACGTATAGAAAACCGGATAATCGCCATATTGTCATTTTCATACATTTTACTTAGAAATCTACCTTAGGGCTAGAAATCTGCAATTATCATACGAAATTTTTTCACCTTAATACCCTTGAAGTGCACCAATTTTGCTGGATATCGCCTTTGTAGACACTCCTGCGTCGCGTAGGACAATTTTCATCTGGAAAATTAAAAGAAAATTAAAATTTTTAACTTTGAATTTTTTAAATTTGTAGATTTTGGTAATTTTTGACGTTTTTGTCGAATAATTCGATCACCCTCCCTCATATTGTTTATATTTTAACAGATTTAGATAGCTCTCATCAAGACCTATCTAATAACATCCCTTATACATAGTTTCGGCATATAGATACTTAGAAAATTTTACATACAGTTTGAAATTTTTGGATTTTTGAAGATTTTTGAGGTTATCTTAAATTTTTTTCGATAGCCCTTAGTTTGTAAATTACAGTTTATATATATCTAGATAGGTCTCTTCAAGACCCGTCTAAAGACACCCTGTTTGTTCAGTTTGGACAAATAGAAGTTGGAAAATTTTTTACATAAAAAATTTAAATTGTTAAATTTGGAGGTTTTTGTCGAATAATTCGGCAGCAGTTTATTTGGTAGTGACAATCTATACATATTTGGATAGGTCTCGCCGAGACCCGTCGAAAGACACCTAAATTTTTAAGATCAGACGTATAGAAAACCGGATAATCGCCATATTGTCATTTTCATACATTTTACTTAGAAATCTACCTTAGGGCTAGAAATCTGCAATTATCATACGAAATTTTTTCACCTTAATACCCTTGAAGTGCACCAATTTTGCTGGATATCGCCTTTGTAGACACTCCTGCGTCGCGTAGGACAATTTTCATCTGGAAAATTAAAAGAAAATTAAAATTTTTAACTTTGAATTTTTTAAATTTGTAGATTTTGGTAATTTTTGACGTTTTTGTCGAATAATTCGATCACCCTCCCTCATATTGTTTATATTTTAACAGATTTAGATAGCTCTCATCAAGACCTATCTAATAACATCCTTATACATAGTTTCGGCATATAGATACTTAGAAAATTTTACATACAGTTTGAAATTTTGGATTTTTGAAGATTTTTGAGGTTATCTTAAATTTTTTTCGATAGCCCTTAGTTTGTAAATTACAGTTTATATATATCTAGATAGGTCTCTTCAAGACCCGTCTAAAGACACCCTGTTTGTTCAGTTTGGACAAATAGAAGTTGGAAAATTTTTTACATAAAAAATTTAAATTGTTAAATTTGGAGGTTTTTGTCGAATAATTCGGCAGCAGTTTATTTGGTAGTGACAATCTATACATATTTGGATAGGTCTCGCCGAGACCCGTCGAAAGACACCTAAATTTTTAAGATCAGACGTATAGAAAACCGGATAATCGCCATATTGTCATTTTCATACATTTTACTTAGAAATCTACCTTAGGGCTAGAAATCTGCAATTATCATACGAAATTTTTTCACCTTAATACCCTTGAAGTGCACCAATTTTGCTGGATATCGCCTTTGTAGACACTCCTGCGTCGCGTAGGACAATTTTCATCTGGAAAATTAAAAGAAAATTAAAATTTTTAACTTTGAATTTTTTAAATTTGTAGATTTTGGTAATTTTTGACGTTTTTGTCGAATAATTCGATCACCCTCCCTCATATTGTTTATATTTTAACAGATTTAGATAGCTCTCATCAAGACCTATCTAATAACATCCCTTATACATAGTTTCGGCATATAGATACTTAGAAAATTTTACATACAGTTTGAAATTTTTGGATTTTTGAAGATTTTTGAGGTTATCTTAAATTTTTTTCGATAGCCCTTAGTTTGTAAATTACAGTTTATATATATCTAGATAGGTCTCTTCAAGACCCGTCTAAAGACACCCTGTTTGTTCAGTTTGGACAAATAGAAGTTGGAAAATTTTTTACATAAAAAATTTAAATTGTTAAATTTGGAGGTTTTTGTCGAATAATTCGGCAGCAGTTTATTTGGTAGTGACAATCTATACATATTTGGATAGGTCTCGCCGAGACCCGTCGAAAGACACCTAAATTTTTAAGATCAGACGTATAGAAAACCGGATAATCGCCATATTGTCATTTTCATACATTTTACTTAGAAATCTACCTTAGGGCTAGAAATCTGCAATTATCATACGAAATTTTTTCACCTTAATACCCTTGAAGTGCACCAATTTTGCTGGATATCGCCTTTGTAGACACTCCTGCGTCGCGTAGGACAATTTTCATCTGGAAAATTAAAAGAAAATTAAAATTTTTAACTTTGAATTTTTTAAATTTGTAGATTTTGGTAATTTTTGACGTTTTTGTCGAATAATTCGATCACCCTCCCTCATATTGTTTATATTTTAACAGATTTAGATAGCTCTCATCAAGACCTATCTAATAACATCCCTTATACATAGTTTCGGCATATAGATACTTAGAAAATTTTACATACAGTTTGAAATTTTTGGATTTTTGAAGATTTTTGAGGTTATCTTAAATTTTTTTCGATAGCCCTTAGTTTGTAAATTACAGTTTATATATATCTAGATAGGTCTCTTCAAGACCCGTCTAAAGACACCCTGTTTGTTCAGTTTGGACAAATAGAAGTTGGAAAATTTTTTACATAAAAAATTTAAATTGTTAAATTTGGAGGTTTTTGTCGAATAATTCGGCAGCAGTTTATTTGGTAGTGACAATCTATACATATTTGGATAGGTCTCGCCGAGACCCGTCGAAAGACACCTAAATTTTTAAGATCAGACGTATAGAAAACCGGATAATCGCCATATTGTCATTTTCATACATTTTACTTAGAAATCTACCTTAGGGCTAGAAATCTGCAATTATCATACGAAATTTTTTCACCTTAATACCCTTGAAGTGCACCAATTTTGCTGGATATCGCCTTTGTAGACACTCCTGCGTCGCGTAGGACAATTTTCATCTGGAAAATTAAAAGAAAATTAAAATTTTTAACTTTGAATTTTTTAAATTTGTAGATTTTGGTAATTTTTGACGTTTTTGTCGAATAATTCGATCACCCTCCCTCATATTGTTTATATTTTAACAGATTTAGATAGCTCTCATCAAGACCTATCTAATAACATCCCTTATACATAGTTTCGGCATATAGATACTTAGAAAATTTTACATACAGTTTGAAATTTTTGGATTTTTGAAGATTTTTGAGGTTATCTTAAATTTTTTTCGATAGCCCTTAGTTTGTAAATTACAGTTTATATATATCTAGATAGGTCTCTTCAAGACCCGTCTAAAGACACCCTGTTTGTTCAGTTTGGACAAATAGAAGTTGGAAAATTTTTTACATAAAAAATTTAAATTGTTAAATTTGGAGGTTTTTGTCGAATAATTCGGCAGCAGTTTATTTGGTAGTGACAATCTATACATATTTGGATAGGTCTCGCCGAGACCCGTCGAAAGACACCTAAATTTTTAAGATCAGACGTATAGAAAACCGGATAATCGCCATATTGTCATTTTCATACATTTTACTTAGAAATCTACCTTAGGGCTAGAAATCTGCAATTATCATACGAAATTTTTTCACCTTAATACCCTTGAAGTGCACCAATTTTGCTGGATATCGCCTTTGTAGACACTCCTGCGTCGCGTAGGACAATTTTCATCTGGAAAATTAAAAGAAAATTAAAATTTTTAACTTTGAATTTTTTAAATTTGTAGATTTTGGTAATTTTTGACGTTTTTGTCGAATAATTCGATCACCCTCCCTCATATTGTTTATATTTTAACAGATTTAGATAGCTCTCATCAAGACCTATCTAATAACATCCCTTATACATAGTTTCGGCATATAGATACTTAGAAAATTTTACATACAGTTTGAAATTTTTGGATTTTTGAAGATTTTTGAGGTTATCTTAAATTTTTTTCGATAGCCCTTAGTTTGTAAATTACAGTTTATATATATCTAGATAGGTCTCTTCAAGACCCGTCTAAAGACACCCTGTTTGTTCAGTTTGGACAAATAGAAGTTGGAAAATTTTTTACATAAAAAATTTAAATTGTTAAATTTGGAGGTTTTTGTCGAATAATTCGGCAGCAGTTTATTTGGTAGTGACAATCTATACATATTTGGATAGGTCTCGCCGAGACCCGTCGAAAGACACCTAAATTTTTAAGATCAGACGTATAGAAAACCGGATAATCGCCATATTGTCATTTTCATACATTTTACTTAGAAATCTACCTTAGGGCTAGAAATCTGCAATTATCATACGAAATTTTTTCACCTTAATACCCTTGAAGTGCACCAATTTTGCTGGATATCGCCTTTGTAGACACTCCTGCGTCGCGTAGGACAATTTTCATCTGGAAAATTAAAAGAAAATTAAAATTTTTAACTTTGAATTTTTTAAATTTGTAGATTTTGGTAATTTTTGACGTTTTTGTCGAATAATTCGATCACCCTCCCTCATATTGTTTATATTTTAACAGATTTAGATAGCTCTCATCAAGACCTATCTAATAACATCCCTTATACATAGTTTCGGCATATAGATACTTAGAAAATTTTACATACAGTTTGAAATTTTTGGATTTTTGAAGATTTTTGAGGTTATCTTAAATTTTTTTCGATAGCCCTTAGTTTGTAAATTACAGTTTATATATATCTAGATAGGTCTCTTCAAGACCCGTCTAAAGACACCCTGTTTGTTCAGTTTGGACAAATAGAAGTTGGAAAATTTTTTACATAAAAAATTTAAATTGTTAAATTTGGAGGTTTTTGTCGAATAATTCGGCAGCAGTTTATTTGGTAGTGACAATCTATACATATTTGGATAGGTCTCGCCGAGACCCGTCGAAAGACACCTAAATTTTTAAGATCAGACGTATAGAAAACCGGATAATCGCCATATTGTCATTTTCATACATTTTACTTAGAAATCTACCTTAGGGCTAGAAATCTGCAATTATCATACGAAATTTTTTCACCTTAATACCCTTGAAGTGCACCAATTTTGCTGGATATCGCCTTTGTAGACACTCCTGCGTCGCGTAGGACAATTTTCATCTGGAAAATTAAAAGAAAATTAAAATTTTTAACTTTGAATTTTTTAAATTTGTAGATTTTGGTAATTTTTGACGTTTTTGTCGAATAATTCGATCACCCTCCCTCATATTGTTTATATTTTAACAGATTTAGATAGCTCTCATCAAGACCTATCTAATAACATCCCTTATACATAGTTTCGGCATATAGATACTTAGAAAATTTTACATACAGTTTGAAATTTTTGGATTTTTGAAGATTTTTGAGGTTATCTTAAATTTTTTTCGATAGCCCTTAGTTTGTAAATTACAGTTTATATATATCTAGATAGGTCTCTTCAAGACCCGTCTAAAGACACCCTGTTTGTTCAGTTTGGACAAATAGAAGTTGGAAAATTTTTTACATAAAAAATTTAAATTGTTAAATTTGGAGGTTTTTGTCGAATAATTCGGCAGCAGTTTATTTGGTAGTGACAATCTATACATATTTGGATAGGTCTCGCCGAGACCCGTCGAAAGACACCTAAATTTTTAAGATCAGACGTATAGAAAACCGGATAATCGCCATATTGTCATTTTCATACATTTTACTTAGAAATCTACCTTAGGGCTAGAAATCTGCAATTATCATACGAAATTTTTTCACCTTAATACCCTTGAAGTGCACCAATTTTGCTGGATATCGCCTTTGTAGACACTCCTGCGTCGCGTAGGACAATTTTCATCTGGAAAATTAAAAGAAAATTAAAATTTTTAACTTTGAATTTTTTAAATTTGTAGATTTTGGTAATTTTTGACGTTTTTGTCGAATAATTCGATCACCCTCCCTCATATTGTTTATATTTTAACAGATTTAGATAGCTCTCATCAAGACCTATCTAATAACATCCCTTATACATAGTTTCGGCATATAGATACTTAGAAAATTTTACATACAGTTTGAAATTTTTGGATTTTTGAAGATTTTTGAGGTTATCTTAAATTTTTTTCGATAGCCCTTAGTTTGTAAATTACAGTTTATATATATCTAGATAGGTCTCTTCAAGACCCGTCTAAAGACACCCTGTTTGTTCAGTTTGGACAAATAGAAGTTGGAAAATTTTTTACATAAAAAATTTAAATTGTTAAATTTGGAGGTTTTTGTCGAATAATTCGGCAGCAGTTTATTTGGTAGTGACAATCTATACATATTTGGATAGGTCTCGCCGAGACCCGTCGAAAGACACCTAAATTTTTAAGATCAGACGTATAGAAAACCGGATAATCGCCATATTGTCATTTTCATACATTTTACTTAGAAATCTACCTTAGGGCTAGAAATCTGCAATTATCATACGAAATTTTTTCACCTTAATACCCTTGAAGTGCACCAATTTTGCTGGATATCGCCTTTGTAGACACTCCTGCGTCGCGTAGGACAATTTTCATCTGGAAAATTAAAAGAAAATTAAAATTTTTAACTTTGAATTTTTTAAATTTGTAGATTTTGGTAATTTTTGACGTTTTTGTCGAATAATTCGATCACCCTCCCTCATATTGTTTATATTTTAACAGATTTAGATAGCTCTCATCAAGACCTATCTAATAACATCCCTTATACATAGTTTCGGCATATAGATACTTAGAAAATTTTACATACAGTTTGAAATTTTTGGATTTTTGAAGATTTTTGAGGTTATCTTAAATTTTTTTCGATAGCCCTTAGTTTGTAAATTACAGTTTATATATATCTAGATAGGTCTCTTCAAGACCCGTCTAAAGACACCCTGTTTGTTCAGTTTGGACAAATAGAAGTTGGAAAATTTTTTACATAAAAAATTTAAATTGTTAAATTTGGAGGTTTTTGTCGAATAATTCGGCAGCAGTTTATTTGGTAGTGACAATCTATACATATTTGGATAGGTCTCGCCGAGACCCGTCGAAAGACACCTAAATTTTTAAGATCAGACGTATAGAAAACCGGATAATCGCCATATTGTCATTTTCATACATTTTACTTAGAAATCTACCTTAGGGCTAGAAATCTGCAATTATCATACGAAATTTTTTCACCTTAATACCCTTGAAGTGCACCAATTTTGCTGGATATCGCCTTTGTAGACACTCCTGCGTCGCGTAGGACAATTTTCATCTGGAAAATTAAAAGAAAATTAAAATTTTTAACTTTGAATTTTTTAAATTTGTAGATTTTGGTAATTTTTGACGTTTTTGTCGAATAATTCGATCACCCTCCCTCATATTGTTTATATTTTAACAGATTTAGATAGCTCTCATCAAGACCTATCTAATAACATCCCTTATACATAGTTTCGGCATATAGATACTTAGAAAATTTTACATACAGTTTGAAATTTTTGGATTTTTGAAGATTTTTGAGGTTATCTTAAATTTTTTTCGATAGCCCTTAGTTTGTAAATTACAGTTTATATATATCTAGATAGGTCTCTTCAAGACCCGTCTAAAGACACCCTGTTTGTTCAGTTTGGACAAATAGAAGTTGGAAAATTTTTTACATAAAAAATTTAAATTGTTAAATTTGGAGGTTTTTGTCGAATAATTCGGCAGCAGTTTATTTGGTAGTGACAATCTATACATATTTGGATAGGTCTCGCCGAGACCCGTCGAAAGACACCTAAATTTTTAAGATCAGACGTATAGAAAACCGGATAATCGCCATATTGTCATTTTCATACATTTTACTTAGAAATCTACCTTAGGGCTAGAAATCTGCAATTATCATACGAAATTTTTTCACCTTAATACCCTTGAAGTGCACCAATTTTGCTGGATATCGCCTTTGTAGACACTCCTGCGTCGCGTAGGACAATTTTCATCTGGAAAATTAAAAGAAAATTAAAATTTTTAACTTTGAATTTTTTAAATTTGTAGATTTTGGTAATTTTTGACGTTTTTGTCGAATAATTCGATCACCCTCCCTCATATTGTTTATATTTTAACAGATTTAGATAGCTCTCATCAAGACCTATCTAATAACATCCCTTATACATAGTTTCGGCATATAGATACTTAGAAAATTTTACATACAGTTTGAAATTTTTGGATTTTTGAAGATTTTTGAGGTTATCTTAAATTTTTTTCGATAGCCCTTAGTTTGTAAATTACAGTTTATATATATCTAGATAGGTCTCTTCAAGACCCGTCTAAAGACACCCTGTTTGTTCAGTTTGGACAAATAGAAGTTGGAAAATTTTTTACATAAAAAATTTAAATTGTTAAATTTGGAGGTTTTTGTCGAATAATTCGGCAGCAGTTTATTTGGTAGTGACAATCTATACATATTTGGATAGGTCTCGCCGAGACCCGTCGAAAGACACCTAAATTTTTAAGATCAGACGTATAGAAAACCGGATAATCGCCATATTGTCATTTTCATACATTTTACTTAGAAATCTACCTTAGGGCTAGAAATCTGCAATTATCATACGAAATTTTTTCACCTTAATACCCTTGAAGTGCACCAATTTTGCTGGATATCGCCTTTGTAGACACTCCTGCGTCGCGTAGGACAATTTTCATCTGGAAAATTAAAAGAAAATTAAAATTTTTAACTTTGAATTTTTTAAATTTGTAGATTTTGGTGATTTTTGACGTTTTTGTCGAATAATTCGATCACCCTCCCTCATATTGTTTATATTTTAACAGATTTAGATAGCTCTCATCAAGACCTATCTAATAACATCCCTTATACATAGTTTCGGCATATAGATACTTAGAAAATTTTACATACAGTTTGAAATTTTTGGATTTTTGAAGATTTTTGAGGTTATCTTAAATTTTTTTCGATAGCCCTTAGTTTGTAAATTACAGTTTATATATATCTAGATAGGTCTCTTCAAGACCCGTCTAAAGACACCCTGTTTGTTCAGTTTGGACAAATAGAAGTTGGAAAATTTTTTACATAAAAAATTTAAATTGTTAAATTTGGAGGTTTTTGTCGAATAATTCGGCAGCAGTTTATTTGGTAGTGACAATCTATACATATTTGGATAGGTCTCGCCGAGACCCGTCGAAAGACACCTAAATTTTTAAGATCAGACGTATAGAAAACCGGATAATCGCCATATTGTCATTTTCATACATTTTACTTAGAAATCTACCTTAGGGCTAGAAATCTGCAATTATCATACGAAATTTTTTCACCTTAATACCCTTGAAGTGCACCAATTTTGCTGGATATCGCCTTTGTAGACACTCCTGCGTCGCGTAGGACAATTTTCATCTGGAAAATTAAAAGAAAATTAAAATTTTTAACTTTGAATTTTTTAAATTTGTAGATTTTGGTAATTTTTGACGTTTTTGTCGAATAATTCGATCACCCTCCCTCATATTGTTTATATTTTAACAGATTTAGATAGCTCTCATCAAGACCTATCTAATAACATCCCTTATACATAGTTTCGGCATATAGATACTTAGAAAATTTTACATACAGTTTGAAATTTTTGGATTTTTGAAGATTTTTGAGGTTATCTTAAATTTTTTTCGATAGCCCTTAGTTTGTAAATTACAGTTTATATATATCTAGATAGGTCTCTTCAAGACCCGTCTAAAGACACCCTGTTTGTTCAGTTTGGACAAATAGAAGTTGGAAAATTTTTTACATAAAAAATTTAAATTGTTAAATTTGGAGGTTTTTGTCGAATAATTCGGCAGCAGTTTATTTGGTAGTGACAATCTATACATATTTGGATAGGTCTCGCCGAGACCCGTCGAAAGACACCTAAATTTTTAAGATCAGACGTATAGAAAACCGGATAATCGCCATATTGTCATTTTCATACATTTTACTTAGAAATCTACCTTAGGGCTAGAAATCTGCAATTATCATACGAAATTTTTTCACCTTAATACCCTTGAAGTGCACCAATTTTGCTGGATATCGCCTTTGTAGACACTCCTGCGTCGCGTAGGACAATTTTCATCTGGAAAATTAAAAGAAAATTAAAATTTTTAACTTTGAATTTTTTAAATTTGTAGATTTTGGTAATTTTTGACGTTTTTGTCGAATAATTCGATCACCCTCCCTCATATTGTTTATATTTTAACAGATTTAGATAGCTCTCATCAAGACCTATCTAATAACATCCCTTATACATAGTTTCGGCATATAGATACTTAGAAAATTTTACATACAGTTTGAAATTTTTGGATTTTTGAAGATTTTTGAGGTTATCTTAAATTTTTTTCGATAGCCCTTAGTTTGTAAATTACAGTTTATATATATCTAGATAGGTCTCTTCAAGACCCGTCTAAAGACACCCTGTTTGTTCAGTTTGGACAAATAGAAGTTGGAAAATTTTTTACATAAAAAATTTAAATTGTTAAATTTGGAGGTTTTTGTCGAATAATTCGGCAGCAGTTTATTTGGTAGTGACAATCTATACATATTTGGATAGGTCTCGCCGAGACCCGTCGAAAGACACCTAAATTTTTAAGATCAGACGTATAGAAAACCGGATAATCGCCATATTGTCATTTTCATACATTTTACTTAGAAATCTACCTTAGGGCTAGAAATCTGCAATTATCATACGAAATTTTTTCACCTTAATACCCTTGAAGTGCACCAATTTTGCTGGATATCGCCTTTGTAGACACTCCTGCGTCGCGTAGGACAATTTTCATCTGGAAAATTAAAAGAAAATTAAAATTTTTAACTTTGAATTTTTTAAATTTGTAGATTTTGGTAATTTTTGACGTTTTTGTCGAATAATTCGATCACCCTCCCTCATATTGTTTATATTTTAACAGATTTAGATAGCTCTCATCAAGACCTATCTAATAACATCCCTTATACATAGTTTCGGCATATAGATACTTAGAAAATTTTACATACAGTTTGAAATTTTTGGATTTTTGAAGATTTTTGAGGTTATCTTAAATTTTTTTCGATAGCCCTTAGTTTGTAAATTACAGTTTATATATATCTAGATAGGTCTCTTCAAGACCCGTCTAAAGACACCCTGTTTGTTCAGTTTGGACAAATAGAAGTTGGAAAATTTTTTACATAAAAAATTTAAATTGTTAAATTTGGAGGTTTTTGTCGAATAATTCGGCAGCAGTTTATTTGGTAGTGACAATCTATACATATTTGGATAGGTCTCGCCGAGACCCGTCGAAAGACACCTAAATTTTTAAGATCAGACGTATAGAAAACCGGAAAATCGCCATATTGTCATTTTCATACATTTTACTTAGAAATCTACCTTAGGGCTAGAAATCTGCAATTATCATACGAAATTTTTTCACCTTAATACCCTTGAAGTGCACCAATTTTGCTGGATATCGCCTTTGTAGACACTCCTGCGTCGCGTAGGACAATTTTCATCTGGAAAATTAAAAGAAAATTAAAATTTTTAACTTTGAATTTTTTAAATTTGTAGATTTTGGTAATTTTTGACGTTTTTGTCGAATAATTCGATCACCCTCCCTCATATTGTTTATATTTTAACAGATTTAGATAGCTCTCATCAAGACCTATCTAATAACATCCCTTATACATAGTTTCGGCATATAGATACTTAGAAAATTTTACATACAGTTTGAAATTTTTGGATTTTTGAAGATTTTTGAGGTTATCTTAAATTTTTTTCGATAGCCCTTAGTTTGTAAATTACAGTTTATATATATCTAGATAGGTCTCTTCAAGACCCGTCTAAAGACACCCTGTTTGTTCAGTTTGGACAAATAGAAGTTGGAAAATTTTTTACATAAAAAATTTAAATTGTTAAATTTGGAGGTTTTTGTCGAATAATTCGGCAGCAGTTTATTTGGTAGTGACAATCTATACATATTTGGATAGGTCTCGCCGAGACCCGTCGAAAGACACCTAAATTTTTAAGATCAGACGTATAGAAAACCGGAAAATCGCCCGCCCACCCTCCCGTATTTTACGGGGCATATAGGATTAGTTGACCAGGGGTTGTAAACCGGTGGTATCGACCAAAAAATTTTTACTCAATTTACTTATTAATCTTTTTTATATTTATAATTTCGTATTTTTAACTATTGACCGAGGCACTCTACACCTCTAAAATATTTATAGACCGGCTCAAATTAGAGCACAATAATTTTATTGTATATATTGATTTCAATTGTTTCTTTTAATCGCTTTGACTTAATTAATTGACACTTACCCCCCTTTACAGGGTCAGACAGACTTAACACTAACACACACCCCCTATACAGGCCAGACACTTTTTATTGACACACACCCCTCTATACAGGGTTACACAAACTTTCACATTTCGACATTTTCCCCGTCACGCACACGAC
Organism: Spilosoma lubricipeda; assembly: GCA_905220595.1. Taxonomy (NCBI): domain Eukaryota; kingdom Metazoa; phylum Arthropoda; class Insecta; order Lepidoptera; family Erebidae; genus Spilosoma; species Spilosoma lubricipeda. Next base: position 13,318,487 of record HG992301.1, on the reverse strand, counting down.
ACATTACACCACCACCAACATGGACATGTCCGACACTGAAGCCCCTCCTAAGTTGACGATAAGCCCCAGGCGACTTAGTTTCTCCTCGTCGTCGCCATCGCCGCACCCGCTTCCGCCGAAACAAGAACAAGCTCCGAGGAACAGGACAGCCCAGGCTAGGGTCTGGCTTCAGAGAGCGAAGTCTTGTGTGAACGAGTCCCGCAATCTGAAGCGGGACCTTAAGCAGGGGATCCTTAATGCCGTGGACCACCTATACCAGCTGGTGAAAGAGGCGGATGCGTCCAAGACCGTTGGTGCGGCCGTAGTGGCTGTATCACCTATGCAGGGGGATGCGGCTGCAGTGGCTGTGTCTCCTGCACGGGAAGAAAAAGTGCTGACGAAGCTGGAGCAGATGGAGGATGCGATCATTGGCTGTATTGTTGAGATGCATGTAGGGCTGAGGCAGCAAATAACGACCCTCAGCGATAAAAACGACAACCGGGGCGGTGAACAGATCGAACAAATGTTCAGTAAAATTGAGGAGACCCAAGTGGAAATTGACAAGGCAACCGAAGGGATCGTGGTGCGCGCACAGACTCAAATCGAGGACCTGGTGACCACTGTAGCCAGAGATGTCGTCGCGGAGGCGAAAACGCATCTCGGCGAATTGCTAAAAGAGCGAACACCAGAGAGCGACCCGATCCCGAAGATATATGCCAGTGTCGCAGCAGCCAAGCCCGGGCGTCGACCGGCGCTTCACTCGGTGGCGGTGACCTCAGAGGACAGCCAGGAGACTGCCGATGAGGTACTCGCCAAGGTGAAGATGGCGGTCGACGCCAGGGCTACTGGTCTTAAAGTCAGCAAGACCAGAAAGGCTAAGAACAGCACCATTATCTTGGGCTGCGATACTGAATCGGAAAGGGACAAGATAATAAAGAGACTTGGAAGTCATGGTGGTGGGCTTGTGGTAGCGCCCATGAGGAATAAAGACCCGCTAGTCGTCCTCAAGGACGTACATATGGACGGCGACGACGATGAAACGGTTAGGGCCCTATACACCCTTAACGCTGACATCTTCATGGGACTACCACAAGAGGAGAAGGATATAAAAATTAAATTTAAGAAAAGGACAAGAAATCCGAAGACCACACACGTCGTACTGCAAGTAAGGCCAAAGGTATGGCAGAGGATGACGGAGGCTGGAACCCTCTACCTGGACCTGCAAAGGGTCAGAGTGGAGGACCAGTCTCCGCTCATCCAATGCACGAAGTGCCTGGCGTTTGGACACGGCCGTAAATTCTGCACCGAGAGCGCGGACAGGTGCAGCCACTGCGGAGGCCCGCACTTATGCGAGAAATGCCCCGAACGCACTAAGGGAGCCGAACCGCGATGCTGCAACTGTTCGCACTCTGGGTTGCAGAATGTAGGCCACAACGCCTTCAGTGCAGAATGCCCAACCCGCTCCAAATGGGACTACTTAGCAAGACAAACAACATCGTATTTATGACTCACTCACTCACTCATGCATATATACAAAACAGAACATACACACACACACACACACACACAGATATAGGAAATATATAATAAATATATAAGATTATATCAAAACTAGCACACAAACATTGGACACATGGACACAAACACGTAAACAAACAAAAGGCAAAGAACTAGTTCATAATAGAGGCTGCAATAACTATATATATTGAGTATATATATAGTTTGTTGACGTGAAGAGTGAAACAGAATTGTATGAACTAGTAAAGTAGAACACACATATAAACACCGGACACGTACACAAAACAAATACACGAGTCATAAATATCAAGATCTCACAGGTTGTAGAGCAATGACTGTGTGGGGACGTCTCGGAAAAATTAATGGAATGAAACACAAATTGTAGACAAGTTGTAATTAATTGGATAAAATAGAAAATAAAAATTATAAACATGGGAAATTATATTATAAATAAAAATTAAAACAAATATAAAGCGAAAAATGAAAATATATTAGAATCAAAAATTAGTAACTATTAACAAAATTGTAAAATAAAAACTTATGACAATTATATAAATTAAACAAGCAGAAAAATAAAAATTGCAAATTAAAAGAACAATAAGATGAATAGAAGTAAGAATTACATAAAAATAAAATAGGACACGTAAAAATATTCCCGTAATAGATAAAGAAATTGATGAAAAAGAATAACTTAACACAACGCACATAGTGCGATGACCTACATAGATAGACAACAAATATAACACGAATAATAAGGTCCTGTCTCTCCACGGACGGGGAAAAGTTGCCGTTACCCCTACAACGGGATAACATTTAAAAAAAAAAAAAAAAAAAAAAACCTAACCTAACCTAACCTAACCTAACCTAACCTAACCTAACCTACCAGCCGAGTCGCGGTGAGCAAACTATCCCGCGGCTCGGATTGGGCGAAGGAGGAACACCGTGGTGGTTTAGTGGGTAGTCTGGCCAGGCTCAAGTGGTCAGGAGTCCCACACGAAGCGAACCCCCTGCCCCCGCGGGGGGGGAGCGAAGCGCGTAAATGCATTCCACCACGTAAAAAAAAAAAAAAAAAACCTAACCTAACCTTTTTTTTTTTTTTTTTTTTTTTTTTTTTTTTTTTTAACGTGTGGAAACCCCCTCGGGCCGTCACCCCACCGGGGTTTGCGGCGGGGCGGTGTGTCGGAATCGAACCGACTAAAACCACACGGTGTGCCACTCTGCGCCTGAGACGGGAGGGATCCGGGAACTGCTGTTATTAACACATCCGGACCCCTCCCAGCGCCTGCCCGCACCGAAGCGGGCACCGTCTGCTGGTTAACTCTCTAATTAGGCGACGTACGGCACACGCGTAACGTCGCCCCCTCGCGGGCGGCCACTAAAGCGGATGGTGGGGAAAACCCATCCCGACCATCCGCGGCCACACTCAGGGCGGCATGAGGCGCTGATAGGCGCGCCTCCGCCGCCCGGTTCGCCGGCGACGGATCGGGTCCGAGTGGATATCATCCTCCCGGGCCTTTTCCGCCGCCTCCTTCTGCGAAATCACGTCTTCGCAGAAGGCTGCGACCGCGGTAAAACTGCTGTCGCTACCGGCCATGGAACATATGACGGCCGGTAGCGACAGATCTCCTCCGATGACTGCAGTGAGGGCCCGACGCTGCGACGCCCATGCGGGGCAAACCGCCAGCGTGTGCTGGGCCGAGTCCTCACTGCAGTCGCAGTGGTGGCAGGCGGGACTCAATTCCCTCCTGGCGACCGAGTGCAGGTACTTCCCGAAGCAACCGTGCCCGGAAAGCACCTGCGTCAGTCGGAAGGAAAGGGTCCCGTGCTGCCGCCCTGCCCACTCGAGGATGACCGGCTGGAGAGCCTCCACGGCGGCAAAGCCAGCGCGTGGAGTCTCCAGCCGGAACGACCAGCGAGCCATCGTGGCTCGACGGGCGGCTTCACGCCACTCGCGTACCTCTTCGGGCGGAGGGCGAAAGCCTCTCTCCGCCCGGAATTCAGCCACCCGTCGATAAACTTCGGCGAGCACTTCCGCCTCCAAATCCCACGGAGGTGTTCCGGCCAAGGCGCACGCCGCCTCGGTAGACACCGTGCGGTATCCGCGGATGGCTCTGACCGCCAATACCCTCTGAGGCCGCCAGAGGCGGGCCTTATTGAGGGCAGTCAGAGCCGCCACCCACACCGGTGCCCCATACAGCGCCATCGACCGGACCACCCCCGTGTAGAGGTGTCGCGTTGCGACGCTGGCTCCGCCCAAATTGGGCAAAAGTCGCCCAAGGGCAGAGGCAGCGTCGACCAGCTTCGTACCAAGCTGTCGGAAGTGCTCGTCGAAGAGCCACCTACCGTCGAGGATCAGGCCCAGATACCTCATCTGGGCCCGAACCGGTACGAGGATCGAGTTGACCACTATGGAGGCGCCGGGGGGCGGCCCACGACGGGGCCCATGGAATAACAGGGCCTGCGTCTTGTCCAGGGCCACCCGTAAGCCCAGCGCCTCGATGCGCCCGACCACCAGAGAGACACCACTGGTGGCCAGGCGCGCCGCCTCCTGGAAGTTCGCCCCCCGGGCCGTGACCAATGTGTCATCGGCGTAACAAATTACGCCCAGCCCGGGGGGGAGACGACCTCGTAGGACCCAGTCGTATCCCACGTTCCACAGGAGTGGTCCAAGGACAGACCCCTGTGGAACGCCGCACGACATGGGTCGCCGTCTCAAGGCGCCCTCTCGATCCTCGTACACGACGGTACGCTCCTCCAAATAGTCTGCCACTAGCCGCCTCAGGTACTCTGGCACCCCGTGGTATTGGAGTGCTTCCCTGATGCAGCTGAATGGCAGACTATTAAAGGCGTTGGCGATGTCCAGAGACACCGCCAACACCACGCCGCCACAGCTCACTGCCTCTTCGGTCACGGCCCTAAGGCGCATCACGGCATCGACCGTCGAACGCCCTTCTCGGAACCCGAATTGGGCGTCCGACAGGTCGGGGCCCACCTCGCTGAGGTGCCGGACGATGCGGGCAGAGAGTATCCTCTCAAACAACTTGCCCGCCTCGTCCAGCAACACGATGGGCCTATAGGCCGCGACCGAATCGGCAGGCCGTCCCGGCTTCTTTAGAAGGACCAGCTTCCCGCATTTCCAGCACTCAGGGAAGCGTCCGGACGCCAGGCTAGCATCCAACACTTCCCTGAGGCGGTCCGACATATGGTCGAGGGCTCGGGCCATCACTCGGGCTGGAACCCCGTCCGGCCCGGGGGCGGTGTTCTTGGAACGTATCCGCAGAACAGCCGCCCCAACCTCCGATTCCCTAACGGGCGGAACATCGCCCCCGTCGTCTCTGACCGGATAGGCCATCGACGGGGGAGCGTGCTCCGCCCGCTGCGGGAAAAGGCCCTCGACCACTTCCTGCAGGAAGCTGGGCTGGAGAGTCTCGGTAAGGGGGGGGCCCGCCGTGCGGAGCTTCTGTCGCACCGCACGATATGGGCGACCCCAGGGGTCACGGTCGAGACTCTCCAGCATCTCCTTTCTCTTTACGTCTTTGGCGCGGCCAATGGCCAGCTTCAGAGTTTTCCGCGTCTCGCGGTACTCCTCATGAAGCTGGTCCCCGTCACCGTCTCCGCGGTGACGTCGCCGGCTGCGGGTGTAAGACCTCCGGGCACGAGTACAAGCCGCACGGAGGTCCGCCAACTCCTGGGACCACCAGTAGACCTCCTTCCGAGGAGGCCGACGACCTTGGATGCGGGGCATGGCCGTATCACAAACCTGCGTAATCGCATCGCGAAAACGGCCAGCCCCAACGTCCACGCCGACCTCCGCGGTCGGGGCCTGCGGAGACAGCCAAGAGTGAATAATGGCCGCCTCCTCTAGTAGGTCCCTATCAAGCTTGGCGACAGCCCACCGCGGAAAACGGGAAGAGCGCCGCGCCGTGTGACCCCTACTGGGGCCCTGGGACCGGGAGAGCTCGAATCGGATATAGAGATGATCTGAGAGCGTCTCGACCTCTTCCAGGACACACCAGTTCCTTACTCGTGCGGCAACAGCAGGGGTAGCGAACGAAAGGTCCACTATCGACCCCCCCTGCTGTCTCACGCACGTGTTGGTGGAGCCTCTGTTTAATAAACAGAGGCCCACCGAAGCCGCCCACTCCTCGACGGCCTCGCCCTTGGCGTCCGTCCCAGGGGACCCCCACGCAATGGATTTTGCGTTGAAGTCCCCCAGCACGAGGACGTGCCCAGACGCTAATCGCCGCATCGAGGTCTCCAAGCTGTTAAGGAAGACCTCGAAGTCGCTCAGACTCCGGTTGGGGGAGAAGTAGACACCGTAAACGGTGATCCCCCCCCACTCGGCGGCAACATATCCCGAGCCCTTGTCCCTAAGCGACAAGGGCGGGGAATGAGCCGCCCCGGAACCGACGACTGCCACGGAGCCGTCCCAGTCACCCATCCAGTTTGGACGGGGAGGAACGTAATAGGGCTCCGCGACTACGGCAACACCGATCGACCACTGCGCCATGGTTTGCAGGAAGAGATCCTGCGCCGCGGCGCAGTGGTTGAGGTTCGTCTGGACAAGGAGGTTGGAGACGTGGTCCATTACTGGACCGTCTCTACAACCTCCTCCATGGGCGTCGACGTGGACGCACGATTTACGTCGGAGGCAGCCTGGGTCGTTTGGCTAGCCCCCGACGTTTGCCGAGAAGCGCGGGGAGGCCTGCAGCCCCCCTGCCCCATCTGGTGATTGGCGGGCTTATTGCCCGCCGCACACACAGGGCAGTGAGGGGCGGCAGAACAGTCTGCCGCCTTGTGCCCCGGTCGACCGCAGCGGAAACACAGTCCGCTGCAGTCGAAGCAGCTGTCACACTTTACCCGGGTGTGTCCCGCGGCCAGGCATTTAAAACACCTCATCGGTCTCGCCGCCAGGACTGTGATCCTGGCGCTCACGAAACCGATGAGCAGCCTGCCAGCGTCGCCTAAAACTTTGGCTGCCGCTACGGGACAACTAACCCAGACAGCGCCAAGCCCTCCCGGACCGGGGCGGATGGTGCCGACCCTGATGCTGTCCGCATTGCATCCCGTCCTCTCTCCGATAGCAATGCGGACATCACCGATCGTCACGGAGTCATCCAGGCCCGATATGCGCAGCTCTGCGCACTTGGTAGGCCTGGATATCTTCACACCATCCGTGGCTGCGAAGACTCCCCTCAACTTCTCGGCGAAGGTGTCCGCCGTCCTTGCGCCATCGGCCCCAGGGAACTCGAGAATCCGAGCTCCCGTCTGGGCGAGGCGCAAGCGGACCCCCGCGGCTCCAAAATCTGGGGCGAGACTGTCCCGGGCCGTCTTAAAGACGGCCGCGTAGGACAGTCCGCCGCTAGCCGCCTCCGGTGACACCGTGACCACCACAGCCGCGGTCTTCGGCGGCTGCAGCTTCCGCGGCTTTTTCGGGGTGGCCCTTGCCACCGTTGGCGACTGCGGGCCGGAGGCCGCCTTTTGGGCAGCCTTCTTGGCCCGCTTTTTAGCCTTTTTAGACTTTTTGGCTCCCCCGACCACCTGCCAACCCTCGTTGGAGGGGGCAGATGTGGAGGAGCCAGGCAGAGGTGTTGGAGTGGGGAGCGGAGGAAACTCCGCCCCTGCCCTCGCCGCCGTCTTGGGCCCCGTCTTCTTCGGCGTAGGCGTAGCCGTCTTGGCTTGGGCCCTTATCGTCCGCTGCGTTTGTCGAGCAGCGATAGGGCCCGGCGCCGATGTCGCCACCGCGTACGACACGCGACCCCCCACCACGGGGAGCGGGGTCGGTGCCGACGCGACCTTCGGCCTCGGCGCCGCAAGAGGTGGCCGAAGAATAGGGGCGGGAGGCAGCCTCGCCTCCAAGCCGGCCAGACGACCGTCCACCAGATTCCCCACCGAGGTGAGGATCTGCTGCAGCATCTGCTGCAGGACGGCGTCTGGTACCCCGGGGATGGTAGGGGCCGGCTGGGACGCAGATGGGGCCGGCTGGGAGGCAGACGGAGCCGGCTGGGAGGTAGACGGAGCCGGCCGGGACGCAGACAGGGCTGGTCTGGACGCAGAAGGGTTCGGCCGGAACCTAACCTAACCTAACCTAACCTTTTTTTTTTTTTTTTTTAACGTGTGGAAACCCCCTCGGGCCGTCACCCCGCCGGGGTTTGCTACGGCGGGGCGGTGTGTCGGAATCGAACCGACTAAAACCACACGGTGTGCTACTCTGCGCCTGAGAGAGGGAGGGATCCGGGAACTGCTGTATTACGACCTCCGGACCCCCCCCGGCGCCAGCCCGCACAGAAGCGGGCACCCTCCTCCAAAACCTCTCCGTTTAGGCGACGTACGGCACACGCGTCACGTCGCCTCCTCGCGGGCGGCCACTATAGCGGATGGAAGGGCAAACCCGTCCCGACCATCCGCGGCCACACTCAGGGCGGCATGAGGCGCTGGTGAGCGCGCCTCCGCTGCCCGGTTCGCCGGCGACGGATCGGGTCCGAGAGGAGGTCGTCCTCCCGGGCCTTCTCCGCCGCCTCCTTCTGCGAGATGACGTGTTCGCAGAAGGTGGCGACCGCGGTAAAATTGCTGTCGCTACCGGCCATGGAGCGGATGACGGCCGGTAGCGAGAGATCCCCTCCGATGACTGCAGTGAGGGCCCGGCGCTGCGACGCCCATGCGGGGCATGCCGCCAGCGTGTGCTGGGCCGAGTCCTCACTGCAGTCGCAGTGGTGGCAGGCGGGACTCAGTTCCCTCCGTGCGACCGAGTGCAGGTACTTCCCGAAGCATCCGTGTCCGGAAAGCACCTGCGTCAGTCGGAAGGAAAGAGTCCCGTGCTGCCGCCCTGCCCACTCGTGGATGACCGGCTGGAGAGCCTCCACGGCGGCGAAGCCAGCGCGTGGAGTCTCCAGCCGGAACGACCAGCGAGCCATCGTGGCTCGACGGGCGGCTTCACGCCACTCGCGTACCTCCTCGGGCGGGGGGCGAATGCCACACTCCGCCCGGAAAGAAGCCACCCGTCGATAAACTTCGGCGAGCACTTCCGCCTCCAAATCCCACGGGGGTGTTCCGGCCAACGCGCACGCCGCCTCGGTCGACACCGTGCGGTATCCGCGTATGGCTCTGACCGCCAATACCCTCTGAGGCCGCCAGAGGCGAGCCTTGTTGAGGGCGGTCAGAGCCGCCACCCACACCGGTGCGCCGTACAGCGCCATTGACCGGACCACCCCCGTGTACAGGAGTCGCGTTGCGACGCTGGCTCCGCCCAAGTTGGGCAATAATCGCCCAAGGGCAGAGGCAGCGTCGACCAGCTTCGGACCAAGCTGTCGGAAGTGCTCGTCGAAGAGCCACCTACCGTCCAGGATCAGACCCAGATATTTCATCTGGGCCCGAACCGGTACGAGGACCGAGTTGACCTCTATCGAGGCGCCGGGGGGTGGACCACGACGGGGCCCATGAAAGAGCAGGGCCTCCGTCTTGTCCAGGGCCACCCGCAAGCCCAGCGCCTCGATGCGCTCGACCACCAGAGAAACACCCCCGGTGGCCAGGCGCGCCGCCTCCTGGAAGTTTGCCCCCCGAGCTGTGACCAAAGTGTCATCGGCGTAACAAATTACGCCCAGCCCGGGGGGGAGACGTTCCCGCAGAACCCAGTCGTACCCCACGTTCCACAGGAGTGGTCCAAGGACAGACCCCTGCGGAACGCCGCACGACATGGGCCGCCGTCTCAAGACGCCCTCTCGGTCCTCGTACATGACGGTACGCTCCCTCAAACAGTCTGCCACTAGCCGCCTCAGGTACTCTGGCACCCCATGATACTGGAGTGCTTCCCCGATGCAGCTAAATGGCAGACTATTGAATGCGTTGGCGATGTCTAACGACACCGCCAACAGCACGCCGCCACAGCTCACTGCCTCTTCGGTCACGGCCCTAAGGCGCATCACGGCATCGACCGTCGAACGCCCCTCTCGGAACCCGAATTGGGCGTCCGACAGGTCGGGCCCCACCTCGCTGAGATGCTGGACGATGCGGGCAGAGAGAATCCTCTCAAAAAGTTTGCCCGCCTCGTCCAGCAACACGATGGGCCTATAGGCCGTGACCGAATCGGCAGGCCGTCCCGGCTTCCTCAACAGGACCAGCTTCCCGCCTTTCCAGCACTCAGGGAAGCGACCGGACGCCAGGCTGGCGTCCAGCACCTCCCTGAGGCGGTCCGACATATGGTCGAGGGTTCGGGCCAGAACTCGGGCAGGTACCCCGTCCGGCCCGGGGGCGGTGTTCTTCGAACGGATTCTCAGAACCGCCGCCCCTACCTCCGATTCCCTGACGGGCGGCACATCGTCCTCTGGACCCCCGTCGTCTCCGACCGCATAGGCCATCGACGGGGGTGTGTGCTCCGCCCGCTCCGGGAAAAGGCCCTCGACCACTTCCTGCAGGAAGCTGGGCTGGAGAGTCTCGGTAAGGGGGGGGCCCGCCGTGCGGAGCTTTTGACGCACCGCACGATATGGGCGACCCCAGGGGTCACGATCGAGACTCTCCAGCATCTCCTCTCTTTTCGCCTCCTTGGCGCGGCAAATGGCCAGCTTCAGAGTTTTCCGCGCCTCGCGGTACTCCTCGTGAAGCTGGTCCCCGCCACCGTCTCCACGGTGACGTCGCCTGCTGCGGGTGTAGGACCTCCGGGCATGAGTGCACGCCGCACGGAGGTCCGCCAACTCCCGGGACCACCAGTAGACCTCCTTCCGAGGAGGCCGACGAGTCCGGATGCGGGGCATGGCCGTATCGCAAATCTGCGCAAGCGCATCGCGAAAACGGCCAGCCCCCACGTCCACGCCGGCCTCCCCGTTCGGGGCCTGCGGAGACAGCCAAGAGTGAATAATGGCCGCCTCCTCTAGTAGGTCCCTATCGAGCTTGGCGACAGCCCACCGCGGAAAGTGGGACATTTGCCGCGCCACGTGACCCCTACTGGGGCCCTGGGACCGGGAGAGCTCGAATCGGATGTACAAATGATCCGAGAGCGTCTCGACCTCTTCCAGGACACACCAGTTCCTTACTCGTGCGGCGACAGCAGGGGTAGCGAACGAAAGGTCCACTATCGACCCCCCCTGCTGTCGCACGCACGTGTTGGTGGCGCCTCTGTTCAGCAAACAGAGGCCCACCGAAGCCGCCCACTCCTCGACGGCTTCGCCCTTGGCGTCCGTCCCGGGGGACCCCCACGCAATGGATTTTGCGTTGAAGTCCCCCAGCACGAGGACGTGCCCAGACGCTAATCGCCGCATCGAGGTCTCCAAGCTGTTAAGGAAGACCTCGAAGTCGCTCAAACTCCGGTTGGGGGAGAAGTATACACCGTAAACGGTGATCTCCCCCCACTCGGCGGCAACATATCCCGAGCCCTTGTCTCTAAGCGACAAGGGCGGGGAATGAGCCGCCCCGGAGCCGACGACTGCCACGGAGCCGTCCCAGTCACCCATCCAGTTTGGACGGGGAGGAACGTAATAGGGCTCCGCGACTACGGCAACACCGATCGACCACTGCGCCATGCTTTGCAGGAAGAGATCCTGCGCCGCGGCGCAGTGGTTGAGGTTCGTCTGGACAAGGAGGTTGGAGACGTGGTCCATTACTGAACCGTCTCTACAACCTCCTCCATGGGCGTCGACGCGGACGCGATTGCTACGCCGGAGGCAGCCTGGGTCGACTGGCTATCCCCCGACGTCTGCCGAGAAGCGCGGGGAGGCTTGCAGCCCCCCTGCCCCATCTGGTGATTGGCGGGCTTGTTGCCCGCCGCACACACGGGGCAGTGAGGGGCAGCAGAGCATTCCGCCGCCTTGTGCCCCGGTTGACCGCAGCGGAAACAGAGACCGCTGCAGTCAAAACAGCTTGCGCACTTAGTGCGGGTGTGTCCCGCGGCAAGGCACTTGTAGCACCTCATCGGTCTCGCGGCCAGCACAGTAACTCTGGCACTCACGAAACCGACGAGGATCTTGCCGGCGTCGCCCAAAATTTTGGCCGACGCCACGGGACAGCTGACCCACACCGCGCCAAGTCCTCCTGGACCGGGGCGGATGGTGCCGACCCTGATGTTGCCCACGTTGCACTTCGTCCTTTCTTGGACTGCAACGCGGACATCATCAGCAGTGACGGAGTCGTCCAGGCCCGAAATGCGCAGCTCTGCGCACTTCGTGGGCCTGGAGATCCTCACACCATCCGTGGCGGAGAAGACCTCCCTCAGCCTCTCGGCGAAGGTGTCCGCCGTCTTTGCGCCATCGGCCCCAGGGAACTCGAGGATTCGAGCTCCCGTCTGGGCGAGGCGCAAGCGGACACCTGACGCTCCAAAATCTGGGGCGAGACTGTCCCGGGCCGTCTTAAAGACGGCCGCGTAGGACAGTCCGCCGCTTGCCGCCTCCGGTGACACCGTGACCACCACAGCCGCGGTTTTAGGCGGCTGCAACTTCCGCGGCTTCTTTAGGGTGGCCCCTGCCACCGGTGACGACTGCGGGCCAGAGGCCGCCTTTTGGGCAGCCTTCTTGGCCCGCTTCTTTGCCTTCTTTGACTGCTTGGCCCCCCCAACTACCTGCCAACCCTCATTGGAGGGGGCAGAGGTGGAGGAGCCAGGCAGAGGTGTTGGAGTGGGGAGCGGAGGGAACTCCGCTCCTGCCCCTTTGGCCGTCTTGGGCCCCGTATTCCTCACCGCAGCCGTCCCGGCCGTAGTCCCCCGCTGCGCCTTTCGAGCAGCGGCAGGGCCCGGCGCCGATGTAGCCGCCGCGTACGACACGCGACCCCCCACCACGGGGAGCGGGGTCGGTGCCGACGCGACCTTCGGCCTCGGCGCCGCAAGAGGCGGCCGAATAATGGGGGCGGGAGGCAGCCTCGCCTCCAGGCCGGCCAGACGACCGTCCACCAGATTCCCCACCGAGGTGAGGATCTGCTGCAGCATCTGCTGCAGGACGGCGTCTGGTACCCCGGGGATGGTAGGGGCCGGCTGGGACGTAGACGGGGCCGGCTGGGAGGCAGACGGGGCCGGCCGGGACGCAGGCGGTTCCGGCCGGGAGGCAGACGGGACCGGCCGGGACGCAGACGGGGCCGGCCGGGATGCAGACGGGGCCGGCCGGGACGCAGACGGGGCCGGCTGGGACGTGTTCGGGGCCGACTGGGACGCAGATGGGACAGGGACCCTACGCTCAGGAAGCTCCGCCCGAAATTGGGCGAACTGAGCGATCAGGTCCGCCACCTGCTCCGTCAGTCGGTCATTGGCCGCCTGAAGGCGCGCCACGTCTCCAGCCAGGGTCTCCACGACCCCGGCTACGGCGGAAGAGGAGTCCTTGAGGGCCCTCACGAAAGGGCCCTTCAGGTTCACGGATTTGGTGGCCACCTTGTGAATGATGGCCACCGCCGCTTCCGCTCTCTCCTGCAGGGAGCAAGGTGTTTGGGGCACTGAGTCCCCATCCACCGGCTCACCGATCTTCAGCAGGAGACCAGCGATCTCCTCTTCCGCCTGCAGTTCCCCGTCCGCCCGGGCCCGTCTGTAGGATTCCGCCTTACTAAAGGCGGAACCCGAGGTGGCCGGCACCGGAGTTCGTGAACGCCCCCTGTGGCTGCTGGCAACCTTAGGCGGAGGCAACATCTCCTGGGAGATGTCGCTCTCGCAACCCTGGGGGCGACCACGCTTCCGGCCGTCAACCTCCGTATCCATAGGTTCCGGTGCATCCGTCCTCGCACCGGAACTGCTACCCGCGACATTAACTGCGGATCTCGAACGCACACGTTCGGACGTTCTTCGGCTCCCAGCAGTCAGATCAACTTCTGGGAGCCCATCCGGTGTAGGCATTGCAGCCTCAGCGAGATCCTCTGCGGACGAGAGGACGTCCGCCTTCCGGAATTGGCCTCTGCTGTTCCGCGTCGGCCTTTTCCGCTCCGTGTCTAAATTTAACTTAAAATTAATGTTAATGTTTTTCTTCGCGACCTCCGCGGTATTTTCGGTGCCGGATTTGACGCTCGGCAACGGGCGTGTTAGACATTGGTTGCCCCCCCCATAATACGATTGGGGGCTGCCAGAGCCGACTGGCTCCGGGAGGGACTCCCCAGACGCGTCGCGTCTAGGACCCTCATGGGTAGGTATATCCTTTGTTTGTCCCATGTCATATTTGTTGAAGTTTAATGTCCTCCGACAATAGGACGCCCTTGGCACTGGACTCCCTCCAGCGACTCAGCTCATTGCCAGGCGTCAGAGCGTAAGCTTAGGGTATTTTTATAGAGGTTTACGTCCTCGCGGCTTCAAGAGCCACCGGTCCTGTCCGTTCAGGATTACGGCTGGGCCGGACGGGGTCTGCACCAGACCTGATCCGTCCGCCCCCTGTCCCTCTCGGAACTACTGGCACTCTAATACGCCCTCTGCTAGAGCAGAGGGACGTTTAGAGTGCCCCACGCGGCAGTCTTTACAGACTCCGTCTCGTATCCCATTTAGTCTGGGGTCTCCTTCTGGGCCTATCCGGCATGAGTGGCTCTACCGGCGTAGCCCCAGAAATCATCGACCCACGCAAGCCCCACCAAACCTAACCTTTTTTTTTTTTTTTTTTTTTTTTTTTTTTTTAACGTGTGGAAACCCCCTCGGGCCGTCACCCCGCCGGGGTTTGCGGCGGCGGGGCGGTGTGTCGGAATCGAACCGACTAAAACCACACGGTGTGCTACTCTGCGCCTGAGAGAGGGAGGGATCCGGGAACTGCTGTATTACGACCTCCGGACCCCTCCCGGCGCCAGCCCGCACAGATGCGGGCACCCTCCTCCAATACCTCTCCGTTTAGGCGACGTACGGCACACGCGTCACGTCGCCTCCTCGCGGGCGGCCACTATAGCGGATGGAAGGGCAAACCCGTCCCGACCATCCGCGGCCACACTCAGGGCGGCATGAGGCGCTGGTGAGCGCGCCTCCGCTGCCCGGTTCGCCGGCGGCGGATCGGGTCCGAGAGGAGGTCGTCCTCCCGGGCCTTCTCCGCCGCCTCCTTCTGCGAGATGACGTGTTCGCAGAAGGTGGCGACCGCGGTTAAACTGCTGTCGCTACCGGCCATGGAGCGGATGACGGCCGGCAGCGAGAGATCCCCTCCGATGACTGCAGTGAGGGCCCGGCGCTGCGACGCCCATGCGGGGCATGCCACCAGCGTGTGCTGGGCCGAGTCCTCACTGCAGTCGCAGTGGTGGCAGGCGGGACTCAGTTCCCTCCGTGCGACCGAGTGCAGGTACTTCCCGAAGCATCCGTGTCCGGAAAGCACCTGCGTCAGTCGGAAGGAAAGAGTCCCGTGCTGCCGCCCTGCCCACTCGTGGATGACCGGCTGGAGAGCCTCCACGGCGGCGAAGCCAGCGCGTGGAGTCTCCAGCCGGAACGACCAGCGCGCCATCGTGGCTCGACGGGCGGCTTCACGCCACTCGCGTACCTCCTCGGGCGGGGGGCGAATGCCACACTCCGCCCGGAAAGAAGCCACCCGTCGATAAACTTCGGCGAGCACTTCCGCCTCCAAATCCCACGGGGGTGTTCCGGCCAACGCGCACGCCGCCTCGGTCGACACCGTGCGGTATCCGCGTATGGCTCTGACCGCCAATACCCTCTGAGGCCGCCAGAGGCGAGCCTTGTTGAGGGCGGTCAGAGCCGCCACCCACACCGGTGCGCCGTACAGCGCCATTGACCGGACCACCCCCGTGTACAGGAGTCGCGTTGCGACGCTGGCTCCACCCAAGTTGGGCAATAATCGCCCAAGGGCGGAAGCAGCGTCGACCAGCTTCGGACCAAGCTGTCGGAAGTGCTCGTCGAAGAGCCACCTACCGTCCAGGATCAGACCCAGATATTTCATCTGGGCCCGAACCGGTACGAGGACCGAGTTGACCTCTATCGAGGCGCCGGGGGGTGGACCACGACGGGGCCCATGGAACAACAGGGCCTCCGTCTTGTCCAGGGCCACCCGCAAGCCCAGCGCCTCGATGCGCCCGACCACCTGAGAAACACCCCCGGTGGCCAGGCGCGCCGCCTCCTGGAAGTTTGCCCCCCGAGCCGTGACCAAAGTGTCATCGGCGTAACAAATTACGCCCAGCCCGGGGGGGAGACGTTCCCGCAAGACCCAGTCGTACCCCACGTTCCACAGGAGTGGTCCAAGGACAGACCCCTGCGGAACGCCGCACGACATGGGCCGCCGTCTCAAGACGCCCTCTCGGTCCTCGTACATGACGGTACGCTCCCTCAAATAGTCTGCCACTAGCCGCCTCAGGTACTCTGGCACCCCATGATACTGGAGTGCTTCCCCGATGCAGCTAAATGGCAGACTATTGAATGCGTTGGCGATGTCTAAAGACACCGCCAACAGCACGCCGCCACAGCTCACAGCCTCTTCGGTCACGGCCCTAAGGCGCATCACGGCATCGACCGTCGAACGCCCCTCTCGGAACCCGAATTGGGCGTCCGACAGGTCGGGCCCCACCTCGCTGAGATGCCGGACGATGCGGGCAGAGAGAATCCTCTCAAAAAGTTTGCCCGCCTCGTCCAGCAACACGATGGGCCTATAGGCCGTGACCGAATCGGCAGGCCGTCCCGGCTTCCTCAATAGGACCAGCTTCCCGCCTTTCCAGCACTCAGGGAAGCGACCGGACGCCAGGCTGGCGTCCAGCACCTCCCTGAGGCGGTCCGACATATGGTCGAGGGTTCGGGCCAGAACTCGGGCAGGTACCCCGTCCGGCCCGGGGGCGGTGTTCTTCGAACGGATTCTCAGAACCGCCGCCCCTACCTCCGATTCCCTCACGGGCGGAACCTCGGCCCCGTCGTCACTGGCCGGGTAGGCCATCGACGGGGGCGTGTGCTCCGCCCGCTGCGGGAATAGGCCCTCGACCACTTCCTGCAGGAAGCTGGGCTGGAGAGTCTCGGTAAGGGGGGGGCCCGGCGTGCGGAGCTTTTGACGCACCGCACGATAAGGGCGACCCCAGGGGTCACGATCGAGACTCTCCAGCATCTCCTCTCTTTTCACCTCCTTGGCGCGGCAAATGGCCAGCTTCAGAGTTTTCCGCGCCTCGCGGTACTCCTCGTGAAGCTGGTCCCCGCCACCGTCTCCACGATGACGTCGCCTGCTGCGGGTATAGGACCTCCGGGCACGAGTACACGCCGCACGGAGGTCCGCCAACTCCCGGGACCACCAGTAGACCTCCTTCCGAGGAGGCCGACGAGTCCGGATGCGGGGCATGGCCGTATCGCAAATCTGCGCAAGCGCATCGCGAAAACGGCCAGCCCCCACGTCCACGTCGACCTCCCCGGCCGGAGCCTGCGGAGACAGCCACGAATGAATGATGGCCGCCTCCTCCAGCAGGTCCCTGTCGAGCTTGGCGACTGCCCACCGCGGAAAGTGGGACATTTGCCGCGCCACGTGACCCCTACTGGGGCCCTGGGACCGGGAGAGCTCGAATCGGATGTACAAATGATCCGAGAGCGTCTCGACCTCTTCCAGGACACACCAGTTCCTTACCCGTGCGGCGACAGCGGGGGTAGCGAACGAGAGGTCCACTATCGACCCCCCCTGCTGTCGCACGCACGTGTTGGTGGAGCCTCTGTTCAGCAAACAGAGGCCCACCGAAGCCGCCCACTCCACTACGGCTTCGCCCCTGGCGTCCGTCCCGGGAGACCCCCACGCAATGGACTTTGCGTTGAAGTCCCCCAGCACGAGGACGTGCCCAGACCCTAGTCGCCGTATCGAGGCCTCCAAGCTGTTCAGGAAGACCTCGAAGTCGCTCAGACTCCGATTAGGGGAGAAGTATACACCGTAAACGGTGATACCCCCCCAGTCGGCGGCAACATATCCCGTACCCCTGTCTCTTAGCGACAAGGGCGGGGAATGAGCCGCCGCGGAGCCGACGACTGCCACGGAGCCATCCCGGTCACCCATCCAATTCGGACGGGAAGGGACATAGTATGGCTCCGCGACCACGGCAACACCTATTGACCACTGCGCCACGGTTTGCAGGAAGAGATCCTGCGCCGCGGCGCAGTGGTTCAGGTTCGTCTGGACCAGGAGGCTGGAGAATCGATCCATTACTGGATCGCTTCTACAGCCCCCTCCATGGGCGTCGGCGTAGACGCATTAGCTACGCCGGAGGCAGCCTGGGTCGACTGGCTGACCCCCGACGCTTGCCGAGAAGCTTGAGTAGCCCGAGGGGGCTTGCAGCCTCCCTGCCCCATCTGATGATTGGCGGGCTTATTGCCCGCCGCACAGATGGGGCAGTGAGGGGCGGCAGAACACTCCGCCGCCCTGTGCCCCGCCAGACCGCAACGGAAACAAAGTCCGCTGCAGTCGAAGCAACTGCTGCACTTGACGCGAGTATGGCCCGCCGACAGGCATTTGAAACACCTCATCGGCCTCGCCGCCAGGACCGTAATCCTGGCGCTGACGAAGCCGACGAGCAGCCTGCCGGCATCTCCCAGTACTTTGGCTGCCGCCACTGGGCAGCTGAGCCATACCGCGCCAAGGCCCCCCGGACCAGGGCGGATGGTACCGACCCTAATGCTATCCGCGCTACAGCTCGTCCTCTCCTGAACTGCAACGCGGACATCGTCGGCCGTGACGGAATCGTCCAGGCCCGAAATGCGCAGTTCCGCGCACTTCACAGGCCTGGCGATCCTCACACCATCCGCCTCCGAGAACATTTCTCGGAGCTTCTCGGCAAATGCGTCTGCCGATTTTGCGCCTTCAGCCCCGGGGAATTCCAGGACCCGAGCCCCCGTCTGGGCGAGGCGCAATCTCACCCCTGGCGTCCCGAAAGAGGCGAGACTGGCCCGGGCCCTTTTAAAAAGGGCCGCGTAGGACATCCCGCCTTCAGCCGCCTCCGGTGACACGGTCACCACTACCGCCGCGGTCTTTGGAGCCTGCAGTTTCCGCGGCTTCTGCGGCTTCTTAGCGGCGGCCCCTGCCACCGGCGGCGACTGCGGGCCAGAGGCCGCCTTCTGGGCAGCCTTCTTGGCCCGCTTTCGGGACTTTTTGGACCCTCCGACTACCTGCCAACCCTCATTGGAGGGGGCGGAAGTGGAGGGTCCGGGTGTCGACGTTGGAGTGGGGAGCGGAGGGAACTCCGCTCCAGTATTCACTGCCGTCCTCTTCGGCGCCACCTTAGACGCCGCCTTGGGCGCCGTCTTAGGCGTCGCCTTTGCTGCCTTGGCCCCCGGTCGTGCCCCTTGGGCAGCCGAAGGAACCGGCACCGACGTCGCCGTCGCGTAGGTGACGCGGCCACCCACCACGGGGAGCGGCGCCGGCGCCGGGAAGACCTTCGGCCTCGGTGGCGCGAGCGGCGGCCGAACGACAGGGGCCGGGGGCAGCCTAGCCTCCAGGCCGGCCAAGCGGCCGTCCACTAGATTCCCCACTGCGATGAGGACCTGCTGCACAAGTGCGTCAGGTACCCCAGGAACAGTGGGGATCGACTGCGGCGCAGACGGCGCCGGCAGCGACGCAGGCGGAGCCGCCCGCGGCGCAGACGGAGCCGCCCGCGACGCAGACGGAGCCGGCCGCGACGCAGCCGGGGCCGGTGCCGGAGCCTTACGCTCAGGCCGCTCCGCCCTGAATTGGGCGAATTGAGCGCTTAGCTCCGCCACCTGCCCCGTCAAATGATCGTTGGCCGCCTGGAGGCGTGCCACATCACTAATTAGGGCTCCCACGACCCCCGCCACAGCGGAGGAGGAGTCCTTAAGGGCCCTCACGAAGGAGCCCTTAAGGTTGACGGACTTGGTGGCCACCTTATGTATGATGGCCACCGCCGCGTCCGCCCTCTCCTGCAAGGAAGCCGACGTCTGGGGCACTGAGTCCCCGTCCACCGGCTCCCCGATCTTCTGCAGGAGACCCGAGATCTCCTCCTCCGCTTGCGTCTCACCTTCCGCCCTGGCCCGTCTGTACGATTCCGCCTTGCAAAAGGCGGAACCTGACGGGCCCGGCACCGGGGTTCGCGAGCGCCCCCTATGGCTGCTCGCGATCTTCGGCGGCAACATTTCTGAGGCGTCACTGCCTCCATCGTTTGAGCGTACGCGTTTACGGGTATCCGTAAACTCCAAGTCCATCCCACTCGCGCCCTCCGACGAGTGGGTGGACCGGGAACGCGTACGCTCCGAGGTTCTTCGGCTCCCAGCAGTCCGACTGACTACTGGGAGCCCCGCCGCCATAGGCGTCCCGGACGCGGACTCCTCCTCGGTAGACGAGTCGTCCGCCCTCCGGAACTGCCCCTTGGCGTTCCGCCTTCCCTTCCTTTTATTTGCAATATCATTTCCTTTGTGTTCGCCAGTGTTCGTTAGATTTTCCGTTTTTGTGTTTATGTTTATGTTTTTATCTTTGTTCAACTCCATATCATATCCCACGAGTCGGGGAGAACTAACGGTCCACCCGGGCAGAGATCCCCAATACCCGGGCAAGCGTAAATTTGTGCCCAACCGAGGGGTCCGCAGGTCCCTGGCTGGGGGTGTGCTTGCGACTGAACTACCCATCAGCCATGCATCCCCTGGTCACACACCAGAACACGGGATTCGGGGTAATTTTTTATAGAGGTTTTCTTCCTCGCGGTCCGGGCGGTTAAGCCAAGACCCACGGTCCCAGTCGAGTCAGACACTGACCTAACTCGACGTACCTACTGGGATTACGTTGTAGTGGCGAGGGCAACACAGGACTAACTCCTATGTTGCCCGCTCGGAGGCAGGGTGAGTGCTCACCGAGCTCGCCCTCTAGTCGCACTCCAATACGCTTTCTGCTAAAGCAGAGAGACGTTTGGAGTGCCCATCTCGGCAGTCTCGACAGACTCCGTCTGGTATCCCATTTAGTCTGGAGTCTCCTTCTGGGCCTATCCGGCATGAGTGGCTCTACCGGCATAGCCCCAGAGATCATCGACCCACGCAAGCCCCACCACGACGACAACGTAGGGATACATTGGGGGGAACCTTTTTTTTTTTTTTTTTTTTTTTTTTTTTTTTTTTTTTTTTTTTTTTTTTTTACGTGTGGAAACCCCCTCGGGCCGTCACCCCGCCGGGGTTTGCGGCGGCGGGGCGGTGTGTCGGAATCGAACCGACTAAAACCACACGGTGTGCCAACTCTGCGCCTGAGAGAGGGAGAGGTCCGGGAACTGCTGTATTACGACCTCCGGACCCCTCCCGGCGCCAGCCCGCACAGATGCGGGCACCCTCCTCCTCAACCTCTCCGTTTAGGCGACGTACGGCACACACGTAACGTCGCCTCCTCGCGGGCGGCCACTAGAGCGGATGGAAGGGCAAACCCGTCCCGACCATCCGCGGCCACACTCAGGGCGGCATGAGGCGCTGGTGAGCGCGCCTCCGCTGCCCGGTTCGCCGGCGGCGGATCGGGTCCGAGAGGAGGTCGTCCTCCCGGGCCTTCTCCGCCGCCTCCTTCTGCGAGATGACGTGTTCGCAGAAGGTGGCGACCGCGGTAAAACTGCTGTCGCTACCGGCCATGGAGCGGATGACGGCCGGTAGCGAGAGATCCCCTCCGATGACTGCAGCGAGGGCCCGGCGCTGCGACGCCCATGCGGGGCATGCCGCCAGCGTGTGCTGGGCCGAGTCCTCACTGCAGTCGCAGTGGTGGCAGGCGGGACTCAGTTCCCTCCGTGCGACCGAGTGCAGGTACTTCCCGAAGCATCCGTGTCCGGAAAGCACCTGCGTCAGTCGGAAGGAAAGGGTCCCGTGCTGCCGCCCCGCCCACTCGTGGATGACCGGCTGGAGAGCCTCCACGGCGGCAAAGCCAGCGCGCGGAGTCCCCAGCCGGAGCGACCAGCGAGCCATCGTGGCTCGACGGGCGGCTTCACGCCACTCGCGTACCTCCTCGGGCGGGGGGCGAATGCCACACTCCGCCCGGAAAGAAGCCACCCGTCGATAAACTTCGGCGAGCACTTCCGCCTCCAAATCCCACGGGGGTGTCCCGGCCAACGCGCACGCCGCCTCGGTCGACACCGTGCGGTATCCGCGTATGGCTCTGACCGCCAATACCCTCTGAGGCCGCCAGAGGCGAGCCTTGTTGAGGGCGGTCAGAGCTGCCACCCACACCGGTGCGCCGTACAGCGCCATCGACCGGACCACCCCCGTGTACAGGAGTCGCGTTGCGACGCTGGCTCCGCCCAAGTTGGGCAATAATCGCCCAAGGGCAGAGGCAGCGCCGACCAGCTTCGGACCAAGCTGTCGGAAGTGCTCGTCGAAGAGCCACCTACCGTCCAGGATCAGACCCAGATATTTCATCTGGGCCCGAACCGGTACGAGGACCGAGTTGACCTCTATCGAGGCGCCGGGGGGTGGACCACGACGGGGCCCATGGAACAACAGGGCCTCCGTCTTGTCCAGGGCCACCCGCAAGCCCAGCGCCTCGATGCGCCCGACCACCAGAGAAACACCCTCGGTGGCCAGGCGCGCCGCCTCCTGGAAGTTTGCCCCCCGAGCTGTGACCAAAGTGTCATCGGCGTAACAAATTACGCCCAGCCCGGGGGGGAGACGTTCCCGCAGAACCCAGTCGTACCCCACGTTCCACAGGAGTGGTCCAAGGACAGACCCCTGCGGAACACCGCACGACATGGGCCGCCGTCTCAAGACGCCCTCTCGGTCCTCGTACATGACGGTACGCTCCCTCAAACAGTCTGCCACCAGCCGCCTCAGGTACTCTGGCACCCCATGATACTGGAGTGCTTCCCCGATGCAGCTGAATGGCAGACTATTGAATGCGTTGGCGATGTCTAACGACACCGCCAACAGCACGCCGCCACAGCTCACCGCCTCTTCGGTCACGGCCCTAAGGCGCATCACGGCATCGACCGTCGAACGCCCCTCTCGGAACCCGAATTGGGCGTCCGACAGGTCGGGCCCCACCTCACTGAGATGCTGGACGATGCGGGCAGAGAGTATCCTCTCAAAAAGTTTGCCCGCCTCGTCCAGCAACACGATGGGCCTATAGGCCGTGACCGAATCGGCAGGCCGTCCCGGCTTCCTCAACAGGACCAGCTTCCCGCCTTTCCAGCACTCAGGGAAGCGACCGGACGCCAGGCTGGCGTCCAGCACTTCCCTGAGGCGGTCCGACATATGGTCGAGGGTTCGGGCCAGAACTCGGGCAGGTACCCCGTCCGGCCCGGGGGCGGTGTTCTTCGAACGGATTCTCAGAACCGCCGCCCCTACCTCCGATTCCCTCACGGGCGGAACCTCGTCCCCGTCGTCCCTGGCCGGGTAGGCCATCGACGGGGGCGTGTGCTCCGCCCGCTGCGGGAATAGGCCCTCGACCACTTCCTGCAGGACATTGGGGGGAACCTAACCTTTTTTTTTTTTTTTTTTTTTTTTTTTTTTTTTTTTTTTTTTTTTTTTTTTTTTTTTTTTTAACGTGTGGAAACCCCCTCGGGCCGTCACCCCGCCGGGGTTTGCGGCGGCGGGGCGGTGTGTCGGAATCGAACCGACTAAAACCACACGGTGTGCCAACTCTGCGCCTGAGAGAGGGAGAGGTCCGGGTACTGCTGTATTACGACCTCCGGACCCCTCCCGGCGCCAGCCCGCACAGGTGCGGGCACCCTCCTCCAATTCCTCTCCGTTTAGGCG
Organism: Spilosoma lubricipeda; assembly: GCA_905220595.1. Classification (NCBI taxonomy): domain Eukaryota; kingdom Metazoa; phylum Arthropoda; class Insecta; order Lepidoptera; family Erebidae; genus Spilosoma; species Spilosoma lubricipeda. The sequence goes on along the minus strand of HG992301.1, from coordinate 13,295,446 downwards.
ACGTACGGCACACACGTCACGTCGCCTCCTCGCGGGCGGCCATTATAGCGGATGGAAGGGCAAACCCGTCCCGACCATCCGCGGCCACACTCAGGGCGGCATGAGGCGCTGGTGAGCGCGCCTCCGCTGCCCGGTTCGCCGGCGGCGGATCGGGTCCGAGAGGAGGTCGTCCTCCCGGGCCTTCTCCGCCGCCTCCTTCTGCGAGATGACGTGCTCGCAGAAGGTGGCGACCGCGGTAAAATTGCTGTCGCTACCGGCCATGGAGCGGATGACGGCCGGTAGCGAGAGATCCCCTCCGATGACTGCAGTGAGGGCCCGGCGCTGCGACGCCCATGCGGGGCATGCCGCCAGCGTGTGTTGGGCCGAGTCCTCACTGCAGTCGCAGTGGTGGCAGGCGGGACTCAGTTCCCTCCGTGCGACCGAGTGCAGGTACTTCCCGAAGCATCCGTGTCCGGAAAGCACCTGCGTCAGTCGGAAGGAAAGGGTCCCGAACTGCCGCCCTGCCCACTCGTGGATGACCGGCTGGAGAGCCTCCACGGCGGCAAAGCCAGCGCGTGGAGTCTCCAGCCGGAGCGACCAGCGAGCCATCGTGGCTCGACGGGCGGCTTCACGCCACTCGCGTACCTCCTCGGGCGGGGGGCGAATGCCACACTCCGCCCGGAAAGAAGCCACCCGTCGATAAACTTCGGCGAGCACTTCCGCCTCCAAATCCCACGGGGGTGTCCCGGCCAACGCGCACGCCGCCTCGGTCGACACCGTGCGGTATCCGCGTATGGCTCTGACCGCCAATACCCTCTGAGGCCGCCAGAGGCGAGCCTTGTTGAGGGCGGTCAGAGCCGCCACCCACACCGGTGCGCCGTACAGCGCCATTGACCGGACCACCCCCGTGTACAGGAGTCGCGTTGCGACGCTGGCTCCGCCCAAGTTGGGCAATAATCGCCCAAGGGCAGAGGCAGCGTCGACCAGCTTCGGACCAAGCTGTCGGAAGTGCTCGTCGAAGAGCCACCTACCGTCCAGGATCAGACCCAGATATTTCATCTGGGCCCGAACCGGTACGAGGACCGAGTTGACCTCTATCGAGGCGCCGGGGGGTGGACCACGACGGGGCCCATGAAAGAGCAGGGCCTCCGTCTTGTCCAGGGCCACCCGCAAGCCCAGCGCCTCGATGCGCCCGACCACCTGAGAAACACCCCCGGTGGCCAGGCGCGCCGCCTCCTGGAAGTTTGCCCCCCGAGCTGTGACCAAAGTGTCATCAGCGTAACAAATTACGCCCAGCCCGGGGGGGAGACGTTCCCGCAAGACCCAGTCGTACCCCACGTTCCACAGGAGTGGTCCAAGGACAGACCCCTGTGGAACGCCGCACGACATGGGCCGCCGTCTCAAGACGCCCTCTCGGTCCTCGTACATGACGGTACGCTCCCTCAAATAGTCTGCCACTAGCCGCCTCAGGTACTCTGGCACCCCATGATACTGGAGTGCTTCCCCGATGCAGCTGAATGGCAGACTATTGAATGCGTTGGCGATGTCCAAAGACACCGCCAACAGCACGCCGCCACAGCTCACAGCCTCTTCGGTCACGGCCCTAAGGCGCACCACGGCATCGACCGTCGAACGCCCCTCTCGGAACCCAAATTGGGCGTCCGACAGGTCGGGCCCCACCTCGCTGAGATGCTGGACGATGCGGGCAGAGAGTATCCTCTCAAAAAGTTTGCCCGCCTCGTCCAGCAACACGATGGGCCTATAGGCCGCGACCGAATCGGCAGGCCGTCCCGGCTTCCTCAATAGGACCAGCTTCCCGCCTTTCCAGCACTCAGGAAAGCGACCGGACGCCAGGCTGGCGTCCAGCACTTCCCTGAGGCGGTCCGACATATGGTCGAGGGTTCGGGCCAGAACTCGGGCAGGTACCCCGTCCGGCCCGGGGGCGGTGTTCTTCGAACGGATTCTCAGAACCGCCGCCCCTACCTCCGATTCCCTCACGGGCGGAACCTCGTCCCCGTCGTCCCTGGCCGGGTAGGCCATCGACGGGGGCGTGTGCTCCGCCCGCTGCGGGAATAGGCCCTCGACCACTTCCTGCAGGAAGCTGGGCTGGAGAGTCTCGGTAAGGGGGGGGCCCGGCGTGCGGAGCTTTTGACGCACCGCACGATAAGGGCGACCCCAGGGGTCACGATCGAGACTCTCCAGCATTTCCTCTCTTTTCACCTCTTTGGCACGGCAAATGGCCAGCTTCAGAGTTTTCCGCGCCTCGCGGTACTCCTCGTGAAGCTGGTCCCCGCCACCGTCTCCACGGTGACGTCGCCTGCTGCGGGTGTAGGACCTCCGGGCACGAGTACACGCCGCACGGAGGTCCGCCAACTCCCGGGACCACCAGTAGACCTCCTTCCGAGGAGGCCGACGAGTCCGGATGCGGGGCATGGCCGTATCGCAAATCTGCGCAAGCGCATCGTGAAAACGGCCAGCCCCCACGTCCACGTCGACCTCCCCGGCCGGAGCCTGCGGAGACAGCCACGAATGAACGATGGCCGCCTCCTCCAGCAGGTCCCTGTCGAGCTTGGCGACTGCCCACCGCGGAAAGTGGGACATTTGCCGCGCCACGTGACCCCTACTGGGGCCCTGGGACCGGGAGAGCTCAAATCGGATGTACAAATGATCCGAGAGCGTCTCAACCTCTTCCAGGACACACCAGTTCCTTACCCGTGCGGCGACAGCGGGGGTAGCGAACGAGAGGTCCACTATCGACCCCCCCTGCTGTCGCACGCACGTGTTGGTGGAGCCTCTGTTCAGCAAACAGAGGCCCACCGAAGCCGCCCACTCCACTACGGCTTCGCCCCTGGCGTCCGTCCCGGGAGACCCCCACGCAATGGACTTTGCGTTGAAGTCCCCCAGCACGAGGACGTGCCCAGACCCTAGTCGCCGTATCGAGGCCTCCAAGTTGTTGAGGAAGACCTCGAAGTCGCTCAGACTCCGATTAGGGGAGAAGTATACACCGTAAACGGTGATACCCCCCCAGTCGGCGGCAACATATCCCGTACCCTTGTCTCTTAGCGACAAGGGCGGGGAATGAGCCGCCGCGGAGCCGACGACTGCCACGGAGCCATCCCAGTCACCCATCCAATTCGGACGGGAAGGGACATAGTATGGCTCCGCGACCACGGCAACACCTATGGACCACTGCGCTACGGTTTGCAGGAAGAGATCCTGCGCCGCGGCGCAGTGGTTCAGGTTCGTCTGGACCAGGAGGCTGGAGAATCGATCCATTACTGGATCGCTTCTACAGCCTCCTCCATGGGCGTCGGCGTAGACGCGTTAACTACGCCGGAGGCAGCCTGGGTCGACTGGCTGACCTCCGACGCTTGCCGAGAAGCAAGAGAGCCACGAGGGGGCTTGCAGCCTCCCTGCCCCATCTGGTGATTGGCGGGCTTATTGCCCGCCGCACAGATGGGGCAGTGAGGGGCGGCAGAACATTCCGCCGCCTTGTGCCCCGCTAGACCGCAGCGGAAACAAAGTCCGCTGCAGTCAAAGCAGCTGCTGCACTTGGTGCGGGTGTGACCCGCCGACAGGCATTTAAAACACCTCATCGGCCTCGGCGCCAGGACCGTAATCCTGGCACTAACGAAGCCGACGAGCAGCCTGCCGGCATCCCCAAGCGTTTTGGCTGCCGCCACTGGGCAGCTGAGCCACACCGCACCAAGGCCCCCTGGACCGGTACGGACGGTGCCGACCCTGATGCTTTCCGCACTGCAGTTCGTCCTCTCCTGAACCGCAGCGCGAACATCCTCGGCCGTCACGGAATCGTCCAGGCCCGAGATGCGCAAGTCTGCGCACTTTGTAGGCCTGGCGATCCGTACACCATCCGTTTCCGAGAACATCTCTCTCAGCTTCTCGGCAAACGCGTCTGCCGACTTTGCGCCCTCAGCCCCGGGGAACTCGAGTACTCGAGCTCCCGTCTGGGCGAGGCGCAATTTGACACCCGTCGTCCCGAAAGAGGCGAGACTTGCCCGGGCCCTTTTGAAAAGGGCCGCGTAGGAAAGCCCGCCCTCAGCCGCCTCCGGCGACACGGTCACCACTACCGCCGCGGTTTTCGGCGGCTGCAGTTTCCGCGGCTTCTTAGCGGTGGCCTTTGCCACCGGCGGTGACTGCGGGCCAGAGGCCGCCTTCTGGGCAGCCTTCTTGGCCCGCTTCCGGGACTTTTTGGACCCGCCAACTTCCTGCCAACCCTCATTGGAGGGGGCAGAAGTGGAGGGTCCAGGTGCCGTCGTTGGAGTGGGGAGCGGAGGGAACTCCGCTCCAGCATTCGCCACTGCTTTTGGCGCCATCTTTTTACTTTTAGGGGCCGCCTTAGGCGCCGCCTTCGGTGCAGCCGACTTTGCCGGCGCTTTTGCCCCCTGGGGAGCAGGCACCGACGTCGCAGACGCGTAGGTGACGCGGCCGCCCACCACGGGGAGCGGCGCCGGCGCCGGGAAGACCTTCGGCCTCGGGGGCGCGAGCGGCGGCCGAACGATAGGGGCTGGGGGCAGCCTAGCCTCCAGGCCGGCCAAGCGGCCGTCCACTAGATTCCCCACTGCGATGAGGATCTGCTGCATTAAAGCGTCAGATTCCCCAGGGACAGTGGGGGTCGACTGCGACGCAGACGGCGCCGGCAGCGACGCGGGCGGAGCCGCCCGCGGCGCTGACGGAGCCGCCCGCGACGCAGACGGCGCCGGCCGCGACGCAGACGGAGCCGCCCGCGACGCAGACGGCGCCGGCCGCGACGCAGACGGAGCCGGCTGCGCCACAGACGGGGCCGGTGCCGGACCCTTATGCTCAGGTCGCTCCGCCCGGAATTGGGCGAATTGAGCGCTGAGCTCCGCCACCTGCCCCGTCAGACGATCGTTTGCCGCCTGGAGGCGTGCCACATCCCCAATTAGGGTCCCGACAACCCCCGCCACAGCGGAGGAGGAGTCCTTAAGGGCCCTCACGAAGGAGCCCTTAAGGTTGACGGACTTGGTGGCCACCTTGTGAATTATGGCCACCGCCGCGTCCGCCCTCTCCTGCAAGGAGGCCGGTGTCTGGGGCACTAAGTCCCCATCCACCGGCTCCCCGATCTTTTGCAGGAGACCCGAGATCTCCTCCTCCGCCTGAGTCTCGCCTTCCGCCCGAGCTCGCCGATATGACTCCGCCTTGCAAAAGACGGAACCCGACGTGCCCGGGACTGGGGTTCGGGACCTCCCCCTATGGCTACTTGCCATTTTGGGTGGCAGCATTTCGGAGGCGTCGCTGCCCCCGTCGCTGGAGCGTACGCGTTTACGGCTATCCGTAAGCTCCAGGTCCATAGGCTCCAACGCATCAGCATTGGAGCTACCACCCGCGCCATCCGACGAGTGGTTGGACCCGGAACGCGCACGCTCCGAGGTTCTTCGGCTCCCAGCAGTCCGACTGACTACTGGGAGCCCCGCCGCCATAGGCGTCCCGGACGCGGACTCCTCCTCGGTAGACGAGTCGTCCGCCCTCCGGAACTGCCCCTTGGCGTTCCTCTTTCCCTTCCGTTTTGCCTCAATCTGTTGTCCTTTATCATTGCCAATGTTCGTTGTATTTTGTTTCCGGTCCGAGTTTTCAATTATAATATTTATGTCTGCCATAGCTTAGCCCACGAGTATGGGGGAAATAAAAAGTCCGTCCGGGCGGTGCCCCCTGCACCCGGATAAGCCTAATACTGTGGAGGTCGGCCGGTATCCACAGGTTTTAACGACTTGGCTGTCGGGTGTTATAGACTATCCTTGTCATGGGTCGGCCAATTAAGGCAAGCCCTCCGGCCAACAGGTTCTCAACGTACCCTCCTGGAGCCACCAGTCAGGTCGCTGCTGAGCCCCTGTTGGTTACGGAACGCGACAGGGTGGCTAACCCTGTCTCACCGACGGTGGCACTAGTGCCTGCCAGCCCCTGCGCGAGCAGTGGGCCGACCCGTCCCTCGATCCCTGACACCGTCTCTTCCCATGTCCCCTCTGCAAAACAGAGGGGTACTGGGAGCGACGGCGAGCCCTGAAAAGGGCTGTTAGGGATCCCCTCGCCAGCCTGTAATTCGGCTGTTTTCCCTTAGTCGCCTCTTACGACACCCACGGGATGAGATGGGGTGGGGCTATTCTATGCCGGCCCCACACGGCAGGGGGGAACCTAACCTAACCTAACCTAACCAGTCTCGTACGCTTAGATGCAGGGCTAACAGCGTTTTTCCGCGCTCCGTAGTGTTAAATTCGTAAGTGTGACAAAGTGTCTCCGAAAATCGTTTTTAATATCTCAAAAGTTGCGCCGTCGCGAGACGAACGTAGTCTCGAAAACCGCTTGGAAATCGGACCAGGACTTAGGTTTTTATTAGATAAAAACAAAACAAATTTTAGTGAAAAGTGACAGTGCGGTCAAAACCCCCTAAATCTTAGGATTTAGATCTGTGACCCCCCATTTTTCAATTGCACAAAGTTGCGCAGTGAGTGCCCGGACGTTTTAAGACATTAATTGGATTTTTCACGTGAAAATTGACTGTGCTGTGGTGTTTTTCATCGGAAATTCCGGTGAAAAAAGACTCAAAAAAGTGAAAAATCAAAATAGCTCCGGAAAGCGATCGACGACCTCCGGTTTTTTGACCGTCAGGGTGTGCGTCTCCGGTGTCCGCACCGTTTGAGACCCCTCCCGGATTTTTCGATCGCTTTTCGGGAAAGTTATTGTGACTTTTATAAATAGGGCGTGGCAGGTTATCACTTTTTTCATCATCACGGACATCACCGAGTGATACCTCCAAAGCTGCGCGCGAGTGAGACGGACACGATAGTGAAAACAGAGTGGAAAACGGACCAGTACTTTCAGTGTTAGGACCAAAATAGTGAAAGTGACACTTTTTAGGGATAGAACCTGGATTTGTGCTCGTGACCCTGTGTGTTCTGTTCTGGGAGGTTGCGTCTCGGGGATACGCATCTTTTGAGACCCCTTTCAGGACATTCGAGCCACAACTGCAGGAGTTGTAACGCTTTTCTTGGAAGGCGTGGCCACGAGGTCCCTGACCCTGGTCCCTCAGGAGCGTTACGTGACCAAAACATTGTGTGTGACACCAAGCGGATCCAGGAACCGCTTGTAAAAATAAGTTAAGTACACTAGTTCCATTTTTACAGTGACTTTTATGTGCATTTCACTTTTACCAACCCTTCTGCTAGGGGAGGCTTCCCCCCCCCCAGTTCAACTTTCTTTTATTTAGTGCATAAATTGACGAAGGGATAGAGACCCAAACTGTGTAAATCGGACCATTTATTGAGGAGTTACAGTGTCGCAAACTCTTTCAAAACTTTTAAAAGTGAATTTTAATTCAGTGTGAAATCTAACCAATAGAAACGCTTTAAAGTGTAACAAACTTTCCTGGCCCAATATCTTGGTGACCCGTGGTCTGATCGGACCCACCAAGACATTTCTAAGCTTCCCGCAACGGACTTGGTAAATCCCAATAAGGCTTTACAATTTGCGGTGAGGCTCTCCGAAAGGATAGGCCAACGTTTCAGGAAACCTCCATATCTCGGGATTGGCTAGGCCGATCCTCACCGGATCTTCGGTATTGAGGTCGGCAAGGGGTGTGCCACCACCTCCGCACCTCTCCATAGCCAGGGAGGAAACTTTTAGAAATTTTTTTCAAATTTAGCAAATTAATTAAATTAATATATCGGCAATCCGTTAGGAGTTTTAATAGAAAACACAGACGAAAACTAGGTCAAAGTTGTCTTAGCCCATAACTTCGGACTGGCTGGACCGATTTTCATGAAAATTGGGAACCGGCTACCCCTGAATAAGCTCCCCCTCCTGACCCCACTGGTCGAACCTTTTTCCGGGAGGATTCCCTGAAAAAGGGGAAAAACCGGGAAAACATCAACATCTTCGGCCAGACAGGGCTGATCGAAAAATTTTCTTCAGGGACAACATCCCCCTGACTAGGAGCAACTATTGGAGCCTTCGGCCGGACGATATTTGTTTAAAATCCGGGAAGAAAGGGAGAAATCCCAGAAAAATCAACTTTTTTCTGGGTGGTCCGATTTGAAAAATTTTTTTCGGTTTCTGGCCCGGAACACAGAGGGCTAACCAACAGAAAAACGGAAAACACTACACAGGGCTGCATTTTCTCTGGAAAATTAAATTTAAGTTTTCTTCCCCATACAAAATTTCAATCTGTGTTTTAAATTTTAATTTTAATTTTATTTTTAAATTTTTTATTATTCGTTTAATCTTGACATATATTATTGTACCAGACAGACTCTTTGAAAGAGTCCTCAAGTTTAATTTAAGTTATTATCTTAATTAATAATTCTTAAAAATCTATATTTATTAAAAATTTAAATTTATTATAACTAACGGGGAATTATACACCCCAGACAAGCAAGACACCTCTACTGTGTAGAGTGAACATCTCCTCACGGAGAAAAATTAATTATAAGTCTTTTATATTTTCCTGTTTTAAATTGTTGTGTGTATTGACTTGTATACGTACCCCCCTTTACAGGGCAATATAGATTTAATTGTAATTGTTTTTTAAAAAATTTCTTTTAAGTTTAATTTAATTGACACCCCCCTATACAGGGCTACTTAAACATTATTTTAGTTCTTAAAAATAGACAACTTTCCCCGTCAATAATGTATCGCACACCAGTAACATCCGTTGTAGCTGGGGAGCAGGCCCCCTCTGGCACCAGCACCTCGCCCTTGCTAACACTCGGCGCGGCCAAAACATTTATCAGGAGGCCAGCTACTAAAAGAAGGTCGCTGGACAATATGATCTCTTACAAAAAGCAGTATAATGTCTACGCTGCCATGCCCAGTGACGAGCTGCTCCATGAGGTCATGAGGACCTTCGAGGAGATCCCCATGAAGGTTCAACAGTACCCGCAAATGCGGAAGGATATAAAGACCTTCTTGGAGGAGAGCTCTGATAAATGCCAGCACATCCTCTTCGAGATAAGTGGGAGGATGAGAAGCCTGGAGTATTGCAACATGGGCGAGACGGTCGTGGCGCCGCCTCCTGTAGAGGAAAAACCCGCCGTCGCGCCCTCAGCAAAAGGAAACCCAGTGTTGGCAAGGCTCGATGACTTACAGGATACCATCCTGAAACGGATGGAGCTATCCCACGTCGAGCTCAAACGGGAGATCCGGATACTAGAAACAAAAAACCACGATCGGGGTGTCGACTTAATCGACAGCATGTTCGAAAAAATCGAAGAAACCCACGTGGATGCCGACCAGGCCAACGAATTAATGATAGTGCGGGCGCAGTCCCAGCTGGAAGATCTGGTCAGGACTGTCGCCACCGACATAGTCGTTGAAAACAAAGCGCACATCAGCTCCGCAGTCGAACAGCTGACTTCACAAACCCAGAGTATCCCGGACCCTCCCCCCCTCAAGACCTATGCAGATGTCGCAGCAGCCAGACCCTGGTGCCGACCGGCGCTTCACTCGGTGGCGGTGACCTCAAGCGACAGTCAGGAGACTGCCGATGAGGTACTCGTCAAGGTGAAGGAGGCGGTCGACCCCAGGAGTACTGGCTTTAGAATAAATAAGACCAGAAAGGCCAAGGACAGGAAGATCATCCTTGGCTGCGACTCACAGGATGAGATGGATAGGGTCAAGAGGCACATTGAGAGCAGAGGCAATGGACTCAAGGTAGAGCCCATGAAAAATAAGGACCCCCTGGTCGTCCTAAAGGACGTCCATAAGGGGAGCGACGACGACCAAATGGTAAGGGCACTTTACACCCAAAACCAGAACATTTTCATGGGCCTACCACAGGAGGAGAGGGAGGCCTGCATTAAATTCAGAAAAAGGACTAGGGACCCGGAGACTTCCCACATAGTCCTCCAGGTGAAGCCAAAGGTGTGGCAAAGGATGACGGATGCCGGAGCCCTCTACTTGGACCTGCAAAGGGTCAGAGTGGAGGACCAGTCCCCGCTCATCCAATGCACAAAGTGCTTAGCGTTCGGCCATGGCCGCCGATTCTGCACCGAGAGTGTGGACAGATGCAGCCACTGTGGAGGCCCCCACCTGCGCAAGGATTGCGCCGTTCACGGTGAGGGAGCAGAACCGCGGTGCTGCAACTGTCTGCACTCTGGACTGCGAAAAGTCGGTCACAACGCCTTCAGCGCCGAATGCCCCACTCGAGCCAAGTGGGATTACCTGGCTAGGGCGACAACAGCGTATTCATGATCTACCAACATACAGTTTACACACTCCAAAACAAAACATAACTAAACACCGATATAATTATTATATAATGATTATATAAAAATATATCTAAACATGTACACTATCACCAACACTAGATTAACATATACTTAACATAAACATACACGATAGAAACAGCTCACAAACAGGAACGTAGCAAATATGTATATTATTATATATACATATTTTGCTAAAGGTAAGACTACAGGGGAAGAGTGAGCTGTGGAAGGTACACACGTACAAAATACTAGACAGAAACACAAAAACATGCAAACAGAAAACAAAAACACAGGTCATGGATACCAAGTACCCCTCACTGGGGGAACATGGGGGAAGCCTCCCGGAGGTGTAAAGAACCATCCTTAAACGACCCACTAACGGATGGTAGACTGGAACAACAAAATCGTTTTAAATAAAATACAAATATATAATTTAGAAATGTAAATATAGAGAAACAAATGTAAATAAAAAATTGAACAATAAATAATAATGATAAATGAAAATGAATATAAATAATGCGATACTTTTAATTAATGAATGTGAATATAAATATGAATGTAAATAAGTTATAAATAAGATGCAATATAAATGTAATGAAAAATAAATTTAATCTTAAGATATTACAGATGTACAAATACGCATGTACACCGACTAGGCGTCATGTACATGCGTATCTGAACATTAAAAAATTTACTGATTCTTCAAATCAGTCAATTAATGACGATATTACAATTGCCTATTAGATTATAAAGATGAATAAGGTCCTGTCGAAACCTTGGACGGGGAAAAGCGAGAAAAAAAAAAAAAAAAAAAAAAAAAAAAAACCCTTTTTTTTTTTTTTTTTTTTTTTTTTTTTTTTTTTTTTTTTTTTTTTTTTTACGTGTGGAAACCCCCTCGGGCCGTCACCCCGCCGGGGTTTGCGGCGGCGGGGCGGTGTGTCGGAATCGAACCGACTAAAACCACACGGTGTGCTACTCTGCGCCTGAGAGAGGGAAACCTTTTTTTTTTTTTTTTTTTTTTTTTTTTACGTGTGGAAACCCCCTCGGGCCGTCACCCCGCCGGGGTTTGCGGCGGCGGGGCGGTGTGTCGGAATCGAACCGACTAAAACCACACGGTGTGCCAACTCTGCGCCTGAGAGAGGGAGAGGTCCGGGAACTGCTGTATTACGACCTCCGGACCCCTCCCGGCGCCAGCCCGCACAGATGCGGGCACCCTCCTCCTCAACCTCTCCGTTTAGGCGACGTACGGCACACGCGTAACGTCGCCTCCTCGCGGGCGGCCACTATAGCGGATGGAAGGGCAAACCCGTCCCCACCATCCGCGGCCACACTCAGGGCGGCATGAGGCGCTGGTGAGCGCGCCTCCGCTGCCCGGTTCGCCGGCGGCGGATCGGGTCCGAGAGGAGGTCGTCCTCCCGGGCCTTCTCCGCCGCCTCCTTCTGCGAGATGACGTGTTCGCAGAAGGTGGCGACCGCGGTAAAACTGCTGTCGCTACCGGCCATGGAGCGGATGACGGCCGGTAGCGAGAGATCCCCTCCGATGACTGCAGTGAGGGCCCGGCGCTGCGACGCCCATGCGGGGCATGCCGCCAGCGTGTGCTGGGCCGAGTCCTCACTGCAGTCGCAGTGGTGGCAGGCGGGACTCAGTTCCCTCCGTGCGACCGAGTGCAGGTACTTCCCGAAGCATCCGTGTCCGGAAAGCACCTGCGTCAGTCGGAAGGAAAGGGTCCCGTGCTGCCGCCCTGCCCACTCGTGGATGACCGGCTGGAGAGCCCCCACGGCGGCGAAGCCAGCGCGTGGAGTCTCCAGCCGGAGCGACCAGCGAGCCATCGTGGCTCGACGGGCGGCTTCACGCCACTCGCGTACCTCCTCGGGCGGGGGGCGAATGCCACACTCCGCCCGGAAAGAAGCCACCCGTCGATAAACTTCGGCGAGCACTTCCGCCTCCAAATCCCACGGGGGTGTCCCGGCCAACGCGCACGCCGCCTCGGTCGACACCGTGCGGTATCCGCGTATGGCTCTGACCGCCAGTACCCTCTGAGGCCGCCAGAGGCGAGCCTTGTTGAGGGCGGTCAGAGCCGCCACCCACACCGGTGCGCCGTACAGCGCCATTGACCGAACCACCCCCGTGTACAGGAGTCGCGTTGCGACGCTGGCTCCGCCCAAGTTGGGCAATAATCGCCCAAGGGCGGAGGCAGCGTCGACCAGCTTCGGACCAAGCTGTCGGAAGTGCTCGTCGAAGAGCCACCTACCGTCAAGGATCAGACCCAGATATTTCATCTGGGCCCGAACCGGTACGAGGACCGAGTTGACCTCTATGGAGGCGCCGGGGGGTGGACCACGACGGGGCCCATGGAACAACAGGGCCTCCGTCTTATCCAGGGCCACCCGCAAGCCCAGCGCCTCGATGCGCCCGACCACCAGAGAAACACCCCTGGTGGCCAGGCGCGCCGCCTCCTGGAAGTTTGCCCCCCGAGCTGTGACCAAAGTGTCATCGGCGTAACAAATTACGCCCAGCCCGGGGGGGAGACGTTCCCGCAAGACCCAGTCGTACCCCACGTTCCACAGGAGTGGTCCAAGGACAGACCCCTGTGGAACGCCGCACGACATGGGCCGCCGTCTCAAGACGCCCTCTCGGTCCTCGTACATGACGGTACGCTCCCTCAAATAGTCTGCCACTAGCCGCCTCAGGTACTCTGGCACCCCATGATACTGGAGTGCTTCCCCGATGCAGCTGAATGGCAGACTATTGAATGCGTTGGCGATGTCTAAAGACACCGCCAACAGCACGCCGCCACAGCTCACAGCCTCTTCGGTCACGGCCCTAAGGCGCATCACGGCATCGACCGTCGAACGCCCCTCTCGGAACCCGAATTGGGCGTCCGACAGGTCGGGCCCCACCTCGCTGAGATGCTGGACGATGCGGGCAGAGAGTATCCTCTCAAAAAGTTTGCCCGCCTCGTCCAGCAACACGATGGGCCTATAGGCCGTGACCGAATCGGCAGGCCGTCCCGGCTTCCTCAATAGGACCAGCTTCCCGCCTTTCCAGCACTCAGGGAAGCGACCGGACGCCAGGCTGGCGTCCAGCACTTCCCTGAGGCGGTCCGACATGTGGTCGAGGGTTCGGGCCAGAACTCGGGCAGGTACCCCGTCCGGCCCGGGGGCGGTGTTCTTCGAACGGATTCTCAGAACCGCCGCCCCTACCTCCGATTCCCTCACGGGCGGAACCTCGTCCCCGTCGTCCCTGGCCGGGTAGGCCATCGACGGGGGCGTGTGCTCCGCCCTCTGCGGGAATAGGCCCTCGACCACTTCCTGCAGGAAGCTGGGCTGGAGAGTCTCGGTAAGGGGGGGGCCCGGCGTGCGGAGCTTTTGAGAGAGGGAAACCTAACCTAACCTAACCTAACCTTTTTTTTTTTTTTTTTTTTTAACGTGTGGAAACCCCCTCGGGCCGTCACCCCGCCGGGGTTTGCGGCGGCGGGGCGGTGTGTCGGAATCGAACCGACTAAAACCACACGGTGTGCCAACTCTGCGCCTGAGAGAGGGAGAGGTCCGGGAACTGCTGTATTACGACCTCCGGACCCCTCCCGGCGCCAGCCCGCACAGATGCGGGCACCCTCCTCCTCAACCTCTCCGTTTAGGCGACGTACGGCACACACGTAACGTCGCCTCCTCGCGGGCGGCCACTAATGCGGATGGAAGGGCAAACCCGTCCCGACCATCCGCGGCCACACTCAGGGCGGCATGAGGCGCTGGTGAGCGCGCCTCCGCCGCCCGGTTCGCCGGCGGCGGATCGGGTCCGAGAGGAGGTCGTCCTCCCGGGCCTTCTCCGCCGCCTCCTTCTGCGAGATGACGTGTTCGCAGAAGGTGGCGACCGCGGTAAAATTGCTGTCGCTACCGGCCATGGAGCGGATGACGGCCGGTAGCGAGAGATCCCCTCCGATGACTGCAGTGAGGGCCCGGCGCTGCGACGCCCATGCGGGGCATGCCGCCAGCGTGTGCTGGGCCGAGTCCTCACTGCAGTCGCAGTGGTGGCAGGCGGGACTCAGTTCCCTCCGTGCGACCGAGTGCAGGTACTTCCCGAAGCATCCGTGTCCGGAAAGCACCTGCGTCAGTCGGAAGGAAAGGGTCCCGTGCTGCCGCCCTGCCCACTCGTGGATGACCGGCTGGAGAGCCTCCACGCAGGCGAAGCCAGCGCGTGGAGTCTCCAGCCGGAACGACCAGCGAGCCATCGTGGCTCGACGGGCGGCTTCACGCCACTCGCGTACCTCCTCGGGCGGGGGGCGAATGCCACACTCCGCCCGGAAAGAAGCCACCCGTCGATAAACTTCGGCGAGCACTTCCGCCTCCAAATCCCACGGGGGTGTTCCGGCCAACGCGCACGCCGCCTCGGTCGACACCGTGCGGTATCCGCGTATGGCTCTGACCGCCAATACCCTCTGAGGCCGCCAGAGGCGGGCCTTGTTGAGGGCGGTCAGAGCCGCCACCCACACCGGTGCGCCGTACAGCGCCATTGACCGGACCACCCCCGTGTACAGGAGTCGCGTTGCGACGCTGGCTCCGCCCAAGTTGGGCAATAATCGCCCAAGGGCGGAGGCAGCGTCGACCAGCTTCGGACCAAGCTGTCGGAAGTGCTCGTCGAAGAGCCACCTACCGTCAAGGATCAGACCCAGATATTTTATCTGGGCCCGAACCGGTACGAGGACCGAGTTGACCTCTATCGAGGCGCCGGGGGGTGGACCACGACGGGGCCCATGAAAGAGCAGGGCCTCCGTCTTGTCCAGGGCCACCCGCAAGCCCAGCGCCTCGATGCGCCCGACCACCAGAGAAACACCCCTGGTGGCCAGGCGCGCCGCCTCCTGGAAGTTTGCCCCCCGAGCTGTGATCAAAGTGTCATCGGCGTAACAAATTACGCCCAGCCCGGGGGGGAGACGTTCCCGCAGAACCCAGTCGTACCCCACGTTCCACAGGAGCGGTCCAAGGACAGACCCCTGTGGAACGCCGCACGACATGGGCCGCCGTCTCAAGACGCCATCTCGGTCCTCGTACATGACGGTACGCTCCCTCAGATAGTCTGCCACCAGCCGCCTCAGGTACTCTGGCACCCCATGATACTGGAGTGCTTCCCCGATGCAGCTGAATGGCAGACTATTGAATGCGTTGGCGATGTCTAACGACACCGCCAACAGCACGCCGCCACAGCTCACTGCCTCTTCGGTCACGGCCCTAAGGCGCATCACGGCATCGACCGTCGAACGCCCCTCTCGGAACCCGAATTGGGCGTCCGACAGGTCGGGCCCCACCTCGCTGAGATGCCGGACGATGCGGGCAGAGAGTATCCTCTCAAAAAGTTTGCCCGCCTCGTCCAGCAACACGATGGGCCTATAGGCCGTGACCGAATCGGCAGGCCGTCCCGGCTTCCTCAACAGGACCAGCTTCCCGCCTTTCCAGCACTCAGGAAAGCGACCGGACGCCAGGCTGGCGTCTAGCACTTCCCTGAGGCGGTCCGACATATGGTCGAGGGTTCGGGCCAGAATTCGGGCAGGAACCCCGTCCGGCCCGGGGGCGGTGTTCTTCGAACGGATTCTCAGAACCACCGCCCCTACCTCCGATTCCCTAACGGGCGGCACATCGTCCTCTGGACCCCCGTCGTCTCCGACCGCATAGGCCATCGACGGGGGTGTGTGCTCCGCCCGCTCCGGGAAAAGGCCCTCGACCACTTCCTGCAGGAAGCTGGGCTGGAGAGTCTCGGTAAGGGGGGGGGCCCGCCGCGCGGAGCTTTTGACGCACCGCACGATATGGGCGACCCCAGGGGTCACGATCGAGACTCTCCAGCATCTCCTCTCTCTTAGCGTCCTTGGCGCGGCAAATGGCCAGCTTCAGAGTTTTCCGCGCCTCGCGGTACTCCTCGTGAAGCTGGTCCCCGCCACCGTCTCCACGGTGACGTCGCCTGCTGCGGGTGTAGGACCTCCGGGCATGAGTGCACGCCGCACGGAGGTCCGCCAACTCCCGGGACCACCAGTAGACCTCCTTCCGAGGAGGCCGACGAGTCCGGATGCGGGGCATGGCCGTATCGCAAATCTGCGCAAGCGCATCGCGAAAACGGCCAGCCCCCACGTCCACGCCGGCCTCCCCGGTCGGGGCCTGCGGAGACAGCCAAGAGTGAATAATGGCCGCCTCCTCTAGTAGGTCCCTATCGAGCTTGGCGACAGCCCACCGCGGAAAACCTAACCTAACCTAACCTAACCTCCCATTCGCCTACGCCGTGTGGGGCCGGCATAGAATAGCCCCACCCCATCTCATCCCGTGGGTGTCGTAAGAGGCGACTAAGGGAAACACGCAGCCGAGCACCGGGCTGCCGAGGAGATCCCAGCCCTTTTCAGGGCTCGCCGTCGCTCCCAGTATCCCTCTGTTTAGCAGAGGGGACAGGGGATGAGACGGTGCCAGGGAACAAAAGACGGAGCCTAACATCAGGCTGCCGAGGCGGGTCGGCCCCTGCTGACCCAGGGGCTGACGGGCTCTTGGGCCGTCGAGTCAAGGAAAAGACTTTAAAACCCGACAGCAAAGTCGTTAAAAGCAGTGGCTGCCGTCGCCTCGTACGCCGACGGCGATCGGCCGACGGGGTGGTGGCGGCCGGGGGAAAGGCTCTGCGGGAGCGGGATCGAGCGGGGAGCTCTCCTGCCTCGCGAGCCGAGTACCCCGCGAGGAGGGGGGGCGCCGGCGAGCGCAGTTTGCTCGCGCTCCTGAGTCCGAGCCCTGCGGGAGCGGGTTCCCCCGACCGCTGCCCTGCGGGGCATGGGCGACGGGGCAACGGCGAGCGTAGTTTGCCCGCGCCCCCGAATGAGAGTGGCCACGGGCGGTGGGCCGGGGGGCCTGCCGCCCCACGCTAAAGTGGCGGAATGCGCCCCTCTGTGTTCCTGGGGTGCATTCATACGAGGAGGACAGGCCCCACCATCTGGGCACATGGCCCGGAGGGTGGGGCCTCGACAGAGGCGAGCCCGACCATCAGGGCATCCCCAGCCGAGTCGCGGTGAGCAAACTATCCCGCGGCTCGGATTGGGCGAAGGAGGAACACCGTGGTGGTTTAGTGGGTAGTCTGGCCAGGCTCAAGTGGTCAGGAGTCCCACACGAAGCGAACCCCCTGCCCCCGCGGGGGGGGAGCGAAGCGCGTAAATGCATTCCACCACGTAAAAAAAAAAAAAAAAAAAAAAAAAAAAAAAAAAAAAAAACCTCCCATTCGCCTCGCCGTGTGGGGCCGGCATAGAATAGCCCCACCCCATCTCATCCCGTGGGTGTCGTAAGAGGCGACTAAGGGAAACACGCAGCCGAGCACCGGGCTGCCGAGGAGATCCCAGCCCTTTTCAGGGCTCGCCGTCGCTCCCAGTATCCCTCTGTTTAGCAGAGGGGACAGGGGATGAGACGGTGCCAGGGAAAAAAAGACGGAGCCTAACATCAGGCTGCCGAGGCGGGTCGGCCCCTGCTGACCCAGGGGCTGACGGGCTCTTGGGCCGTCGAGTCAAGGAAAAGACTTTAAAACCCGACAGCAAAGTCGTTAAAAGCAGTGGCTGCCGTCGCCTCGTACGCCGACGGCGATCGGCCGACGGGGTGGTGGCGGCCGGGGGAAAGGCTCTGCGGGAGCGGGATCGAGCGGGGAGCTCTCCTGCCTCGCGAGCCGAGTACCCCGCGAGGAGGGGGGGCGCCGGCGAGCGCAGTTTGCTCGCGCTCCTGAGTCCGAGCCCTGCGGGAGCGGGTTCCCCCGACCGCTGCCCTGCGGGGCATGGGCGACGGGGCAACGGCGCCCCCGAATGAGAGTGGCCACGGGCGGTGGGCCGGGGGGCCTGCCGCCCCACGCTAAAGTGGCGGAATGCGCCCCTCTGTGTTCCTGGGGCGCATTCATACGAGGAGGACAGGCCCCGCCATCTGGGCGCGTGGCCCGGAGGGTGGGGCCTCGACAGAGGCGAGCCCGACCATCAGGGCATCCCCAGCCGAGTCGCGGTGAGCAAACTATCCCGCGGCTCGGATTGGGCGAAGGAGGAACACCGTGGTGGTTTAGTGGGTAGTCTGGCCAGGCTCAAGTGGTCAGGAGTCCCACACGAAGCGAACCCCCTGCCCCCGCGGGGGGCGAGCGAAGCGCGTAAATGCATTCCACCACGTAAAAAAAAAAAAAAAAAAAAAAAAAAAAAAACCTAACCTAACCGGCTGCGTGTGGGGCCGGCATAGAATAGCCCCACCCCATCTCATCCCGTGGGTGTCGTAAGAGGCGACTAAGGGAAACACGCAGCCGAGCACCGGGCTGCCGAGGAGATCCCAGCCCTTTTCAGGGCTCGCCGTCGCTCCCAGTATCCCTCTGTTTAGCAGAGGGGACAGGGGATGAGACGGTGCCAGGGAACAAAAGACGGAGCCTAACATCAGGCTGCCGAGGCGGGTCGGCCCCTGCTGACCCAGGGGCTGACGGGCTCTTGGGCCGTCGAGTCAAGGAAAAGACTTTAAAACCCGACAGCAAAGTCGTTAAAAGCAGTGGCTGCCGTCGCCTCGTACGCCGACGGCGATCGGCCGACGGGGTGGTGGCGGCCGGGGGAAAGGCTCTGCGGGAGCGGGATCGAGCGGGGAGCTCTCCTGCCTCGCGAGCCGAGTACCCTGCGAGGAGGGGGGGCGCCGGCGAGCGCAGTTTGCTCGCGCTCCTGAGTCCGAGCCCTGCGGGAGCGGGTTCCCCCGACCGCTGCCCTGCGGGGCATGGGCGACGGGGCAACGGCGCCCCCGAATGAGAGTGGCCACGGGCGGTGGGCCGGGGGGCCTGCCGCCCCACGCTAAAGTGGCGGAATGCGCCCCTCTGTGTTCCTGGGGTGCATTCATACGAGGAGGACAGGCCCCACCATCTGGGCACGTGGCCCGGAGGGTGGGGCCTCGACAGAGGCGAGCCCGACCATCAGGGCATCCCCAGCCGAGTCGCGGTGAGCAAACTATCCCGCGGCTCGGATTGGGCGAAGGAGGAACACCGTGGTGGTTTAGTGGGTAGTCTGGCCAGGCTCAAGTGGTCAGGAGTCCCACACGAAGCGAACCCCCTGCCCCCGCGGGGGGGGAGCGAAGCGCGTAAATGCATTCCACCACGTAAAAAAAAAAAAAAAAAAAAAAAACCTAACCTTCGCCGTGTGGGGCCGGCATAGAATAGCCCCACCCCATCTCATCCCGTGGGTGTCGTAAGAGGCGACTAAGGGAAACACGCAGCCGAACATCAGGCTGCCGACGGGATCCCTAACAGCCCTTTTTAGGGCTCGCCGTCGCTCCCAGTGTCCCTCTGTTTTGCAGAGGGGACCGGGGATGAGCCGGTGTCAGGGATCCAGGGACGGGTCGGCCCACTGCTCGCGCAGGGGCTGGCAGGCACTTGTGCCACCGTCGGAGTTGGGAGAGTTGGCTGCCCTCCCGCGTCGCGTAATCTCCGGGTGATCGGCGTTTTGACCTGGGTGCTGGCCACATTCAGGAAGCCGTGATCTTGGAGGACGTGGGGCTTGCCTTCATTGGCCGGCCCGCGTCAAGGAAAAGACTATAAAACCCGACAGCAAAGTCGCTTAAAACCTGTGGACACCGGGGGACCTTCACAGTATGCACCCCGCTTCCCGGAATGAGCGTCACCCGGGAAGTGTAATATTTTCGTCTCATTCTCGTGGGAATTGCATGGATACGTTAAATAAACCTAAAACAAACATTGAAGAAAAAAAAAAGAAGGAGGAAGTAGAGATGGAGATTGAGACGGAGACCGCAAGGTCTCCTGTCTCTCTCAATAAGATGGTGCCAGTGGTTGAACTGGAGAGGGTGGATTCGGCGGTAATGCTGGAGCGGATGACCGCTGCCAGCTTACCTGCAGCTTCACGCTCGGCTTCCCCAGTAACGGGGAGACTCTGGCGCAAACGAACCAACTCCCTCAAGGAGTTGGGATCGCTGAACGAGGGTGACTCGGTGGACGAGAGTCCCAAAAGAGGTCGTGGCCGTCCCCCAAAAACAGGCGAGTACGTCGGTCTCGCTAAGGCGAAGGCGGAGCTCAACGCGGCTAAGGAGCGTGAGCTTGAGCTCCAAGCTGAAGCAGAGCTTGCGGACGAACTGAGACTGCAGCGGCAAAGGGCTCTCTATCTCAGAGAGACCCCTAGCCCGCAGCCCCAGCCTAGTCCGCAGCCCCAAGCGGGACTGGCATCCTCGGCTGCCGAAACACTCAGTGCGGAGGAGATCTCGGGCTCCATAGAGGCGGCGGTGAAGGTGGTGGAAACCATCGCCGCTAAGAGCTCCAACCTGAAGGGGCAGTACGTGCGGGACCTGAGAGTCGCGTGTAACTCCATCATGGAGAACATGCGTGCTCTCATGTCCCGCACGGAATCGGAGGAAGTGGCCAAGCTCCAGACCGAGCTGGCCACAGTACGGGCTGAAATGCGGGCCTTGAAGCAGCAGGCGGAGGCTGCGCCGCCCCCGATGAGCCGTGACGAGATCGGCTTTCTCGTCGACGCGCGGCTCGCGGGGATCGCTGACCGACTGCTGCCGGAGACCCGCATCCGTCCGCCTCTTCAGGCTGACGCTCGAAATGCGGCACGGTCTGCTAGCAGACCTGAGCCCGAGCCCGAGGCGTCTCCCTCGGAGTCTCTTCCCCTTCCCCTCTCACCTCCGATGCCAGGCGGGCAAGTGGAGGCGGGGCCGCGCCCTACCGGGCCGTCGGGGGGAGAGGAGGAGAGGAAGACGAAAAAGAAGAAGGCGGGGAAGAAGACGGCTGCGGCGAGGGAGGCGGAGGCTGCCCGACAACCGCAGCGGTCACCCCCGTCGACTTCGTCGGTGGCTCCCGCCCCGCTCCCGCAAAAAGGGACATGGAGCGAGGTGGCGGCTAGGCCAAAGGCGCCTAAACCGGCCCCTGCCCGGTCGGCTGCCACAGCCGCCGCCGCCACTCCGGTAGCGCCAGCTACCACCAAGCGGAGGAAACGCAGTGCCCGGAAGCCCCGCAGATTGCGCACCCCGCAAACGGCAGCGGTTGCGATCACGCTGCAGCCGGGCGCCGCGGAGCGGGGTATAACGTACGCCACGGTGATGTCCAAGGCCGAGAAGTCGATAGACCTCAAGGGCTTGGGCATCGACGGCCTCCGACTCCGCAATGCCATAACCGGAGGCCGGATCTTGGAGGTGGCTGGCGCTGACAGAAGCCAAAAGGCGGACCAGCTCGCCGCCAAACTTAGGGAGGTCTTGGAAGAGGTCCGCGTCGCTAGGCCGGAGAGATGCGTCGAGATGCGCGTCTCTGGGCTTAGCGACTCGGCCTCGAAAGAGTCGGTGGCGGTGTCGCTGGCGGCGGAGGGGGGCTGTGCTGTCGACCATATTAAAGTGGGCGACATACAGCGCCCACCTGGCCGACAGGGCACTGCCTGGATACGGTGCCCGGTTGAGGCGGCAAGGAGGCTGACGGACGGCCGCCGCGTCGTCGTCGGGTGGTCAGTGGTCAAACTGACCACTCTGGACCCGAGGCCGACGCGGTGCTACCGCTGCCTCGAGCCGGGGCACGTCGGGGCCAGGTGCACTGCGGCCACTGACCGCAGTGCGCTTTGTTTCCGTTGCGGGCAGGCCGGCCACAAGTCGGCTGCCTGCTCCGCGGAGCCGAGATGCCCCGTCTGTTTCGCGGATGGTGCGGCGTCCGACCACCGCCTCGGGTCGGCGAATTGTAAAGCGGCCTCCCGACGCAAGGAGCCAAAATCGAGAGCAGCAGGTGGGGCGAAACCCACGTCCTCGCCCGCCCTGCTGCCGAATGAGGAGGATATGGACACCGCCCACACTTAATGGCCCACAAAATCTCCATCCTGCAGGCCAATGTCAACCACTGCGCCACGGCCCAGGACCTTCTGGCCCAATCCATGGCGCAGTGGCAGACGACAATGGCAGTAGTCGCCGAGCCGTACTGCGTTCGCAACGGCCCCAACTGGGCCGGCGACCGCGGCGGCTTGGTGGCTATCGTCGCTCAGCGATCGTGCCCTCCCTTCGACATAGTGCGGAGGGGCCGAGGGTGCGTACTCGTCACGCTGAGCGGCGCTGCGTTGATTGGGGTGTACTGTCCCCCCAGCAGAAGCCTCGCTGAGTTTGAGCAGTTGCTCACGGAGGTCGGGGCTCTGCTGGCAGAAGTGCACCCCACCCCGGCTGTGGTGGCCGGGGATTTCAACGCTCACTCACGGGCGTGGGGATCCCCGGCAACCGATGCCCGGGGGGAGATGGTGGAAGAGTGGGCGGTGTCCCAAGGCTTGGTGCTGCTGAACCGCGGAGCGGTCCACACGTTTGTGCGGGCCCAGGCCGGGTCGATAGTTGACCTTTCCTTTGCGAGTTCTGGCCTGGCCCGTCGCATTCACAACTGGCGGGTCGTCGAGGGGGTGGAGACTTCGTCTGACCACCGGTACATCCGGTTCGACGTCGTCCCTGCCCTCGCGGCGACGCCTCGTGTGGCACTGGACCGCCCCGTGGTAGGGGAGGGCCCACGGTGGCGGCTCGGCACGCTGGACCGGGAGCTGGCTCGAGAGGCGGCTATCGTCGAGCGATGGGCCGCTGTCGATAGCGACCCGGACGTGGACGCGAGATGCGAGCGATTGGCTGGAGCGCTGACTCGCGTCTGCGACGCGGCGATGCAGAGGGCGAGACCTATCCCGCCCCGGAGGCGGGTGTACTGGTGGCGTCCCCACCTAGCCGGTCTGCGTGCTGCGAGCTACGCAGCCCAGAGGCAGTACACCCGCAGCCGGAGGCGGGCCGTCAGAGATCTCGCCCGCGAAGAAGAGCTGCATGCCGCGTACCTGGTCGCTCGACGGGCTCTCAGCTCGGCGATCAAAGCCGCCAAGGACGAGGCCTGGAGGGAGTGGCTCGAGAGCCTGGACCGAGATCCGTGGGGGCGCCCGTACAAGACTGTGAGTCAGAAACTCCGGCCTTGGGCGCCTCCCCTCACCAGAACTCTCGAGCCGGGCCTTCTGGACCGAGTGGTCAGCTCCCTGTTCCCTGCGAGGGAGGAGTGGGTTCCGCCGCGGATGGCAGCACCAAGTCAGGTGCCGGCAGACGAAGGGGCAATACCTCCCGTGTCCGAGGCCGAGTTGGGGGCCGCGATACTGGCACTTCGGTCCAGGAATCGCGCCCCGGGCCCGGACGGAGTCCCTGGGAAGGTCATTGCCACAGTCATGCCGGCACTAGAGGAGGAGACGCTGTCCCTCATGTCGGAGTGTCTGGCGTCGGGGAGGGTCCCCCGGCGATGGAAAGTCGGCAAGCTCGTGCTGTTGAAAAAGCACGGGCGCCCAGCCGAGTTGCCGTCAGCCTACCGCCCCATCGTGTTGCTCGACGAGATGTGTAAGCTCTTTGAGCGGGTGCTCGCTGCGCGTCTCGTCGGCCACCTGGAGGGGGTGGGGCCCAACTTAAGCGACGGCCAGTTCGGCTTCCGTCGCGGGAGGTCAACCCTCGACGCTATATCCCGACTGCGGGACGGCGTCGACGAAGCGGTCTCCAGGGGTGAGGTGCTGTTGGCGGTATCGCTGGACATAGCGAACGCCTTCAACACCCTCCCCTGGGAAACCATTGCTGAGGCGTTGAGGTACCACAACGTCCCGTGGTACCTCAGGCGCGTCCTTGCGGACTACTTCGTGGACCGGGTCATAGTTTACCCGGCCCAAGGCGGGGTGGTCCGCAGGGGCATGTCTTGTGGCGTTCCACAGGGGTCGGTCCTCGGGCCGCTCCTGTGGAACGTCGGGTATGATTGGGTCCTGCGCGGTGCTAATCTTCGGGGAGTCGGCGTACTTTGTTACGCTGACGATACCCTAGTCACCGCGCGGGCCCCGACATTTCGGGACGCCGCCGTCCTTGTGACGGCGGGCGTCGCCCACGTAGTGCGTCGCATCGGGGCGCTGGGCCTTAAAGTCGCCCTCGAAAAGTCCGAGGCCCTCTTCTTCCACGGGCCTCGGCAGACGCCGCCTCGAGACAGGTCGATCGTGGTGGGCGGCATCCCCATCGCTGTCGGGACGAGCCTGAAATACCTGGGGCTCGTTCTCGACGGTCGGTGGCGGTTTGCGGAGCATTTCCGGCAGCTGGCACCGAAGCTGGTGGCGTTTGCCGGAATGCTCTCGCGGTTGCTGCCCAACAGCGGAGGCCCAGGGTCTGCCTGCCGCCGCCTCTATGACGGAGTGGTGCGCTCCAAGGCGCTCTACGGAGCGCCCATATGGGCGGAGGCCCTCTGCCCGGCGAATATCGCGCTGCTGCGACGACCGCAGCGCGCCATCGCGCAGAGGGCTGCTCGGGCGTACCACACCGTCTCTTACGAGGCGGCGTGTGTGATAGCGGGTAGTATCCCCTGGGATCTCGAGGCCTGCGTCCTCAAGAGGGTGTACGAGGAGGGCGCCCTGATGCGGCGTGCTCTCGGAGGTCGGCCGCCCCCGGAGGAGATCGATCGCTGGAGGCAATCAGCTCGCGATGATCTCTTCCGGGAGTGGGCCGAAAGACTGCGGGCGACCCGCGGCGGCTCGCTGCTTGTGGGGGCCGTTCGGCCCGTCCTGCGTCAGTGGGTGGAGCGGGGTCATGGGGCCCAGACATACCACCTCACCCAACTTCTCACGGGTCATGGCTGTTTCGCCAAGTACCTGTGGGAAGTGGTGGGGATCGAGTCGGAGCCCCGGTGCCGAAACTGCACCAGCGGCGACCCTGACACTGCCTACCACACCTTGACTGCGTGTGAGGCGTGGGGCGGACAAAGGGCGGCCCTCATGAACACCGTTGGTGGGGACCTCTCGCTGTCGGCCGTAGTCTCGGCCATGGCCGGCAGCGAAGAGTGTTGGGCCGCCGTCGCCTCGTTCGCTAACGAGGTGATGGCGGCCAAGAGAGAGGCTCTGCGGGAGCGGGAGCGAGCTGGTCTCACTCTCCCGCCCCGCAGACCCCCGGAGAGGGGGCGCCGGCGAACACAGTTCGCCCGCGTCCCCGATTGAGAGTGGGAGTACATCCACATGGGGAGGACATGCCCCACCATCTGGGCACGTGGCCCGGAGGGTGGGGCCCCGACGGGGTTCCGCCGTGTGGGGCCGGCATAGAATAGCCCCACCCCATCTCATCCCGTGGGTGTCGTAAGAGGCGACTAAGGGAAAGACGGCGCCGAAGATCAGGCTGCCTGTCAAGGAAAAGACTTTAAAACCCGACAGCAAAGTCGTTAAAAGAAGTGGCTGCCGTCGCCTCGTACGACGGGGTGGTGGCGGCCAGGGGAGAGGCTCTGCGGGAGCGGGAGCGAGCTGGTCTCATTCTCCCGCCCCGCAGACCCCCGGAGAGGGGGCGCCGGCGAACACACTTCGCCCGCGTCCCCGAATGAGAATGGCCACGGGTGGTGGGTCGGGGGACCTGCCGCCCCATACCAAAGTGGCGGAATGCGCCCCCCTGTGTTCCTGGGGCGCATTCATACGAGGAGGACAGGCCCCACCATCTGGGCACGTGGCCCGGAGGGTGGGGCCTCGACAGAGGCGAGCCCGTCTATCAGGGCATCCCCAGCCGAGTCGCGGTGAGCACACTATCCCGTGGCTCGGATTGGGTGAAGGAGGAACACCGTGGTGGTTTAGTGGGTAGTCTGGCCTCTCTCCGAGGCCAGGAGTCCCACACGAAGCGAACCCCCTGCCCCCGCGGGGGGGGAGCGAAGTGCCTAAACGCATTCCACCACGTAAAAAAAAAAAAAAAAAAAAAAAAAAAAAAACCTAACCTAACCTAACCTTCGCCGTGTGGGGCCGGCATAGAATAGCCCCACCCCATCTCATCCCGTGGGTGTCGTAAGAGGCGACTAAGGGAAACACGCAGCCGAGCACCGGGCTGCCGAGGAGATCCCAGCCCTTTTCAGGGCTCGCCGTCGCTCCCAGTATCCCTCTGTTTAGCAGAGGGGACAGGGGATGAGACGGTGCCAGGGAACAAAAGACGGAGCCTAACATCAGGCTGCCGAGGCGGGTCGGCCCCTGCTGACCCAGGGGCTGACGGGCTCTTGGGCCGTCGAGTCAAGGAAAAGACTTTAAAACCCGACAGCAAAGTCGTTAAAAGCAGTGGCTGCCGTCGCCTCGTACGCCGACGGCGATCGGCCGACGGGGTGGTGGCGGCCGGGGGAAAGGCTCTGCGGGAGCGGGATCGAGCGGGGAGCTCTCCTGCCTCGCGAGCCGAGTACCCCGCGAGGAGGGGGGGCGCCGGCGAGCGCAGTTTGCTCGCGCTCCTGAGTCCGAGCCCTGCGGGAGCGGGTTCCCCCGACCGCTGCCCTGCGGGGCATGGGCGACGGGGCAACGGCGCCCCCGAATGAGAGTGGCCACGGGCGGTGGGCCGGGGGGCCTGCCGCCCCACGCTAAAGTGGCGGAATGCGCCCCTCTGTGTTCCTGGGGCGCATTCATACGAGGAGGACAGGCCCCGCCATCTGGGCGCGTGGACCGGAGGGTGGGGCCTCGACTGAGGCGAGCCCGACCATCAGGGCATCCCCAGCCGAGTCGCGGTGAGCAAACTATCCCGCGGCTCGGATTGGGCGAAGGAGGAACACCGTGGTGGTTTAGTGGGTAGTCTGGCCAGGCTCAAGTGGTCAGGAGTCCCACACGAAGCGAACCCCCTGCCCCCGCGGGGGGGGAGCGAAGCGCGTAAATGCATTCCACCACGTAAAAAAAAAAAAAAAAAAAAAAAAAAAAAAAAAAAAAAAAAAAAAAAAAAAAAAAAGGTTAGGTTAGGTTAGGTTAGGTTTCCTGTGTCGGTTTGCGGCGGCGGGGCGGTGTGTCGGAATCGAACCGACTAAAACCACACGGTGTGCTACTCTGCGCCTGAGAGAGGGAGAGGTCCGGGAACTGCTGTATTACGACCTCCGGACCCCTCCCGGCGCCAGCCCGCACAGAAGCGGGCACCCTCCTCCATTACCTCTCCGTTTAGGCGACGTACGGCACACGCGTCACGTCGCCTCCTCGCGGGCGGCCACTATAGCGGATGGAAGGGCAAACCCGTCCCGACCATCCGCGGCCACACTCAGGGCGGCATGAGGCGCTGGTGAGCGCGCCTCCGCTGCCCGGTTCGCCGGCGGCGGATCGGGTCCAAGAGGAGGTCGTCCTCCCGGGCCTTCTCCGCCGCCTCCTTCTGCGAGATGACGTGTTCGCAGAAGGTGGCGACCGCGGTAAAACTGCTGTCGCTACCGGCCATGGAGCGGATGACGGCCGGTAGCGAGAGATCCCCTCCGATGACTGCAGTGAGGGCCCGGCGCTGCGACGCCCATGCGGGGCATGCCGCCAGCGTGTGCTGGGCCGAGTCCTCACTGCAGTCGCAGTGGTGGCAGGCGGGACTCAGTTCCCTCCGTGCGACCGAGTGCAGGTACTTCCCGAAGCATCCGTGTCCGGAAAGCACCTGCGTCAGTCGGAAGGAAAGGGTCCCGTGCTGCCGCCCTGCCCACTCGTGGATGACCGGCTGGAGAGCCTCCACGGCGGCGAAGCCAGCGCGTGGAGTCTCCAGCCGGAGCGACCAGCGAGCCATCGTGGCTCGACGGGCGGCTTCACGCCACTCGCGTACCTCCTCGGGCGGGGGGCGAATGCCACACTCCGCCCGGAAAGAAGCCACCCGTCGATAAACTTCGGCGAGCACTTCCGCCTCCAAATCCCACGGGGGTGTTCCGGCCAACGCGCACGCCGCCTCGGTCGACACCGTGCGGTATCCGCGTATGGCTCTGACCGCCAATACCCTCTGAGGCCGCCAGAGGCGGGCCTTGTTGAGGACGGTCAGAGCCGCCACCCACACCGGTGCGCCGTACAGCGCCATCGACCGGACCACCCCCGTGTACAGGAGTCGCGTTGCGACGCTGGCCCCGCCCAAGTTGGGCAATAATCGCCCAAGGGCAGAGGCAGCGTCGACCAGCTTCGGACCAAGCTGTCGGAAGTGCTCGTCGAAGAGCCACCTACCGTCCAGGATCAGACCCAGATACTTCATCTGGGCCCGAACCGGTACGAGGACCGAGTTGACCTCTATCGAGGCGCCGGGGGGTGGACCACGACGGGGCCCATGAAAGAGCAGGGCCTCCGTCTTGTCCAGGGCCACCCGCAAGCCCAGCGCCTCGATGCGCTCGACCACCAGAGAAACACCCCCGGTGGCCAGGCGCGCCGCCTCCTGGAAGTTTGCCCCCCGAGCTGTGACCAAAGTGTCATCGGCGTAACAAATTACGCCCAGCCCGGGGGGGAGACGTTCCCGCAGAACCCAGTCGTACCCCACGTTCCACAGGAGTGGTCCAAGGACAGACCCCTGTGGAACGCCGCACGACATGGGCCGCCGTCTCAAGACGCCCTCTCGGTCCTCGTACATGACGGTACGCTCCCTCAAATAGTCTGCCACCAGCCGCCTCAGGTACTCTGGCACCCCATGATACTGGAGTGCTTCCCCGATGCAGCTGAATGGCAGACTATTGAATGCGTTGGCGATGTCTAACGACACCGCCAACAGCACGCCGCCACAGCTCACCGCCTCTTCGGTCACGGCCCTAAGGCGCATCACGGCATCGACCGTCGAACGCCCCTCTCGGAACCCGAATTGGGCGTCCGACAGGTCGGGCCCCACCTCACTGAGATGCTGGACGATGCGGGCAGAGAGTATCCTCTCAAAAAGTTTGCCCGCCTCGTCCAGCAACACGATGGGCCTATAGGCCGTGACCGAATCGGCAGGCCGTCCCGGCTTCCTCAACAGGACCAGCTTCCCGCCTTTCCAGCACTCAGGGAAGCGACCGGACGCCAGGCTGGCGTCCAGCACTTCCCTGAGGCGGTCCGACATATGGTCGAGGGTTCGGGCCAGAACTCGGGCAGGTACCCCGTCCGGCCCGGGGGCGGTGTTCTTCGAACGGATTCTCAGAACCGCCGCCCCTACCTCCGATTCCCTCACGGGCGGAACCTCGTCCCCGTCGTCCCTGGCCGGGTAGGCCATCGACGGGGGCGTGTGCTCCGCCCGCTGCGGGAATAGGCCCTCGACCACTTCCTGCAGGAAGCTGGGCTGGAGAGTCTCGGTAAGGGGGGGGCCCGGCGTGCGGAGCTTTTGACGCACCGCACGATAAGGGCGACCCCAGGGGTCACGATCGAGACTCTCCAGCATTTGGACGGGAAGGGACATAGTATGGCTCCGCGACCACGGCAACACCTATGGACCACTGCGCCACGGTTTGCAGGAAGAGATCCTGCGCCGCGGCGCAGTGGTTCAGGTTCGTCTGGACCAGGAGGCTGGAGAATCGATCCATTACTGGATCGCTTCTACAGCCTCCTCCATGGGCGTCGGCGTAGACGCATTAGTTACGCCGGAGGCAGCCTGGGTCGACTGGCTGACCTCCGACGCTTGCCGAGAGGCAAGAGAGCCGCGAGGGGGCTTGCAGCCTCCCTGCCCCATCTGATGATTGGCAGGCTTATTGCCCGCCGCACAGATGGGGCAGTGAGGGGCGGCAGAACAATCCGCCGCCTTGTGCCCCGCCAGACCGCAGCGGAAGCAAAGCCCGCTGCAGTCAAAGCAGTTACTGCACTTGGCGCGTGTGTGGCCCGCCGACAAGCACTTAAAACATCTCATCGGCCTCGGAGCCAGGACCGTAATCCTGGCACTCACGAAGCCGACGAGCAGCCTGCCGGCATCTCCAAGAGTTTTGGCCGCTGCCACAGGGCAGCTGAGCCACACCGCACCAAGGCCCCCTGGACCGGTACGGACGGTGCCGACCCTGATGCTTTCCGCACTGCAGTTCGTCCTCTCCTGAACCGCAGCGCGAACATCCTCGGCCGTCACAGAATCGTCCAGGCCCGAAATGCGCAATTCCGCGCACTTCGTAGGCCTGGCGATCTTTACACCGTCCGTTTCCGCGAACATGCCTCGCAACCTCTCGGCAAATGCGTCTGCCGACTTTGCGCCTTCAGCCCCGGGGAACTCGAGAATTCGAGCTCCCGTCTGGGCGAGGCGCAATTTAACACCCGCTGTCCCGAAAGAGGCGAGACTTGCCCGGGCCCTTTTGAAAAGGGCCGCGTAGGACAGCCCGCCCTCAGCCGCCTCCGGTGACACGGTCACCACTACCGCCGCGGTCTTTGGAGCCTGCAGTTTCCGCGGCTTCTGCGGCTTCTTAGCGGCGGCCCCTGCCACCGGCGGCGACTGCGGGCCAGAGGCCGCCTTCTGGGCAGCCTTCTTGGCCCGCTTTCGGGACTTTTTAGACCCCCCGACTACCTGCCAACCCTCATTGGAGGGGGCGGAAGTGGAGGGTCCGGGTGTCGACGTTGGAGTGGGGAGCGGAGGGAACTCCGCTCCAGTATTCACTGCCGTCCTCTTCGGCGCCGCCTTAGACGCCGCCTTGGGCGCCGTCTTAGGCGTCGCCTTTGCTGCCTTGGCCCCCGGTCGTGCCCCTTGGGCAGCCGAAGGAACCGGCACCGACGTCGCCGTCGCGTAGGTGACGCGGCCACCCACCACGGGGAGCGGCGCCGGCGCCGGGAAGACCTTCGGCCTCGGTGGCGCGAGCGGCGGCCGAACGACAGGGGCCGGGGGCAGCCTAGCCTCCAGGCCGGCCAAGCGGCCGTCCACTAGATTCCCCACTGCGATGAGGACCTGCTGCACAAGTGCGTCAGGTACCCCAGGAACAGTGGGGATCGACTGCGGCGCAGACGGCGTCGGCAGCGACGCAGGCGGAGCCGCCCGCGGCGGAGACGGAGCCGCCCGCGACGCAGACGGAGCCGGCCGCGACGCAGCCGGGGCCGGTGCCGGAGCCTTACGCTCAGGCCGCTCCGCCCTGAATTGGGCGAATTGAGCGCTTAGCTCCGCCACCTGCCCCGTCAAATGATCGTTGGCCGCCTGGAGGCGTGCCACATCACTAATTAGGGCTCCCACGACCCCCGCCACAGCGGAGGAGGAGTCCTTAAGGGCCCTCACGAAGGAGCCCTTAAGGTTGACGGACTTGGTGGCCACCTTATGTATGATGGCCACCGCCGCGTCCGCCCTCTCCTGCAAGGAAGCCGACGTCTGGGGCACTGAGTCCCCGTCCACCGGCTCCCCGATCTTCTGCAGGAGATCCGAGATCTCCTCCTCCGCTTGTGTCTCGCCTTCCGCCCTGGCCCGTCTGTACGATTCCGCCTTGCAAAAGGCGGAACCTGACGGGCCCGGCACCGGGGTTCGCGAGCGCCCCCTATGGCTGCTCGCGATCTTCGGCGGCAACATTTCCGAGGCGTCACTGCCTCCATCGTTTGAGCGTACGCGTTTACGGGTATCCGTAAACTCCAAGTCCATCCCACTCGCGCCTTCCGACGAGTGGGTGGACCGGGAACGCGTACGCTCCGAGGTTCTTCGGCTCCCAGCAGTCCGACTGACTACTGGGAGCCCCGCCGCCATAGGCGTCCCGGACGCGGACTCCTCCTCGGTAGAGGAGTCGTCCGCCCTCCGGAACTGCCCCTTGGCGTTCCTCCTTCCCTTCCGTTTCGCAACGCTTTCAGTTCCTGTAGACATGCCATTGTTCGTTTTTTTATTTGATCGGTCCGTATTTTCCATTTTTAAATTAGTTTCACTTGCCATATAACTTAGCCCACGAGTATGGGGGAAATAAAGGTCAGTCCGGGCGGTGCCCCCTGCACCCGGATAAGCCTAGATACTGTGGAGGTCGGCCGGTATCCACAGGTTTTAACGACTTGGCTGTCGGGTGTTATAGACTATCCTTGTCATGGGCCGGCCAATTAAGGCAAGCCCTCCGGCCAACAGGTTCTCAACGTACCCTCCTGGAGCCACCAGTCAGGTCGCTGCTGAGCCCCTGTTGGTTACGGAACGCGACAGGGTGGCTAACCCTGTCTCACCGACGGTGGCACTAGTGCCTGCCAGCCCCTGCGCGAGCAGTGGGCCGACCCGTCCCTCGATCCCTCACACCGTCTCTTCCCATGTCCCCTCTGCAAAACAGAGGGGTACTGGGAGCGACGGCGAGCCCTGAAAAGGGCTGTTAGGGATCCCCTCGCCAGCCTGTAAGTCGGCTGCGTGTTTCCCTTAGTCGCCTCTTACGACACCCACGGGATGAGATGGGGTAGGGCTATTCTATGCCGGCCCCACACGGCGAAACCTTTTTTTTTTTTTTTTTTTTAACGTGTGGAAACCCCCTCGGGCCGTCACCCCGCCGGGGTTTGCGGCGGCGGGGCGGTGTGTCGGAATCGAACCGACTAAAACCACACGGTGTGCCAACTCTGCGCCTGAGAGAGGGAGAGATCCGGGAACTGCTGTGTTACGACCTCCGGACCCCTCCCGGCGCCAGCCCGCACAGATGCGGGCACCCTCCTCCTCAACCTCTCCATTTAGGCGACGTACGGCACACACGTAACGTCGCCTCCTCGCGGGCGGCCACTAGAGCGGATGGAAGGGCAAACCCGTCCCGACCATCCGCGGCCACACTCAGGGCGGCATGAGGCGCTGGTGAGCGCGCCTCCGCTGCCCGGTTCGCCGGCGGCGGATCGGGTCCGAGAGGAGGTCGTCCTCCCGGGCCTTCTCCGCCGCCTCCTTCTGCGAGATGACGTGTTCGCAGAAGGTGGCGACCGCGGTAAAATTGCTGTCGCTACCGGCCATGGAGCGGATGACGGCCGGTAGCGAGAGATCCCCTCCGATGACTGCAGTGAGGGCCCGGCGCTGCGACGCCCATGCGGGGCATGCCGCCAGCGTGTGCTGGGCCGAGTCCTCACTGCAGTCGCAGTGGTGGCAGGCGGGACTCAGTTCCCTCCGTGCGACCGAGTGCAGGTACTTCCCGAAGCATCCGTGTCCGGAAAGCACCTGCGTCAGTCGGAAGGAAAGGGTCCCGTGCTGCCGCCCTGCCCACTCGTGGATGACCGGCTGGAGAGCCTCCACGGCGGCGAAGCCAGCGCGTGGAGTCTCCAGCCGGAGCGACCAGCGAGCCATCGTGGCTCGACGGGCGGCTTCACGGCACTCGCGTACCTCCTCGGGCGGGGGGCGAATGCCACACTCCGCCCGGAAAGAAGCCACCCGTCGATAAACTTCGGCGAGCACTTCCGCCTCCAAATCCCACGGGGGTGTTCCGGCCAACGCGCACGCCGCCTCGGTCGACACCGTGCGGTATCCGCGTATGGCTCTGACCGCCAATACCCTCTGAGGCCGCCAGAGGCGAGCCTTGTTGAGGGCGGTCAGAGCCGCCACCCACACCGGTGCGCCGTACAGCGCCATTGACCGGACCACCCCCGTGTAGAGGAGTCGCGTTGCGACGCTGGCTCCGCCCAAGTTGGGCAATAATCGCCCAAGGGCGGAGGCAGCGTCGACCAGCTTCGGACCAAGCTGTCGGAAGTGCTCGTCGAAGAGCCACCTACCGTCCAGGATCAGACCCAGATACCTCATCTGGGCCCGAACCGGTACGAGGACCGAGTTGACCACTATGGAAGCGCCGGGGGGCGGCCCACGACGGGGCCCATGGAATAGCAGGGCCTCCGTCTTGTCCAGGGCCACCCGTAAGCCCAGCGCCTCGATGCGCCTGACCACCAGAGAAACACCAATGGTGGCCAGGCGCGCCGCCTCCTGGAAGTTCGCCCCCCGGGCTGTGACAAGAGTGTCATCGGCGTAACAAATTACGCCCAGCCCGGGGGGGAGACGACCTCTTAGGACCCAGTCGTATCCCACGTTCCACAGGAGTGGTCCTAGGACAGACCCCTGCGGAACGCCGCACGACAAACCTAACCTAACCTTTTTTTTTTTTTTTTTTTTTTTTTTTTTTTTTTTTTTTTTTTTTTAACGTGTGGAAACCCCCTCGGGCCGTCACCCCGCCGGGGTTTGCGGCGGCGGGGCGGTGTGTCGGAATCGAACCGACTAAAACCACACGGTGTGCTACTCTGCGCCTGAGAGAGGGAGAGGTCCGGGAACTGCTGTATTACGACCTCCGGACCCCTCCCGGCGCCAGCCCGCACAGATGCGGGCACCCTCCTCCAATACCTCTCCGTTTAGGCGACGTACGGCACACGCGTCACGTCGCCTCCTCGCGGGCGGCCACTATAGCGGATGGAAGGGCAAACCCGTCCCGACCATCCGCGGCCACACTCAGGGCGGCATGAGGCGCTGGTGAGCGCGCCTCCGCTGCCCGGTTCGCCGGCGGCGGATCGGGTCCGAGAGGAGGTCGTCCTCCCGGGC
The DNA here is from genome assembly GCA_905220595.1 of Spilosoma lubricipeda. Lineage (NCBI taxonomy): Eukaryota > Metazoa > Arthropoda > Insecta > Lepidoptera > Erebidae > Spilosoma > Spilosoma lubricipeda. The sequence continues at coordinate 13,261,125 of HG992301.1, read as the reverse complement.
CTTCTCCGCCACCTCCTTCTGCGAGATGACGTGTTCGCAGAAGGTGGCGACCGCGGTAAAACTGCTGTCGCTACCGGCCATGGAGCGGATGACGGCCGGTAGCGAGAGATCCCCTCCGATGACTGCAGTGAGGGCCCGGCGCTGCGACGCCCATGCGGGGCATGCCGCCAGCGTGTGCTGGGCCGAGTCCTCACTGCAGTCGCAGTGGTGGCAGGCGGGACTCAGTTCCCTCCGTGCGACCGAGTGCAGGTACTTCCCGAAGCATCCGTGTCCGGAAAGCACCTGCGTCAGTCGGAAGGAAAGGGTCCCGTGCTGCCGCCCTGCCCACTCGTGGATGACCGGCTGGAGAGCCTCCACGGCGGCAAAGCCAGCGCGTGGAGTCTCCAGCCGGAGCGACCAGCGAGCCATCGTGGCTCGACGGGCGGCTTCACGCCACTCGCGTACCTCCTCGGGCGGGGGGCGAATGCCACACTCCGCCCGGAAAGAAGCCACCCGTCGATAAACTTCGGCGAGCACTTCCGCCTCCAAATCCCACGGGGGTGTTCCGGCCAACGCGCACGCCGCCTCGGTCGACACCGTGCGGTATCCGCGTATGGCTCTGACCGCCAATACCCTCTGAGGCCGCCAGAGGCGAGCCTTGTTGAGGGCGGTCAGAGCCGCCACCCACACCGGTGCGCCGTACAGCGCCATTGACCGGACCACCCCCGTGTACAGGAGTCGCGTTGCGACGCTGGCTCCGCCCAAGTTGGGCAATAATCGCCCAAGGGCAGAGGCAGCGTCGACCAGCTTCGGACCAAGCTGTCGGAAGTGCTCGTCGAAGAGCCACCTACCGTCCAGGATCAGACCCAGATATTTCATCTGGGCCCGAACCGGTACGAGGACCGAGTTGACCTCTATCGAGGCGCCGGGGGGTGGACCACGACGGGGCCCATGGAACAACAGGGCCTCCGTCTTGTCCAGGGCCACCCGCAAGCCCAGCGCCTCGATGCGCCCGACCACCTGAGAAACACCCCCGGTGGCCAGGCGCGCCGCCTCCTGGAAGTTTGCCCCCCGAGCTGTGACCAAAGTGTCATCGGCGTAACAAATTACGCCCAGCCCGGGGGGGAGACGTTCCCGCAAGACCCAGTCGTACCCCACGTTCCACAGGAGCGGTCCAAGGACAGACCCCTGTGGAACGCCGCACGACATGGGCCGCCGTCTCAAGACGCCCTCTCGGTCCTCGTACATGACGGTACGCTCCCTCAAATAGTCTGCCACTAGCCGCCTCAGGTACTCTGGCACCCCATGATACTGGAGTGCTTCCCCGATGCAGCTGAATGGCAGACTATTGAATGCGTTGGCGATGTCTAACGACACCGCCAACAGCACGCCGCCACAGCTCACCGCCTCTTCGGTCACGGCCCTAAGGCGCATCACGGCATCGACCGTCGAACGCCCCTCTCGGAACCCGAATTGGGCGTCCGACAGGTCGGGCCCCACCTCGCTGAGATGCCGGACGATGCGGGCAGAGAGTATCCTCTCAAAAAGTTTGCCCGCCTCGTCCAGCAACACGATGGGCCTATAGGCCGTGACCGAATCGGCAGGCCGTCCCGGCTTCCTCAACAGGACCAGCTTCCCGCCTTTCCAGCACTCAGGGAAGCGACCGGACGCCAGGCTGGCGTCCAGCACTTCCCTGAGGCGGTCCGACATATGGTCGAGGGTTCGGGCCAGAACTCGGGCAGGTACCCCGTCCGGCCCGGGGGCGGTGTTCTTCGAACGGATTCTCAGAACCGCCGCCCCTACCTCCGATTCCCTCACGGGCGGAACCTCGTCCCCGTCATCCCTGGCCGGGTAGGCCATCGACGGGGGCGTGTGCTCCGCCCGCTGCGGGAATAGGCCCTCGACCACTTCCTGCAGGAAGCTGGGCTGGAGAGTCTCGGTAAGGGGGGGGCCCGGCGTGCGGAGCTTTTGACGCACCGCACGATAAGGGCGACCCCAGGGGTCACGATCGAGACTCTCCAGCATCTCCTCTCTCTTCACCTCCTTGGCGCGGCAAATGGCCAGCTTCAGAGTTTTCCGCGCCTCGCGGTACTCCTCATGAAGCTGGTCCCCGCCACCGTCTCCACGGTGACGTCGCCTGCTGCGGGTGTAGGACCTCCGGGCACGAGTACACGCCGCACGGAGGTCCGCCAACTCCCGGGACCACCAGTAGACCTCCTTCCGAGGAGGCCGACGAGTCCGGATGCGGGGCATGGCCGTATCGCATATCTGCGCAAGCGCATCGCGAAAACGGCCAGCCCCCACGTCCACGTCGACCTCCCCGGCCGGAGCCTGCGGAGACAGCCACGAATGAACGATGGCCGCCTCCTCCAGCAGGTCCCTGTCGAGCTTGGCGACTGCCCACCGCGGAAAGTGGGACATTTGCCGCGCCACGTGACCCCTACTGGGGCCCTGGGACCGGGAGAGCTCAAATCGGATGTACAAATGATCCGAGAGCGTCTCAACCTCTTCCAGGACACACCAGTTCCTTACCCGTGCGGCGACAGCGGGGGTAGCGAACGAGAGGTCCACTATCGACCCCCCCTGCTGTCGCACGCACGTGTTGGTGGAGCCTCTGTTCAGCAAACAGAGGCCCACCGAAGCCGCCCACTCCACTACGGCTTCGCCCCTGGCGTCCGTCCCGGGAGACCCCCACGCAATGGACTTTGCGTTGAAGTCCCCCAGCACGAGGACGTGCCCAGACCCTAGTCGCCGTATCGAGGCCTCCAAGTTGTTGAGGAAGACCTCGAAGTCGCTCAGACTCCGATTAGGGGAGAAGTATACACCGTAAACGGTGATACCCCCCCAGTCAGCGGCAACATATCCCGTACCCTTGTCTCTTAGCGACAAGGGCGGGGAATGAGCCGCCGCGGAGCCGACGACTGCCACGGAGCCATCCCAGTCACCCATCCAATTCGGACGGGAAGGGACATAGTATGGCTCCGCGACCACGGCAACACCTATGGACCACTGCGCCACGGTTTGCAGGAAGAGATCCTGCGCCGCGGCGCAGTGGTTCAGGTTCGTCTGGACCAGGAGGCTGGAGAATCGATCCATTACTGGATCGCTTCTACAGCCTCCTCCATGGGCGTCGGCGTAGACGCATTAGTTACGCCGGAGGCAGCCTGGGTCGACTGGCTGACCTCCGACGCTTGCCGAGAGGCAAGAGAGCCGCGAGGGGGCTTGCAGCCTCCCTGCCCCATCTGATGATTGGCAGGCTTATTGCCCGCCGCACAGATGGGGCAGTGAGGGGCGGCAGAACAGTCCGCCGCCTTGTGCCCCGCCAGACCGCAGCGGAAGCAAAGTCCGCTGCAGTCGAAGCAGCTACTGCACTTGGTGCGGGTGTGACCCGCCGACAGGCATTTGAAACACCTCATCGGCCTCGGCGCCAGGACCGTAATCCTGGCACTCACGAAGCCGACGAGCAGCCTGCCGGCATCTCCAAGAGTTTTGGCCGCTGCCACAGGGCAGCTGAGCCACACCGCACCAAGGCCCCCTGGACCGGTACGGACGGTGCCGACCCTGATGCTTTCCGCACTGCAGTTCGTCCTCTCCTGAACCGCAGCGCGAACATCCTCGGCCGTCACAGAATCGTCCAGGCCCGAAATGCGCAATTCCGCGCACTTCGTAGGCCTGGCGATCCTAACACCGTCCGTTTCCGCGAACATGCCTCGCAACCTCTCGGCAAATGCGTCTGCCGACTTTGCGCCTTCAGCCCCGGGGAACTCGAGAATTCGAGCTCCCGTCTGGGCGAGGCGCAATCGAACACCCGTAGTCCCGAAAGAGGCGAGACTTGCCCGGGCCCTTTTGAAAAGGGCCGCGTAGGAAAGCCCGCCCTCAGCCGCCTCCGGCGACACGGTCACCACTACCGCCGCGGTTTTCGGCGGCTGCAGCTTCCGCGGCTTCTTAGCGGTGGCCTTTGCCACCGGCGGCGACTGCGGGCCAGAGGCCGCCTTCTGGGCAGCCTTCTTGGCCCGCTTTCGGGACTTTTTGGACCCGCCAACTACCTGCCAACCCTCATTGGAGGGGGCGGAAGTGGAGGGTCCAGGTGCCGACGTTGGAGTGGGGAGCGGAGGGAACTCCGCTCCAGCATTTGCCACTGTTCTTGGCGCCGTCTTCTTCGGGGCCGCCTTAGGCGCCGCCTTCGGTGCAGCCGACTTTGCCGGCGCTTTGGCCCCCTGTCGTGCCTTTTGGGCAGCCGAAGGAGCAGGCACCGACGTCGCAGACGCGTAGGTGACCCGGCCGCCCACCAAAACCTAACCTAACCTAACCTAACCATACGAAATTTTTTCTTGAGTATAGCCAATTATACCACCGTTGTCAATTGAAACCATCATTTTAGACACTCCTGCGTCCTGTGGGAAGATTGAAACCTGAAAAACAAACAAAAAAAAAATTTAATATTTGGACATAGAATTTTTTCATTTTTGAATTTTGACTTTTTTCAGTACTTTTTGACGAATTATTCGATAACCCTTCTATATATATTTGACTTCTTTACATATTTAGATACATCTCTTCAAGGTCTATCTAACGACACCTCTTTCATCTAGTTCCGGCAATTGGAAGATAGAAAATTTTTTACATTCATTCTGAAATTTGGGTATTTCTTAAAAATTTTTTGGGTTTTCAGTGAATTCCTTTATAACCCTACTTTTGGTAACTATAAATCTTACAGATTTAGATAGAGCTCGCTTAGACCCGTCTATAGACACCCTATTTGTGTATATTCCGCAAATAGAAATTCATAAAACTTTATTTTTAAATTTAATTTTTGACAATTTTTCAAAATTTTGGAGGTTTTCGTCGAATAACTCGCTACACATATTTTTGGAAATTACAATTTATATATATTTAGATAGGTCTCTTCAAGACCCGTCTACCGACACCTCTTTTGTTTGGATCCGGACAGTAGAAATCCGAAAAATTGCCCGCCCACCCTCCCGTATTTCACGGGCTATATAGGGTTCGCTGACCAGGGGTCGTAAACCGGTGGTATCGACCAAAAATTTTTTTATTTTAATTTTTTATTTTTTATACTCAATTTACTTTTTAATCTAATTTAATTCTAATTTCGTATATTTTATTCATTGACCGAGGCTCTATACACCTCCTATAATATACAGACCGTCTCAAATTAGAGAAAAATTTTATTGTAATACTTGATTTTATTGTTTTTAATTTTTATTTGACTAAATTACACACCCCCCTTTACAGGGTCAGACACACCTTTTGACACCACCCCCCTATACAGGGTTGGATATATATACATATACACAAAGACAAATTCCCCCGTCACACACACACAACATACCACACACACTTACATTCATTACTTGTCACACGTACCCGCAAATATGTTTAGCATTAGATCCCCCGTAAGGAGGCCTAGCGCCTCATCATCAACATCATCATCATCATCGTCCTCTGCGGCGACGAGGCCGGCCAGGCGTAGTATGGACGAACAAAAGAGACTGCAACGAGAAGAAGAATATAAGTTTATATACAACCCGCATAGTCCTGGCGAGGCGTCGGTCGAGGGGATTCGACGGTTTGTCCCAATAGAAAAGCGGGCTGAGCATGCCAACAAATGCTTTATGATAATCAAGGTCGAATTAAGCAACTCAAGAAATTTAAAGAAAGAGATAAAGAAGGAGATAGAATTGAAACTTGAGCTGTTACAGAGAATGATGCAAGTATACGAGGAAGACAGGATAAGGTCGGGACAAGGGCAGAATACCGCAGCTACGGAGGCTATTAATGCAGAAAATACAAGTGAAATCCTCAAAAAAGTAGAAGAGAATGAGAGACTACTAAAACAAAATGCTAAAGATATTAAAGAGATTAAAGAAAGGATAGAAAAACAAGACGATAGGGAGAAGGAAAAGGAGAGAAACGGAACATCGAATGAAAGAATATTGAAGGAGAATGTAAAAGTTCTAGAAGACATTAAAGAAAGAATTGAGAAGCAAGAAGAGAAAAGAAAGGAAACACAATTAGCGACATATGCGGAGGTGGTGACAGGCCGCTCTGAGGCTCGGCTCCCGGAGAGGAAGACCCTTCACTCATTGATAGTTACGTCCAAAGATGAACAGGACACCGGAGAGCAAGTCATCGAGCGGCTCAGAAAGGTTGCAGATGAGGACGATGGATGGGTGAAGGTGGAGAGAATGCGGAAAGCAAAAGATAGGAAGATAATAGTCGGATACAGAACAGAAGCTGACAGAAGAAAGGCACAAGAAAGACTAGCGGAAAGGGGAAAAAATCTCGTAGTAGAAGAGATTAGAAACAAAGATCCACTACTAGTTTTATACAGCGTCCAAAAAGACCAAAAGGACGAGGACCTGGTGAAGGCCGTCCGGTGCAGGAACCGGGAGATATTCCGGGACCTGACACCGGACCAGGACAGGCTGGCCGTCCTCTATAGGAGGCGAGCCAGGAACCCCCACATGTGCCACGTGGTGCTCAGGGTCTCCCCGGCGGTTTGGTCTCGTGCCCTAGACATGGGGAGACTGCACGTTGACCTGCAACCGATCAGGGTTGCGGATCAGTCACCGATAGTGCAGTGCTCCCTGTGTCTGGGATACGGGCACAGCAAGAAGTTCTGCACTGCGGCAGAACCCAAGTGCAGCCATTGTGGTGGGCCCCACCTAAGGGCCGAATGCCAGGGCGCTGCCAGTGGTGCAGAACCGAACTGCTACAACTGCCAAGGGGAGAAGCTGAGCAGCACGGGGCACAACGCGTTCAGCGCCGAGTGCCCCATCCGGCAGAAGTGGGACTATCTTGCGAGGTCAACCACGGCATACTCGTGACACACACACTCATACACGCACAATACAGAAGCACATACACACACAGATATTATAAGTATATATTAAATATATAATGAAATATCACAACATGCACATAAACACTGGACAAGTACACAACACAAAAAGACACGCATGATAGAATTCTCGACCAAAATTATATTAATTACATATATTTAGGTATATATTTATATTGTATAACAGAGGCGGAATTAATGCAAATAATAAAAAACAAACACAGACACGAACATTACATACAGATACAAAGACTATACAATACAAACAACACACACACAAACACTGAACAAGTACTCAAACACAAAAACACACAAGTCACAAATGCCGTGACCTCGCAGATAGGGAAGCCACAGTCAATACCATCACGACCAACTAATAATAGACAAACTTGACATACATACACATATTTTAAATTTTAAATAATATATACATAACATTGTGAATTATTAACTTAAATTAATGTAAACAAGCTTAAAAATAAATTTTGCAACATAAAAGAAACTATAACTAAAAATATACAGAGAAAATATATTAGAAGAAAATTTAGAAGAAAGCAATTAAGTAAATAGAAGTAAAGTAAAGAAGTGAATAAAATAGTCAGACTCTAAAAATCTTGGATAATCAATAGACATAGATAAAACAGAGAAATAGAACAAAAATAACCCAGAAATAAAAACCGTTAATTGAAAGAATTAGAAACAAGAAATGAAGAAAACACGCACACAAAATCATATAACATTAGGATAAAATAAATAGTAAAAACAACAAGAAGAACTGAAAAATTAATCTACCAAAAATATATTATATAAACATATAAGAAATAGATGATAATGTCACAAAATGAATGTTGTAATTTAAAAATTTGCTTTAGATGGAAACAAGAATGAAAATCAATAAGATTAAAAATTATTAACAGTTATGAGACGGATGGGAGGCACTTGGTGCGCGACACTAATTAAAAGCATATATACAACAGTAATACAAAGGTCCTGTCGAAATCTTTGGACGGGGGAATGCAGAGTTATCCCCAGGGATAACAAAAAAAAAAAAAAAAAAAAAAAAAACCTAACCTAACCGGCTGCGTGTGGGGCCGGCATAGAATAGCCCCACCCCATCTCATCCCGTGGGTGTCGTAAGAGGCGACTAAGGGAAACACGCAGCCGAGCACCGGGCTGCCGAGGAGATCCCAGCCCTTTTCAGGGCTCGCCGTCGCTCCCAGTATCCCTCTGTTTAGCAGAGGGGACAGGGGATGAGACGGTGCCAGGGAACAAAAGACGGAGCCTAACATCAGGCTGCCGAGGCGGGTCGGCCCCTGCTGACCCAGGGGCTGACGGGCTCTTGGGCCGTCGAGTCAAGGAAAAGACTTTAAAACCCGACAGCAAAGTCGTTAAAAGCAGTGGCTGCCGTCGCCTCGTACGCCGACGGCGATCGGCCGACGGGGTGGTGGCGGCCGGGGGAAAGGCTCTGCGGGAGCGGGATCGAGCGGGGAGCTCTCCTGCCTCGCGAGCCGAGTACCCTGCGAGGAGGGGGGGCGCCGGCGAGCGCAGTTTGCTCGCGCTCCTGAGTCCGAGCCCTGCGGGAGCGGGTTCCCCCGACCGCTGCCCTGCGGGGCATGGGCGACGGGGCAACGGCGCCCCCGAATGAGAGTGGCCACGGGCGGTGGGCCGGGGGGCCTGCCGCCCCACGCTAAAGTGGCGGAATGCGCCCCTCTGTGTTCCTGGGGTGCATTCATACGAGGAGGACAGGCCCCACCATCTGGGCACGTGGCCCGGAGGGTGGGGCCTCGACAGAGGCGAGCCCGACCATCAGGGCATCCCCAGCCGAGTCGCGGTGAGCAAACTATCCCGCGGCTCGGATTGGGCGAAGGAGGAACACCGTGGTGGTTTAGTGGGTAGTCTGGCCAGGCTCAAGTGGTCAGGAGTCCCACACGAAGCGAACCCCCTGCCCCCGCGGGGGGGGAGCGAAGCGCGTAAATGCATTCCACCACGTAAAAAAAAAAAAAAAAAAAAAAAAAAAAAAAAAAAAAAAAAAAAAAAAAAAACCTTCGCCGTGTGGGGCCGGCATAGAATAGCCCCACCCCATCTCATCCCGTGGGTGTCGTAAGAGGCGACTAAGGGAAACACGCAGCCGAGCACCGGGCTGCCGAGGAGATCCCAGCCCTTTTCAGGGCTCGCCGTCGCTCCCAGTATCCCTCTGTTTAGCAGAGGGGACAGGGGATGAGACGGTGCCAGGGAACAAAAGACGGAGCCTAACATCAGGCTGCCGAGGCGGGTCGGCCCCTGCTGACCCAGGGGCTGACGGGCTCTTGGGCCGTCGAGTCAAGGAAAAGACTTTAAAACCCGACAGCAAAGTCGTTAAAAGCAGTGGCTGCCGTCGCCTCGTACGCCGATGGGATCGGCCGACGGGGTGGTGGCGGCCGGGGGAAAGGCTCTGCGGGAGCGGGATCGAGCGGGGAGCTCTCCTGCCTCGCGAGCCGAGTACCCCGCGAGGAGGGGGGGCGCCGGCGAGCGCAGTTTGCTCGCGCTCCTGAGTCCGAGCCCTGCGGGAGCGGGTTCCCCCGACCGCTGCCCTGCGGGGCATGGGCGACGGGGCAACGGCGAGCGTAGTTTGCCCGCGCCCCCGAATGAGAGTGGCCACGGGCGGTGGGCCGGGGGGCCTGCCGCCCCACGCTAAAGTGGCGGAATGCGCCCCTCTGTGTTCCTGGGGCGCATTCATACGAGGAGGACAGGCCCCGCCATCTGGGCACGTGGCCCAGAGGGTGGGGCCTCGACAGAGGCGAGCCCGACAACCAGGGCATCCCCAGCCGAGTCGCGGTGAGCAAACTATCCCGTGGCTCGGATTGGGCGAAGGAGGAACACCGTGGTGGTTTAGTGGGTAGTCTGGCCAGGCTCAAGTGGTCAGGAGTCCCACACGAAGCGAACCCCCTGCCCCCGCGGGGGGGGAGCGAAGCGCGTAAATGCATTCCACCACGTAAAAAAAAAAAAAAAAAAAAAAAAAAAAAAACCTAACCTAACCTCCGCCGTGTGGGGCCGGCATAGAATAGCCCCACCCCATCTCATCCCGTGGGTGTCGTAAGAGGCGACTAAGGGAAAGACGGCGCCGAAGATCAGGCTGCCTGTCAAGGAAAAGACTTTAAAACCCGACAGCAAAGTCGTTAAAAGAAGTGGCTGCCGTCGCCTCGTACGACGGGGTGGTGGCGGCCAGGGGAGAGGCTCTGCGGGAGCGGGAGCGAGCTGGTCTCATTCTCCCGCCCCGCAGACCCCCGGAGAGGGGGCGCCGGCGAACACACTTCGCCCGCGTCCCCGAATGAGAATGGCCACGGGTGGTGGGTCGGGGGACCTGCCGCCCCATACCAAAGTGGCGGAATGCGCCCCCCTGTGTTCCTGGGGCGCATTCATACGAGGAGGACAGGCCCCACCATCTGGGCACGTGGCCCGGAGGGTGGGGCCTCGACAGAGGCGAGCCCGTCTATCAGGGCATCCCCAGCCGAGTCGCGGTGAGCAAACTATCCCGTGGCTCGGATTGGGCGAAGGAGGAACACCGTGGTGGTTTAGTGGGTAGTCTGGCCTCTCTCCGAGGCCAGGAGTCCCACACGAAGCGAACCCCCTGCCCCCGCGGGGGGGGAGCGCAGTGCCTAAACGCATTCCACCACGTAAAAAAAAAAAAAAAAAAAAAAAAAAAAAAAAAAAAAAAAAAAAAAACCTAACCTAACCTAACCGACACGAACATCAGATAAAAGTATACTAAACACACACAAATACTGAACATGTACACAAACACAAGAACACAAATACACAAGTCACGAGTGCCGTGACCTCGACAGATAGGAAGCCACTACCAAAGAACCATTTTTCTTAGAACTAACCCTAAGAAACAATAAAAAGAGTTCTGACAAACAAATAATAATAATAATAGATAAAATGAATTAGATCAAAAAAAAAAAAAAAAAAAAGAATAGTACAAATAGAGGATAAACTTAGATAAACGATACATATAATAACACCATACTACAAATAATAAAAAACAGAATAAAAGAAAATAAAATTCTTTAGCTAATATTTGGATTTACTACATTAAAGATAAGAAATTGATATTAATACTACGAATAAATATAGTTAAAAGAACACAAGAAATTAAGATCGAAGCTTTAAAATAAAAATACAGAGATGAATGCTACAGTGATTGAAATAGTTGTTACAGAATAATAAGAGTGAAAAATTAAAATAACATCCAGTAAAACTTAGGAGCTAGACGGGAGGCACTTGGTGCGAGATACATCACGAAAATGATAAATATACCAGAACAAAAAGGTCCTGTCGTAATCTTGGACGGGGGAAAGCAGAGTTATCCCCAGGGATAACACAAAAAATTTAAAAAAAAAAAAAAAAAAATTTAACCTAACCTTTTTTTTTTTTTTTTTTTTTTTTTTTTTTTTTTTTTTTTTTTTTTTTTTAACGTGTGGAAACCCCCTCGGGCCGTCACCCCGCCGGGGTTTGCGGCGGCGGGGCGGTGTGTCGGAATCGAACCGACTAAAACCACACGGTGTGCCAACTCTGCGCCTGAGAGAGGGAGAGGTCCGGGAACTGCTGTGTTACGACCTCCGGACCCCTCCCGGCGCCAGCCCGCACAGATGCGGGCACCCTCCTCCAAAACCTCTCCGTTTAGGCGACGTACGGCACACACGTAACGTCGCCTCCTCGCGGGCGGCCACTAGAGCGGATGGAAGGGCAAACCCGTCCCGACCATCCGCGGCCACACTCAGGGCGGCATGAGGCGCTGGTGAGCGCGCCTCCGCTGCCCGGTTCGCCGGCGGCGGATCGGGTCCGAGAGGAGGTCGTCCTCCCGGGCCTTCTCCGCCGCCTCCTTCTGCGAGATGACGTGTTCGCAGAAGGTGGCGACCGCGGTAAAACTGCTGTCGCTACCGGCCATGGAGCGGATGACGGCCGGTAGCGAGAGATCCCCTCCGATGACTGCAGTGAGGGCCCGGCGCTGCGACGCCCATGCGGGGCATGCCGCCAGCGTGTGCTGGGCCGAGTCCTCACTGCAGTCGCAGTGGTGGCAGGCGGGACTCAGTTCCCTCCGTGCGACCGAGTGCAGGTACTTCCCGAAGCATCCGTGTCCGGAAAGCACCTGCGTCAGTCGGAAGGAAAGGGTCCCGTGCTGCCGCCCTGCCCACTCGTGGATGACCGGCTGGAGAGCCTCCACGGCGGCGAAGCCAGCGCGTGGAGTCTCCAGCCGGAGCGACCAGCGAGCCATCGTGGCTCGACGGGCGGCTTCACGCCACTCGCGTACCTCCTCGGGCGGGGGGCGAATGCCACACTCCGCCCGGAAAGAAGCCACCCGTCGATAAACTTCGGCGAGCACTTCCGCCTCCAAATCCCACGGGGGTGTTCCGGCCAACGCGCACGCCGCCTCGGTCGACACCGTGCGGTATCCGCGTATGGCTCTGACCGCCAATACCCTCTGAGGCCGCCAGAGGCGAGCCTTGTTGAGGGCGGTCAGAGCCGCCACCCACACCGGTGCGCCGTACAGCGCCATCGACCGGACCACCCCCGTGTACAGGAGTCGCGTTGCGACGCTGGCTCCGCCCAAGTTGGGCAATAATCGCCCAAGGGCGGAGGCAGCGTCGACCAGCTTCGGACCAAGCTGTCGGAAGTGACCTAACCTAACCTTTTTTTTTTTTTTTTTTTTTTTTTTTTTACGTGTGGAAAAACCCCCTCGGGCCGTCACCCCGCCGGGGTTTGCGGCGGGGCGGTGTGTCGGAATCGAACCGACTAAAACCACACGGTGTGCCACTCTGCGCCTGAGAGAGGGAGAGATCCGGGAACTGCTGTAGTAAGACCTCCGGACCCCTCCCGGCGCCAGCCCGCACAGATGCGGGCACCCTCCTCCTCAAACTCTCCATTTAGGCGACGTACGGCACACACGTAACGTCGCCTCCTCGCGGGCGGCCACTAATGCGGATGGAAGGGAAAACCCGTCCCGACCATCCGCGGCCACACTCAGGGCGGCATGAGGCGCTGGTGAGCGCGCCTCCGCTGCCCGGTTCGCCGGCGGCGGATCGGGTCCGAGAGGAGGTCGTCCTCCCGGGCCTTCTCCGCCGCCTCCTTCTGCGAGATGACGTCTTCGCAGAAGGTGGCGACCGCGGTAAAACTGCTATCGCTACCGGCCATGGAGCGTACGATGGCCGGTAGCGAGAGATCTTCTCCGATGACTGCAGTGAGGGCCCGGCGCTGCGACGCCCATGCGGGGCAAACCGCCAGCGTGTGCTGGGCCGAGTCCTCACTGCAGTCGCAGTGGTGGCAGGCGGGACTCAGTTCCCTCCGGGCGACCGAGTGCAGGTACTTCCCGAAGCATCCGTGCCCGGAAAGCACCTGCGTCAGTCGGAAGGAAAGAGTCCCGTGCTGCCGCCCTGCCCACTCGTGGATGATCGGCTGGAGAGCCTCCACGGCGGCAAAGCCAGCGCGTGGAGTCTCCAGCCGGAACGACCAGCGAGCCATCGTGGCTCGACGGGCGGCTTCACGCCACTCGCGTACCTCCTCGGGCGGGGGGCGAATGCCACACTCCGCCCGGAAAGAAGCCACCCGTCGATAAACTTCGGCGAGCACTTCCGCCTCCAAATCCCACGGGGGTGTTCCGGCCAACGCGCACGCCGCCTCGGTCGACACCGTGCGGTATCCGCGTATGGCTCTGACCGCCAATACCCTCTGAGGCCGCCAGAGGCGAGCCTTGTTGAGGGCGGTCAGAGCCGCCACCCACACCGGTGCGCCGTACAGCGCCATTGACCGGACCACCCCCGTGTAGAGGAGTCGCGTTGCGACGCTGGCTCCGCCCAAGTTGGGCAATAATCGCCCAAGGGCGGAACCTAACCTTTTTTTTTTTTTTTTTTTTTTAACGTGTGGAAACCCCCTCGGGCCGTCACCCCGCCGGGGTTTGCGGCGGGGCGGTGTGTCGGAATCGAACCGACTAAAACCACACGGTGTGCCAACTCTGCGCCTGAGAGAGGGAGAGGTCCGGGTACTGCTGTATTACGACCTCCGGACCCCTCCCGGCGCCAGCCCGCACAGATGCGGGCACCCTCCTCCTTAACCTCTCCGTTTAGGCGACGTACGGCACACACGTAACGTCGCCTCCTCGCGGGCGGCCACTATAGCGGATGGAAGGGCAAACCCGTCCCGACCATCCGCGGCCACACTCAGGGCGGCATGAGGCGCTGGTGAGCGCGCCTCCGCTGCCCGGTTCGCCGGCGGCGGATCGGGTCCGAGAGGAGGTCGTCCTCCCGGGCCTTCTCCGCCGCCTCCTTCTGCGAGATGACGTGTTCGCAGAAGGTGGCGACCGCGGTAAAACTGCTGTCGCTACCGGCCATGGAGCGGATGACGGCCGGTAGCGAGAGATCCCCTCCGATGACTGCAGTGAGGGCCCGGCGCTGCGACGCCCATGCGGGGCATGCCGCCAGCGTATGCTGGGCCGAGTCCTCACTGCAGTCGCAGTGGTGGCAGGCGGGACTCAGTTCCCTCCGTGCGACCGAGTGCAGGTACTTCCCGAAGCATCCGTGTCCGGAAAGCACCTGCGTCAGTCGGAAGGAAAGGGTCCCGTGCTGCCGCCCTGCCCACTCGTGGATGACCGGCTGGAGAGCCTCCACGGCGGCAAAGCCAGCGCGTGGAGTCTCCAGCCGGTCGGGCGGGGGGCGAATGCCACACTCCGCCCGGAACGAAGCCACCCGTCGATAAACTTCGGCGAGCACTTCCGCCTCCAAATCCCACGGGGGTGTTCCGGCCAACGCGCACGCCGCCTCGGTCGACACCGTGCGGTATCCGCGTATGGCTCTGACCGCCAATACCCTCTGAGGCCGCCAGAGGCGAGCCTTGTTGAGGGCGGTCAGAGCCGCCACCCACACCGGTGCGCCATACAGCGCCATTGACCGGACCACCCCCGTGTACAGGAGTCGCGTTGCGACGCTGGCTCCACCCAAGTTGGGCAATAATCGCCCAAGGGCGGAAGCAGCGTCGACCAGCTTCGGACCAAGCTGTCGGAAGTGCTCGTCGAAGAGCCACCTACCGTCCAGGATCAGACCCAGATATTTCATCTGGGCCCGAACCGGTACGAGGACCGAGTTGACCTCTATCGAGGCGCCGGGGGGTGGACCACGACGGGGCCCATGAAAGAGCAGGGCCTCCGTCTTGTCCAGGGCCACCCGCAAGCCCAGCGCCTCGATGCGCCCGACCACCTGAGAAACACCCCCGGTGGCCAGGCGCGCCGCCTCCTGGAAGTTTGCCCCCCGAGCTGTGACCAAAGTGTCATCGGCGTAACAAATTACGCCCAGCCCGGGGGGGAGACGTTCCCGCAAGACCCAGTCGTACCCCACGTTCCACAGGAGTGGTCCAAGGACAGACCCCTGTGGAACGCCGCACGACATGGGTCGCCGTCTCAAGACGCCATCTCGGTCCTCGTACATGACGGTACGCTCCCTCAGATAGTCTGCCACCAGCCGCCTCAGGTACTCTGGCACCCCATGATACTGGAGTGCTTCCCCGATGCAGCTGAATGGCAGACTATTGAATGCGTTGGCGATGTCTAACGACACCGCCAACAGCACGCCGCCACAGCTCACCGCCTCTTCGGTCACGGCCCTAAGGCGCATCACGGCATCGACCGTCGAACGCCCCTCTCGGAACCCGAATTGGGCGTCCGACAGGTCGGGCCCCACCTCGCTGAGATGCTGGACGATGCGGGCAGAGAGTATCCTCTCAAAAAGTTTGCCCGCCTCGTCCAGCAACACGATGGGCCTATAGGCCGTGACCGAATCGGCAGGCCGTCCCGGCTTCCTCAACAGGACCAGCTTCCCGCCTTTCCAGCACTCAGGGAAGCGACCGGACGCCAGGCTGGCGTCCAGCACTTCCCTGAGGCGGTCCGACATATGGTCGAGGGTTCGGGCCAGAATTCGGGCAGGAACCCCGTCCGGCCCGGGGGCGGTGTTCTTCGAACGGATTCTCAGAACCGCCGCCCCTACCTCCGATTCCCTAACGGGCGGCACATCGTCCTCTGGACCCCCGTCGTCTCCGACCGCATAGGCCATCGACGGGGGTGTGTGCTCCGCCCGCTCCGGGAAAAGGCCCTCGACCACTTCCTGCAGGAAGCTGGGCTGGAGAGTCTCGGTAAGGGGGGGGCCCGCCGTGCGGAGCTTTTGACGCACCGCACGATATGGGCGACCCCAGGGGTCACGATCGAGACTCTCCAGCATCTCCTCTCTCTTAGCGTCCTTGGCGCGGCAAATGGCCAGCTTCAGAGTTTTCCGCGCCTCGCGGTACTCCTCGTGAAGCTGGTCCCCGCCACCGTCTCCACGGTGACGTCGCCTGCTGCGGGTGTAGGACCTCCGGGCACGAGTACACGCCGCACGGAGGTCCGCCAACTCCCGGGACCACCAGTAGACCTCCTTCCGAGGAGGCCGACGAGTCCGGATGCGGGGCATGGCCGTATCGCAAATCTGCGCAAGCGCATCGCGAAAGCGGCCAGCCCCCACGTCCACGTCGACCTCCCCAGTCGGGGCCTGCGGAGACAGCCACGAATGAACGATGGCCGCCTCCTCCAGCAGGTCCCTGTCGAGCTTGGCGACTGCCCACCGCGGAAAGTGGGACATTTGCCGCGCCACGTGACCCCTACTGGGGCCCTGGGACCGGGAGAGCTCAAATCGGATATAGAGATGATCCGAGAGCGTCTCGACCTCTTCCAGGACACACCAGTTCCTTACTCGTGCGGCGACAGCAGGGGTAGCGAACGAAAGGTCCACTATCGACCCCCCCTGCTGTCGCACGCACGTGTTGGTGGCGCCTCTGTTCAGCAAACAGAGGCCCACCGAAGCCGCCCACTCCTCGACGGCTTCGCCCTTGGCGTCCGTCCCGGGGGACCCCCACGCAATGGATTTTGCGTTGAAGTCCCCCAGCACGAGGACGTGCCCAGACGCTAATCGCCGCATCGAGGTCTCCAAGCTGTTAAGGAAGACCTCGAAGTCGCTCAAACTCCGGTTGGGGGAGAAGTATACACCGTAAACGGTGACCCCCCCCCACTCGGCGGCAACATATCCAGAGCCCTTGTCTCTAAGCGACAAGGGCGGGGAATGAGCCGCCCCGGAACCGACGACTGCCACGGAGCCGTCCCAGTCACCCATCCAGTTTGGACGGGGAGGAACGTAATAGGGCTCCGCGACTACGGCAACACCGATCGACCACTGCGCCATACTTTGCAGGAAGAGATCCTGCGCCGCGGCGCAGTGGTTGAGGTTCGTCTGGACAAGGAGGTTGGAGACGTGGTCCATTACTGGACCGTCTCTACAACCTCCTCCATGGGCGTCGACGCGGACGCGATTGCTACGCCGGAGGCAGCCTGGGTCGACTGGCTATCCCCCGACGTCTGCCGAGAAGCGCGGGGAGGCTTGCAGCCCCCCTGCCCCATCTGGTGATTGGCGGGCTTGTTGCCCGCCGCACACACGGGGCAGTGAGGGGCAGCAGAGCATTCCGCCGCCTTGTGCCCCGGTTGACCGCAGCGGAAACAGAGACCGCTGCAGTCAAAACAGTTTACGCACTTGGCGCGTGTGTGCCCCGCTGACAGGCATTTGAAACACCTCATCGGCCTCGCCGCCAGGCGCTGACGAAGCCAATGAGGAGCCTGCCGGCGTCGCCCAAAACTTTGGCCGACGCCACGGGACAGCTGACCCACACCGCGCCAAGTCCTCCTGGACCGGGGCGGATGGTGCCGACCCTGATGTTGCCCACGTTGCACTTCGTCCTTTCTTGGACTGCAACGCGGACATCATCAGCAGTGACGGAGTCATCCAGGCCCGAAATGCGCAGCTCTGCGCACTTCGTGGGCCTGGAGATCCTCACACCATCCGTGGCGGAGAAGACCTCCCTCAGCCTCTCGGCGAAGGTGTCCGCCGTCTTTGCGCCATCGGCCCCAGGGAACTCGAGGATTCGAGCTCCCGTCTGGGCGAGGCGCAAGCGGACACCTGACGCTCCAAAATCTGGGGCGAGACTGTCCCGGGCCGTCTTAAAGACGGCCGCGTAGGACAGTCCGCCCCTTGCCGCCTCCGGTGACACCGTGACCACCACAGCCGCGGTTTTAGGCGGCTGCAACTTCCGCGGCTTTTTTGGGGTGGCCCCTGCCACCGGTGACGACTGCGGGCCAGAGGCCGCCTTTCGGGCAGCCTTATTGGCCCGCTGTCGGGACTTCTTCGATTTAGCCCCCCCTACTAGCTGCCAACCATCATTTGATGGGGCAGTAGATGTGGAGGGGCCTTGCAGAGGTGTTGGAGTGGGGAGCGGAGGAAACTCCGCTCCTGCCCCCGCCGCCGTCTTGGGCCCCGCCTTCTTCGGCACAGCCGTCTTGGCTGGGGCCTTTGTCAACCGCTGCTGCGTCTGTCGAGCAGCAGTAGGGCCCGGCGCCGTCGTCGCCGCCGCGTACGACACGCGACCTCCCACCACGGGGAGCGGGGTCGGTGCCGGCACGACCTTCGGCCTCGGCGCCGCAAGAGGCGGCCGAATAATGGGGGCGGGAGGCAGCCTCGCCTCCAGGCCGGCCAGACGACCGTCCACCAGATTCCCCACCGAGGTGAGGATCTGCTGCAGCATCTGCTGCAGGACGGCGTCTGGTACCCCGGGGATGGTAGGGGCCGGCTGGGACGTAGACGGGGCCGGCTGGGAGGCAGACGGGGCCGGCCGGGACGCAGACGGGGCCGGCCGGGAGGCAGACGGGACCGGCCGGGATGCAGACGGGGCCGGCCGGGACGCAGACGGGGCCGGCTGGGACGTATTCGGGACCGACTGGGACGCAGATGGGACAGGGACCCTACGCTCAGGAAGCTCCGCCCGAAATTGGGCGAACTGAGCGATCAGGTCCGCCACCTGCTCCGTCAGTCGGTCATTGGCCGCCTGTAGGCGCGCCACGTCTCCAGCCAGTGTCTCCACGACCCCGGCTACGGCGGAAGAGGAGTCCTTGAGGGCCCTTACGAAAGGGCCCTTCAGGTTCACGGATTTGGTGGCCACCTTGTGGATGATGGCCACCGCCGCTTCCGCTCTCTCCTGAAGGGAGCACGGTGTTTGGGGCACTGCGTCCCCATCCACCGGCTCCCCGATCTTCAGCAGGAGACCAGCGATCTCCTCCTCCGCCTGCAGTTCCCCGTCCGCCCGGGCCCGCTTGTACGACTCCGCCTTAGAGAAGGCGGAGCTTGACGGACCCGAGACTGGGGTCCGTGACCTCCCTCTGTGGCTGCTCGAAAGCTTTGGAGGCAACATCTCCAGTGATGTGTCCCTTTCGTCATCCCTGGAGAGTCCGCGTTTGCGGCTGTCAGTTGACTCAGTTTCCATTGGCTCCGAAGTGTCCGTCTTAGCACTGGAGCAACTACCGCTGGCGCCATCCACGGCGGATCTGGAACGCACGCGTTCCGATTGTCTTCGGCTCCCAGCAGTCAGAACGACTTCTGGGAGCCCAACCGGTATAGGCGCTACAGCCGCAGCAAGATCCTCGCTGGACGAGTGCACGTCCGCCCTCTGGAATTGGCCTTTGTTGTTCCGTGTCGGCCTTTTCCGCTCCGTGTCCAAATTAGAATTACAACTATAATTATTAGAATGTTTCGCGACCTCCGCGTTATTTTTGGTGCCGGATTTGACGCTCGGCAACGGGCGTGTGAGACATTGGTTGTCCCCCCCAGAATACGATCGGGGACGGCCGGCGCCGACTGGCACCGGAAGGGACTCCCCAGACGCGGCGCGTCTGGAACCCTCCTGGGTAGATTTCTCTATAGTTTTACCCATGTCATTTGTTTTTTTAGTTTTATGTCCTTCGACAGGACGCCCTTGGCACTGGACTCCCTCCAGCGATTCAGCTCCTTGCCAGGCGTCAGAGCGTGAGCTTAGGGTATTTTTATAGAGGTTTACGTCCTCGCGGCTTCGAAGAGCCACCGGTCCTGTCCGTTCAGGATTACGGCTGGGCCGGACGGGGTCTGCACCAGACCTGATCCGTCCGCCCCCTGTCCCTCTCGGAACTACTGGCACTCCAATACGCCCTCTGCTAGAGCAGAGGGACGTTTAGAGTGCCCCACGCGGCAGTCTTAACAGACTCCGTCTCGTATCCCATTTAGTCTGGGGTCTCCTTCTGGGCCTATCCGGCATGAGTGGCTCTACCGGCGTAGCCCCAGAAATCATCGACCCACGCAAGCCCCACCACGACGACAACGTAGGGATACATTGGGGGGAACCTAACCTAACCTAACCTAACCTAACCATAAGAAATTTTTTTTTTTTTTTTTTTTTTTTTTTTTTTTTTATTGAGAACACCATCGAAGCGCGCCGATTTTGGTTCGAATCGCTCTTGTAGACACTCCTGCATCCCGTAGGAGACCTTTAACCTGAAATATAAAAGAAAAATTAGATTTTTGGACTTAGAAATTTTCAAATCTTTGAATTTTGAAATTTTTTGACATTTTTGTCGATTCATTCGATAACCCTCCCCCATATAGCTTATATTTTGGCATATTTAGATAGGTCTCATCAAGACCTATCTAACAACACCCCTTTTAAATACTTCAGTTAAATAGAAGTTGATAAAAATTTTACATACATTTTAAAATTTTTGTTTTTCCCGAATTTTTTGGAGGTTTTCGCGGAATAACGCGATACTCTTACACTCTTTAGTTAATATTTTTGCACATTCAGACGGTTCTCATCAAGACCCGTCTAATCACACCCCTTTTGTATTGTTGCGACAAATAGAAGTTAGTAAAAAATTCATTTTTAGATTTTAATTTTGGTAAATTTTTGCAAATTTGGAGGTTTTCATCGAATAATTTGACACCCCTTGTTTCGATATTAGAAAAATTTACATATTTGGATAGGTCTCTTCAAGACCCGTCTAACGACACCCCACTTGTTAATATTCGGCCCATAGAAATCCAAAAAATTGCCCGCCCACCCTCCCGTATTTCACTGGGTAGGTGAACATTGCAGACCAGGGGTAACCAACCGGGGGTTTTCTGAAAAATTTCGAAAATATTTTTTATATAAAAAACTTAATTTAAACACTGATTACGTACGGCTTGCACGTTACGTACTAAACTTACTACGTTTTGTTTGTACAAAAGGGAATTTATCCCTTTAAACTGCTTATTGACTGATTCACGTTGACTTGCATTAATGCAATTAAATTGAAATTGACTTAGGCTAGGTATACACTTTACACTTATTTACAACTATTTACAATATATCTGTGACTTGCGTATCTCCCCCTGCTTTATATAACCATGAGTACCCACACTTCTAAACCATCGCCAAAGTACCCTACAAACAGGAGAAGCCTAAGTGGTGAGCAAAAGTGCTCGTCTTGGCTCCAGGAAGCCATGCAATATAGTAAGAAGACCAAAATGGCCCTAAATGAAGCCAGGAATTTAAGAGGAGACCTGAAAGCACTAAGTTTCGAAATGCTTGACAGGATGACTTCGTTGGTTGGCGATATGGAGAAACACTTTGAACAAATAGGAGGTGGTGAGAAGACGAGTAAATTTGGAACAACAATTGACGCAATATCCGAGATTGTTACTACAAACAAGACAATTTTGAAAAGTATTGGAGAAAACCTTGAAAAGAAGTTTAAGGATCTGGAGAGCAATCTGATAGAAAGAATAGATGAGGGTGTTGAAGTGATCAACACAACCACTAATATGATAGAGGATCGCCAAACGGAGGAGATCTGTAAGCAAATAACACAGGTGGTGAATGAAAATACCAAACACACTGACGATTTCGTTGACGGCTCGCTCGATGTCTTTGCTGAAAGATTAGAAGCGCAGACAGAACGTTTAACTACTGAGACAAAAGAAAGGGTGGACTCCCTAAAGTCCAGCATTACGGTTGCGTATGATGACAGAGAGATTGTGGAAGGGATAAGAGAAATAAAAACTGCAGTGGAGAGTCTCCAGATACGAGATCTCACGTCTGGAGTCTCTCCCTCGTACGCAGATGCAGTGAGGCAACAAAAATCACCATGGGAGCATAAGCCTACACACTCCCTTATCATCTCTTCCACTGAGGGCATGGACACTTCAGGCGAAGTGATTGAACACATCAAAGGAGCGCTGGACGCCAAGAAAAGCGGAATTCGGGTGGAGAAGCTTAGGAAAATACGGGATGGGAAGGTTATCCTCAGCTGCTCCACCAGAACAGAGCTGGATAAGGTAGAGACCCAACTGAAAAAGAATGCGAATATCGTCTTCGAAGAGGCGAAAAATAAAAGCCCGTTGGTAATACTCAAGAATGTGTTGTCTTATAACACCAACGATGATATAAAGACCGCTCTACACAAACAAAATGACAACTTATTGGGGGATCTGGCGACTGACATCAGTCAAGCTGAGGTCTTGTATAGACGCAAAGCTCGAAACCAACATGAGTGCCATTTGGTGCTCAGAGTGACGCCCGCACTGTACCAAAAACTACTGTCGGTCGGCAGAGTATATATAGACCTCCAGCGCGTCCGTGTCGAAGATCAATCGCCTTTGGTACAATGTACTAAATGTCTTGCATATGGACACGGGCGAAAAATATGCACGGACGCTGTGGACCTCTGCTACTATTGTGGAGGCCCCCATCTAAAGGCAAAATGCGACCAGTTCCTTGCGTCCCAAGCACCGACATGCAAAAATTGCGAAAAGGCAAAACTGAACGATACCGCTCACAGCGTCTACAGCGATCAGTGTCCTGTTCGAAAAAAGTGGGACGCGTTAGCGAGAACGGCTGTAGCTTATTGCTGAAGTCGCCGCTGGCGTCCCACAGGATGACAACATCATTGAACCAAGCACATTTGACACTAATCCACAATTCACAATAGGGCACATATTAAAACAGAAACATAAAAATCATAGGAAACTAAGCAACAAAAATTTAGACAGTAAAATATTAAATAAAAAGACCTTTCAAAAAACTATAACACTTACATATATAACTAAAATTGCAGATCCAAAGAATTGGACGTACTTTCATTTGAAAGGAAGCCAATCAAATTGCAAGTTGGTCAATGTCAGCGGTTCGATAAATCCTAAGTATAAAACAAATCATGATCGGTTATAGAAACTATGCTTACTTTTATATTTTGATATAAATATATAAAAAGCATAATAAAAATATAGTATAGTAATAATAGATGTATGTAAAGCTGAATAAAGCCATAAAATATTATTAGTGTTAAGTATTATATTAAGAAACTGTATAAGAAAATGTTTAAACCATAAAAGCAGGTGTATAAATAAAATAGTGTACATCATGCATGTATGATACATGCACATGCGCTATGTAATGTAATGTAAAAACTAAGTAGATTTAAGATACTAAAAAACAGAAAAACAATCAAAATATATAAAATAAAATAAAAAATCACAAAAACAAGTTAATCTATACCTTAAAATAGTCTCCTAGCAAATAGAATAAGAAAACGTAATTGTCATAATATAATAATCCATTCTAACATAAGAATTTTAAAACAGTCCCCCAGCAAATAAAATAATTAGAAAAATAATTACATAATATAGGTGAATAAAACATGTGTTCCCATTATACAGTAAAGAAATAATTCTGAAAGAAATTGCTTAAATTGAATAGGATATAAGATCGCTATAATATAAGTTAAATTACATGAAGAAGCCAAAACATATGATAAATATTGTATCATAATAAGAAAATAACCACAAATGTAAAGATTATTATCTCGAACAAAAAACTTGTTATGAAATTATTCATCCACCAAAGGTCCCCGATTATGTTGGGGGAGAAAACGCGGTCCGGACCTAGGTCCGGGCATTTAAAAAAAAAAAAAAAAAAAAAAAAAAAAAAAAAAAAAAAAAAAAAAAAAAAACCTAACCTAACCTAACCTAACCTTTTTTTTTTTTTTTTTTTTTTAACGTGTGGAAACCCCCTCGGGCCGTCACCCCGCCGGGGTTTGCGGCGGCGGGGCGGTGTGTCGGAATCGAACCGACTAAAACCACACGGTGTGCCAACTCTGCGCCTGAGAGAGGGAGAGGTCCGGGTACTGCTGTATTACGACCTCCGGACCCCTCCCGGCGCCAGCCCGCACAGATGCGGGCACCCTCCTCCAATTCCTCTCCGTTTAGGCGACGTACGGCACACACGTCACGTCGCCTCCTCGCGGGCGGCCACTATAGCGGATGGAAGGGCAAACCCGTCCCGACCATCCGCGGCCACACTCAGGGCGGCATGAGGCGCTGGTGAGCGCGCCTCCGCTGCCCGGTTCGCCGGCGACGGATCGGGTCCGAGAGGAGGTCGTCCTCCCGGGCCTTCTCCGCCGCCTCCTTCTGCGAGATGACGTGTTCGCAGAAGGTGGCGACCGCGGTAAAATTGCTGTCGCTACCGGCCATGGAGCGGATGACGGCCGGTAGCGAGAGATCCCCTCCGATGACTGCAGTGAGGGCCCGGCGCTGCGACGCCCATGCGGGGCATGCCGCCAGCGTGTGCTGGGCCGAGTCCTCACTGCAGTCGCAGTGGTGGCAGGCGGGACTCAGTTCCCTCCGTGCGACCGAGTGCAGGTACTTCCCGAAGCATCCGTGTCCGGAAAGCACCTGCGTCAGTCGGAAGGAAAGAGTCCCGTGCTGCCGCCCTGCCCACTCGTGGATGACCGGCTGGAGAGCCTCCACGGCGGCGAAGCCAGCGCGTGGAGTCTCCAGCCGGAACGACCAGCGAGCCATCGTGGCTCGACGGGCGGCTTCACGCCACTCGCGTACCTCCTCGGGCGGGGGGCGAATGCCACACTCCGCCCGGAAAGAAGCCACCCGTCGATAAACTTCGGCGAGCACTTCCGCCTCCAAATCCCACGGGGGTGTTCCGGCCAACGCGCACGCCGCCTCGGTCGACACCGTGCGGTATCCGCGTATGGCTCTGACCGCCAATACCCTCTGAGGCCGCCAGAGGCGAGCCTTGTTGAGGGCGGTCAGAGCCGCCACCCACACCGGTGCGCCGTACAGCGCCATTGACCGGACCACCCCCGTGTACAGGAGTCGCGTTGCGACGCTGGCTCCGCCCAAGTTGGGCAATAATCGCCCAAGGGCAGAGGCAGCGTCGACCAGCTTCGGACCAAGCTGTCGGAAGTGCTCGTCGAAGAGCCACCTACCGTCCAGGATCAGACCCAGATATTTCATCTGGGCCCGAACCGGTACGAGGACCGAGTTGACCTCTATCGAGGCGCCGGGGGGTGGACCACGACGGGGCCCATGAAAGAGCAGGGCCTCCGTCTTGTCCAGGGCCACCCGCAAGCCCAGCGCCTCGATGCGCTCGACCACCAGAGAAACACCCCCGGTGGCCAGGCGCGCCGCCTCCTGGAAGTTTGCCCCCCGAGCTGTGACCAAAGTGTCATCGGCGTAACAAATTACGCCCAGCCCGGGGGGGAGACGTTCCCGCAGAACCCAGTCGTACCCCACGTTCCACAGGAGTGGTCCAAGGACAGACCCCTGCGGAACGCCGCACGACATGGGCCGCCGTCTCAAGACGCCCTCTCGGTCCTCGTACATGACGGTACGCTCCCTCAAATAGTCTGCCACTAGCCGCCTCAGGTACTCTGGCACCCCATGATACTGGAGTGCTTCCCCGATGCAGCTAAATGGCAGACTATTGAATGCGTTGGCGATGTCTAACGACACCGCCAACAGCACGCCGCCACAGCTCACTGCCTCTTCGGTCACGGCCCTAAGGCGCATCACGGCATCGACCGTCGAACGCCCCTCTCGGAACCCGAATTGGGCGTCCGACAGGTCGGGCCCCACCTCGCTGAGATGCTGGACGATGCGGGCAGAGAGAATCCTCTCAAAAAGTTTGCCCGCCTCGTCCAGCAACACGATGGGCCTATAGGCCGTGACCGAATCGGCAGGCCGTCCCGGCTTCCTCAACAGGACCAGCTTCCCGCCTTTCCAGCACTCAGGGAAGCGACCGGACGCCAGGCTGGCGTCCAGCACCTCCCTGAGGCGGTCCGACATATGGTCGAGGGTTCGGGCCAGAACTCGGGCAGGTACCCCGTCCGGCCCGGGGGCGGTGTTCTTCGAACGGATTCTCAGAACCGCCGCCCCTACCTCCGATTCCCTGACGGGCGGCACATCGTCCTCTGGACCCCCGTCGTCTCCGACCGCATAGGCCATCGACGGGGGTGTGTGCTCCGCCCGCTCCGGGAAAAGGCCCTCGACCACTTCCTGCAGGAAGCTGGGCTGGAGAGTCTCGGTAAGGGGGGGGCCCGCCGTGCGGAGCTTTTGACGCACCGCACGATATGGGCGACCCCAGGGGTCACGATCGAGACTCTCCAGCATCTCCTCTCTTTTCGCCTCCTTGGCGCGGCAAATGGCCAGCTTCAGAGTTTTCCGCGCCTCGCGGTACTCCTCGTGAAGCTGGTCCCCGCCACCGTCTCCACGGTGACGTCGCCTGCTGCGGGTGTAGGACCTCCGGGCATGAGTGCACGCCGCACGGAGGTCCGCCAACTCCCGGGACCACCAGTAGACCTCCTTCCGAGGAGGCCGACGAGTCCGGATGCGGGGCATGGCCGTATCGCAAATCTGCGCAAGCGCATCGCGAAAACGGCCAGCCCCCACGTCCACGCCGGCCTCCCCGTTCGGGGCCTGCGGAGACAGCCAAGAGTGAATAATGGCCGCCTCCTCTAGTAGGTCCCTATCGAGCTTGGCGACAGCCCACCGCGGAAAGTGGGACATTTGCCGCGCCACGTGACCCCTACTGGGGCCCTGGGACCGGGAGAGCTCGAATCGGATGTACAAATGATCCGAGAGCGTCTCGACCTCTTCCAGGACACACCAGTTCCTTACTCGTGCGGCGACAGCCGGGGTAGCGAACGAAAGGTCCACTATCGACCCCCCCTGCTGTCGCACGCACGTGTTGGTGGCGCCTCTGTTCAGCAAACAGAGGCCCACCGAAGCCGCCCACTCCTCGACGGCTTCGCCCTTGGCGTCCGTCCCGGGGGACCCCCACGCAATGGATTTTGCGTTGAAGTCCCCCAGCACGAGGACGTGCCCAGACGCTAATCGCCGCATCGAGGTCTCCAAGCTGTTAAGGAAGACCTCGAAGTCGCTCAAACTCCGGTTGGGGGAGAAGTATACACCGTAAACGGTGATCCCCCCCCACTCGGCGGCAACATATCCCGAGCCCTTGTCCCTAAGCGACAAGGGCGGGGAATGAGCCGCCCCGGAGCCGACGACTGCCACGGAGCCGTCCCAGTCACCCATCCAGTTTGGACGGGGAGGAACGTAATAGGGCTCCGCGACTACGGCAACACCGATCGACCACTGCGCCATGCTTTGCAGGAAGAGATCCTGCGCCGCGGCGCAGTGGTTGAGGTTCGTCTGGACAAGGAGGTTGGAGACGTGGTCCATTACTGAACCGTCTCTACAACCTCCTCCATGGGCGTCGACGCGGACGCGATTGCTACGCCGGAGGCAGCCTGGGTCGACTGGCTATCCCCCGACGTCTGCCGAGAAGCGCGGGGAGGCTTGCAGCCCCCCTGCCCCATCTGGTGATTGGCGGGCTTGTTGCCCGCCGCACACACGGGGCAGTGAGGGGCAGCAGAGCATTCCGCCGCCTTGTGCCCCGGTTGACCGCAGCGGAAACAGAGACCGCTGCAGTCAAAACAGTTTACGCACTTGGCGCGTGTGTGCCCCGCTGACAGGCATTTGAAACACCTCATCGGCCTCGCCGCCAGGATTGTAATCCTGGCGCTGACGAAGCCGATGAGGAGCCTGCCGGCGTCGCCCAAAACTTTGGCCGACGCCACGGGACAGCTGACCCACACCGCGCCAAGTCCCCCTGGACCGGGGCGGATGGTGCCGACCCTGATGTTGCCCACGTTGCACTTCGTCCTTTCTTGGACTGCAACGCGGACATCATCAGGAGTGACGGAGTCGTCCAGGCCCGAAATGCGCAGCTCTGCGCACTTCGTGGGCCTGGAGATCCTCACACCATCCGTGGCGGAGAAGACCTCCTTCAGCCTCTCGGCGAAGGTGTCCGCCGTCTTTGCGCCATCGGCCCCAGGGAACTCGAGGATTCGAGCTCCCGTCTGGGCGAGGCGCAAGCGGACACCTGACGCTCCAAAATCTGGGGCGAGACTGTCCCGGGCCGTCTTAAAGACGGCCGCGTAGGACAGTCCGTCCCTTGCCGCCTCCGGCGAGACCGTGACTACCACAGCCGCGGTCTTTGGCGGCTGCAGCTTCCGCGGCCCCTTCGGAGCGGCCCGGGACACCGACGATGATTGCGGGCCAGAGGCCGCCTTTCGGGCAGCCTTATTGGCCCGCTGTCGGGACTTCTTCGACTTAGCCCCCCCTACTAGCTGCCAACCATCATTTGATGGAGCAGTAGATGTGGAGGGGCCTTGTAGAGGTGTCGGAGTGGGGAGCGGAGGAAACTCCGCTCCTGCCCCCATCGCCGTCTTGGGCCCCGTCTTCCTCGGCACAGCCGTCTTGGCTGGGGCCTTTCTTATCTGCTGCTGCGTCTGCCGAGCAGCAGTAGGGCCCGGCGCCGTCGTCGCCGCCGCGTACGACACGCGACCCCCCACCACGGGGAGCGGGGTCGGTGCCGACGCGACCTTCGGCTTTGGCGCCGCAAGAGGTGGCCGAAGAATAGGGGCGGGAGGCAGCCTCGCCTCCAGGCCGGCCAGACGACCGTCCACCAGATTCCCCACCGAGGTGAGGATCTGCTGCAGCATCTGCTGCAGGACGGCGTCTGGTACCCCGGGGATGGTAGGGGCTGGCTGGGACGTAGACGGGGCCGGCTGGGACGTAGACAGGGCCGGCTGGGAGGCAGACGGGGCCGGCCGGGACGCAGATGGGGCCGGCCGGGAGGCAGACGGGACCGGCCGGGATGCAGACGGGGCCGGCCGGGATGCAGACGGGGCCGGCCGGGACGCAGACGGGGCCGGCTGGGACGTATTCGGGACCGACTGGGACGCAGATGGGACAGGGACCCTACGCTCAGGAAGCTCCGCCCGAAATTGGGCGAACTGAGCGATCAGGTCCGCCACCTGCTCCGTCAGTCGGTCATTGGCCGCCTGTAGGCGCGCCACGTCTCCAGCCAGGGTCTCCACGACCCCGGCTACGGCGGAAGAGGAGTCCTTGAGGGCCCTCACGAAAGGGCCCTTCAGGTTCACGGATTTGGTGGCCACCTTGTGGATGATGGCCACCGCCGCTTCCGCTTTCTCCTGCAGGGAGCACGGTGTTTGGGGCACTGCGTCCCCATCTACCGGCTCCCCGATCTTCAGCAGGAGACCAGCGATCTCCTCTTCCGCCTGCAGTTCCCCGTCCGCCCGGGCCCGCTTGTACGACTCCGCCTTAGAGAAGGCGGAGCTTGACGGACCCGAGACTGGGGTCCGTGACCTCCCTCTGTGGCTGCTCGAAAGCTTTGGAGGCAACATCTCCAGTGATGTGTCTCTTTCGTCATCCCTGGAGAGTCCGCGTTTGCGGCTGTCAGTTGACTCAGTTTCCATTGGCTCCGGTGTGTCCGTCTTAGCACTGGAGCAACTACCGCTGGCGCCATCCACGGCGGATCGGGAACGCACGCGTTCCGATTGTCTTCGGCTCCCAGCAGTCAGAACGACTTCTGGGAGCCCAACCGGTATAGGCGCTACAGCCGCAGCAAGATCCTCGCTGGACGAGTGCACGTCCGCCCTCCGGAATTGGCCTTTGTTGTTCCGTGTCGGCCTTTTCCGCTCCGTGTCCAAATTAGAATTAAAATTAAAACTAGAATTATTAGAATGTTTCGCGACCTCCGCGTTATTTTTGGTGCCGGATTTGACGCTCGGCAACGGGCGTGTGAGACATTGGTTGTCCCCCCCAGAATACGATCGGGGACGGCCGGCGCCGACTGGCACCGGAAGGGACTCCCCAGACGCGGCGCGTCTGGAACCCTCCTGGGTAGATTTCTCTATTGTTTTCCCCATGTCATAATTTTTTTAGTTTTATGTCCTTCGACAGGACGCCCTTGGCACTGGACTCCCTCCAGCGACTCAGCTCATTGCCAGGCGTCAGAGCGTAAGCTTAGGGTATTTTTATAGAGGTTTACGTCCTCGCGGCTTCAAGAGCCACCGGTCCTGTCCGTTCAGGATTACGGCTGGGCCGGACGGGGTCTGCACCAGACCTGATCCGTCCGCCCCCTGTCCCTCTCGGAACTACTGGCACTCTAATACGCCCTCTGCTAGAGCAGAGGGACGTTTAGAGTGCCCCACGCGGCAGTCTTTACAGACTCCGTCTCGTATCCCATTTAGTCTGGGGTCTCCTTCTGGGCCTATCCGGCATGAGTGGCTCTACCGGCGTAGCCCCAGAAATCATCGACCCACGCAAGCCCCACCACGACGACAACGTAGGGATACATTGGGGGGAACCTAACCTTTTTTTTTTTTTTTTTTTTTTTTTTTTTTTTTTTTTTTTTTTTTTTTTTTTTTTTTTTTTTTTAACGTGTGGAAACCCCCTCGGGCCGTCACCCCGCCGGGGTTTGCGGCGGCGGGGCGGTGTGTCGGAATCGAACCGACTAAAACCACACGGTGTGCCAACTCTGCGCCTGAGAGAGGGAGAGATCCGGGAACTGCTGTGTTACGACCTCCGGACCCCTCCCGGCGCCAGCCCGCACAGATGCGGGCACCCTCCTCCTCAACCTCTCCGTTTAGGCGACGTACGGCACACGCGTAACGTCGCCTCCTCGCGGGCGGCCACTATAGCGGATGGAAGGGCAAACCCGTCCCGACCATCCGCGGCCACACTCAGGGCGGCATGAGGCGCTGGTGAGCGCGCCTCCGCTGCCGCTGCCGCTGTCCGAGAGGAGGTCGTCCTCCCGGGCCTTCTCCGCCGCCTCCTTCTGCGAGATGACGTGTTCGCAGAAGGTGGCGACCGCGGTAAAACTGCTGTCGCTACCGGCCATGGAGCGGATGACGGCCGGTAGCGAGAGATCTCCTCCGATGACTGCAGTGAGGGCCCGGCGCTGCGACGCCCATGCGGGGCATGCCGCCAGCGTGTGCTGGGCCGAGTCCTCACTGCAGTCGCAGTGGTGGCAGGCGGGACTCAGTTCCCTCCGGGCGACCGAGTGCAGGTACTTCCCGAAGCATCCATGCCCGGAAAGCACCTGCGTCAGTCGGAAGGAAAGGGTCCCGTGCTGCCGCCCTGCCCACTCGTGGATGACCGGCTGAAGAGCCTCCACGGCGGCAAAGCCAGCGCGTGGAGTCTCCAGCCGGAGCGACCAGCGAGCCATCGTGGCTCGACGGGCGGCTTCACGCCACTCGCGTACCTCCTCGGGCGGGGGGCGAATGCCACACTCCGCCCGGAAAGAAGCCACCCGTCGATAAACTTCGGCGAGCACTTCCGCCTCCAAATCCCACGGGGGTGTTCCGGCCAACGCGCACGCCGCCTCGGTCGACACCGTGCGGTATCCGCGTATGGCTCTGACCGCCAATACCCTCTGAGGCCGCCAGAGGCGGGCCTTGTTGAGGGCGGTCAGAGCCGCCACCCACACCGGTGCGCCGTACAGCGCCATTGACCGGACCACCCCCGTGTACAGGAGTCGCGTTGCGACGCTGGCTCCGCCCAAGTTGGGCAATAATCGCCCAAGGGCGGAGGCAGCGTCGACCAGCTTCGGACCAAGCTGTCGGAAGTGCTCGTCGAAGAGCCACCTACCGTCCAGGATCAGACCCAGATATTTCATCTGGGCCCGAACCGGTACGAGGACCGAGTTGACCTCTATCGAGGCGCCGGGGGGTGGACCACGACGGGGCCCATGGAAGAGCAGGGCCTCCGTCTTGTCCAGGGCCACCCGCAAGCCCAGCGCCTCGATGCGCCCGACCACCAGAGAGACACCCTCGGTGGCCAGGCGCGCCGCCTCCTGGAAGTTTGCCCCCCGAGCTGTGACCAAAGTGTCATCGGCGTAACAAATTACGCCCAGCCCGGGGGGGAAACGTTCCCGCAGGACCCAGTCGTACCCCACGTTCCACAGGAGTGGTCCAAGGACAGACCCCTGTGGAACGCCGCACGACATGGGTCGCCGTCTCAAGACGCCATTTCGGTCCTCGTACATGACGGTACGCTCCCTCAGATAGTCTGCCACCAGCCGCCTCAGGTACTCTGGCACCCCATGATACTGGAGTGCTTCCCCGATGCAGCTGAATGGCAGACTATTGAATGCGTTGGCGATGTCTAACGACACCGCCAACAGCACGCCGCCACAGCTCACCGCCTCTTCGGTCACGGCCCTAAGGCGCATCACGGCATCGACCGTCGAACGCCCCTCTCGGAACCCGAATTGAGCGTCCGACAGGTCGGGCCCCACCTCGCTGAGATGCTGGACGATGCGGGCAGAGAGTATCCTCTCAAAAAGTTTGCCCGCCTCGTCCAGCAACACGATGGGCCTATAGGCCGTGACCGAATCGGCAGGCCGTCCCGGCTTCCTCAACAGGACCAGCTTCCCGCCTTTCCAGCACTCAGGGAAGCGACCGGACGCCAGGCTGGCGTCCAGCACTTCCCTGAGGCGGTCCGACATATGGTCGAGGGTTCGGGCCAGAACTCGGGCAGGTACCCCGTCCGGCCCGGGGGCGGTGTTCTTCGAACGGATTCTCAGAACCGCCGCCCCTACCTCCGATTCCCTCACGGGCGGAACCTCGCCCCCGTCGTCCCTGGCCGGGTAGGCCATCGACGGGGGCGTGTGCTCCGTCCGCTGCGGGAATAGGCCCTCGACCACTTCCTGCAGGAAGCTGGGCTGGAGAGTCTCGGTAAGGGGGGGGCCCGGCGTGCGTAGCTTTTGACGCACCGCACGATAAGGGCGACCCCAGGGGTCACGATCGAGACTCTCCAGCATTTCCTCTCTTTTCACCTCTTTGGCGCGGCAAATGGCCAGCTTCAGAGTTTTCCGCGCCTCGCGGTACTCCTCATGAAGCTGGTCCCCGCCACCGTCTCCACGGTGACGTCGCCTGCTGCGGGTGTAGGACCTCCGGGCACGAGTACACGCCGCACGGAGGTCCGCCAACTCCCGGGACCACCAGTAGACCTCCTTCCGAGGAGGCCGACGAGTCCGGATGCGGGGCATGGCCGTATCGCAAATCTGCGCAAGCGCATCGCGAAAACGGCCAGCCCCCACGTCCACGTCGACCTCCCCAGTCGGGGCCTGCGGAGACAGCCACGAATGAACGATGGCCGCCTCCTCCAGCAGGTCCCTGTCGAGCTTGGCGACTGCCCACCGCGGAAAGTGGGACATTTGCCGCGCCACGTGACCCCTACTGGGGCCCTGGGACCGGGAGAGCTCAAATCGGATGTACAGATGATCCGAGAGCGTCTCAACCTCTTCCAGGACACACCAGTTCCTTACCCGTGCGGCGACAGCGGGGGTAGCGAACGAGAGGTCCACTATCGACCCCCCCTGCTGTCGCACGCACGTGTTGGTGGAGCCTCTGTTCAGCAAACAGAGGCCCACCGAAGCCGCCCACTCCACTACGGCTTCGCCCCTGGCGTCCGTCCCGGGAGACCCCCACGCAATGGACTTTGCGTTGAAGTCCCCCAGCACGAGGACGTGCCCAGACCCTAGTCGCCGTATCGCCTCCAAGTTGTTGAGGAAGACCTCGAAGTCGCTCAGACTCCGATTAGGGGAGAAGTATACACTGTATACGGTGATACCCCCCCAGTCGGCGGCAACATATCCCGTACCCCTGTCTCTTAGCGACAAGGGCGGGGAATGAGCCGCCGCGGAGCCGACGACTGCCACGGAGCCATCCCAGTCACCCATCCAATTTGGACGGGAAGGGACATAATATGGCTCCGCGACCACGGCAACACCTATAGACCACTGCGCCACGGTTTGCAGGAAGAGATCCTGCGCCGCGGCGCAGTGGTTCAGGTTCGTCTGGACCAGGAGGCTGGAGACTTGATCCATTACTGGATCGTCGTCTCTACAGCCTCCTCCATGGGCGTCGACGCGGACGCGATTGCTACGCCGGAGGCAGCCTGGGTCGACTGGCTATCCCCCGACGTCTGCCGAGAAGCGCGGGGAGGCTTGCAGCCCCCCTGCCCCATCTGGTGATTGGCGGGCTTATTGCCCGCCGCACACATGGGGCAGTGAGGGGCCGCAGAGCATTCCGCCGCCTTGTGCCCCGGTCGACCGCAGCGGAAACAAAGACCGCTGCAGTCGAAGCAACTCTCGCACTTAGTGCGAGTGTGTCCTCCGGCAAGGCATTTGTAACACCTCATCGGTCTCGCGGCCAGCACTGTGACTCTGGCACATACGAAACCGACGAGGATCTTGCCGGCGTCGCCCAACAATTTGGCCGACGCCACGGGACAACACACCCACACGGCGCTAAGCCCTCCTGGACCGGGGCGGATGGTGCCGACCCTAACGCTATCCGCGCTGCAGCCCGTCCTCTCCTGTACTGCAGCGCGGACATCCTCGGCCGTCACTGAATCGTCCAGGCCCGAAATGCGCAAATCTGCGCACTTTACAGGCCTGGCGATTTTGACACCATCCGTGGCTGCGAAAATACCTCGCAGCTTCTCGGCAAACGCGTCCGCTGTCTTGGCGCCTTCAGCCCCCGGGAACTCGAGTACTCGAGCTCCCGTCTGGGCGAGGCGCAGTTTTACTCCTGCCGTCCCGAAATCGGCGGCGAGACTATCCCGGGCCCTCTTGAAGACGGCCGCGTACGATAGTCCGCCGCTTGCCGCCTCCGGCGACACGGTGACAACAACTGCCGCGGTTTTGGGCGGCTGCAACTTCCGCGGCTTCTTCTTGGCCGCTGTCACCGGCGACGACGGCGGGCCAGAGGCCGCCTTTTGGGCAGCCTTCTTGGCCCGCTTTCGGGACTTCTTGGACCCGCCAACCACCTGCCAACCCTCATTGGAGGGGGCGGAAGTGGAGGGTCCAAGTGCAGTCGTTGGAGTGGGGAGCGGAGGAAACTCCGCTCCAGCCCTTGTTGCCGTCTTAGGCCCCGGCTTCGAGGCAGCCGCCTTGGGCTTAGCCCCCTGTCGCGGCTTGTGAGCCGCTGCAGGAGCCGGGCCCGACGTCGCCGAAGCGTATGTCACCCGACCACCCGCCACGGGGAGCGGGGTTGGCGCCGAGGCGACATAAGGCCTCGCGGTCGCGAGCGGCGGCCGCAAGATAGGGGCCGGAGGCAGCCTCGCCTCCAGGCCGGCCAGTCGGCCGTCTACTAAATTCCCCACCGCTATGAGGATCTGCTGCACTAGGGCGTCAGATTCCTCAGGGACGGTGGGGACCGACCGCGAAGCAGACGGCGCCGGCAGCGACGCAGGCGGAGCCGCCCGCGACGCAGACGGGGCCGCCCGCGACGCAGACGGGGCCGCCCGCGACGTAGACGGGGCCGCCCGCAACGCAGACGGCGCCGGCCGTGACACAGACTGTGCCGGCCGCGATGCAGACGGCGCCGGCCGCGATGTTGACGGGGCCGGGGCCTCTCGCTCTGGGCGCTCCGCCCGAAATTCAGCGAACTGAGCGCTGAGCTCAGCCACCTGCCCCGTCAATGCATCGTTGGCCGCCTGAAGGCGAGCCACGTCCCCTATCAGCGACTGGACGACTCCACCCAGTGCGGAGGAAGAGTCCTTAAGGGCCCTTACAAAAGAGCCCTTAAGATTTACAGACTTGGTGGCCACCTTGTTAATGATGGCCACTGCCGCCTGCGCCCTCCCCTGCAGAGAGGCCGGTGTTTGGGGCACTGAGTCCCCATCCACCGGATCCCCGATCTGCAGCAGGAGACCAGAAATCTCCTCCTCCGCTTGAATCTCGCCGTCCGCCCTGACTCGCCTATAAGATTCCGCCTTGCAAAAGGCGGAACCTGACGAGGTCGCTACCGGCGTTCGAGAGCGGCCCCTATGGCTGCTCGCTATTTTAGGTGGCAACATTTCCTGCGTGTCGCTGCCCGCATCGTTGGAGCGTACGCGTTTGCGGCTGTCGCTTATCTCCAGGTCCATAGACTCCAATGCTGAAGCATTGGAGCTACCACCCGCGCCATCCGACGAGTGGGTGGACCTGGAGCGCGCACGCTCCGAGGTTCTTCGGCTCCCAGCAGTCCGACTGACTACTGGGAGCCCCGCCGCCATAGGCGTCCCGGACGCGGACTCCTCCTCGGTAGAGGAGTCGTCCGCCCTCCGGAACTGCCCCTTGGCGTTCCTCCTGCCCTTCCGCTTTGCCTCATTATCGTTTCCAGTTGACTTGCCAGTTTTTATTAGATTAGATCGGTCCGTTTTATTACATTTTTCCAAAGAGTCATTTGCCATTACTTAACCCACGAGTAGGGGAGAACTAAAAGTCCACCCGGGCAGAGATCCCCAATACCCGGGCAAGCGTAAATTTGTGCCCAACCGAGGGGTCCGCAGGTCCCTGGCTGGGGGTGTGCTAGCGACTGAACTACCCATCAGCCATGCATCCCCTGGTCACACACCAGAACACGGGATTCGGGGTAATTTTTTATAGAGGTTTTCTTCCTCGCGGTCCGGGCGGTTAAGCCAAGACCCACGGTCCCAGTCGAGTCAGACACTGACCTAACTCGACGTACCTACTGGGATTACGTTGTATCGGCGAGGGCAACACAGGACTAACTCCTATGTTGCCCGCTCGGAGGCAGGGTGAGTGCTCACCGAGCTCGCCCTCTAGTCGCACTCCAATACGCTTTCTGCTAAAACAGAGAGACGTTTGGAGTGCCCATCTCGGCAGTCTCGACAGACTCCGTCTGGTATCCCATTTAGTCTGGAGTCTCCTTCTGGGCCTATCCGGCATGAGTGGCTCTACCGGCATAGCCCCAGAGATCATCGACCCACGCAAGCCCCACCACGACGACAACGTAGGGATACATTGGGGGGGGGGGGGGAACTTTTTTTTTTTTTTTTTTTTTTTTTTTTTAACGTGTGGAAACCCCCTCGGGCCGTCACCCCGCCGGGGTTTGCGGCGGGGCGGTGTGTCGGAATCGAACCGACTAAAACCACACGGTGTGCCACTCTGCGCCTGAGAGAGGGAGAGATCCGGGAACTGCTGC
The DNA here is from genome assembly GCA_905220595.1 of Spilosoma lubricipeda. NCBI lineage: Eukaryota > Metazoa > Arthropoda > Insecta > Lepidoptera > Erebidae > Spilosoma > Spilosoma lubricipeda. Next base: position 13,224,238 of record HG992301.1, on the reverse strand, counting down.
AGTAAGACCTCCGGACCCCTCCCGGCGCCAGCCCGCACAGAAGCGGGCACCCTCCTCCAACACCTCTCCATTTAGGCGACGTACGGCACACGCGTAACGTCGCCCCCTCGCGGGTGACCACTAAAGCGGATGGAGGGGAAAACCCGTCCCCACCATCCGCGGCCACACTCAGGGCGGCATGAGGCGCTGGTATGCGCGCCTCCGCCGCCCGGTTCGCCGGCGGCGGATCGGGTCCGAGTGGATATCATCCTCCCGGGCCTTCTCCGCCGCCTCCTTCTGCGAGATGACGTGTTCGCAGAAGGTGGCGACCGCGGTAAAACTGCTGTCGCTACCGGCCATGGAGCGGATGACGGCCGGTAGCGAGAGATCCCCTCCGATGACTGCAGTGAGGGCCCGGCGCTGCGACGCCCATGCGGGGCATGCCGCCAGCGTGTGCTGGGCCGAGTCCTCACTGCAGTCGCAGTGGTGGCAGGCGGGACTCAGTTCCCTCCGTGCGACCGAGTGCAGGTACTTCCCGAAGCATCCGTGTCCGGAAAGCACCTGCGTCAGTCGGAAGGAAAGAGTCCCGTGCTGCCGCCCTGCCCACTCGTGGATGACCGGCTGGACAGCCTCCACGGCGGCGAAGCCAGCGCGTGGAGTCTCCAGCCGGAACGACCAGCGAGCCATCGTGGCTCGACGGGCGGCTTCACGCCACTCGCGTACCTCCTCGGGCGGGGGGCGAATGCCACACTCCGCCCGGAACGAAGCCACCCGTCGATAAACTAACCTAACCTTTTTTTTTTTTTTTTTTTTTTTTTTTTTTTTTAACGTGTGGAAACCCCCTCGGGCCGTCACCCCGCCGGGGTTTGCGGCGGCGGGGCGGTGTGTCGGAATCGAACCGACTAAAACCACACGGTGTGCCAACTCTGCGCCTGAGAGAGGGAGAGGTCCGGGTACTGCTGTATTACGACCTCCGGACCCCTCCCGGCGCCAGCCCGCACAGATGCGGGCACCCTCCTCCTCAACCTCTCCGTTTAGGCGACGTACGGCACACACGTAACGTCGCCTCCTCGCGGGCGGCCACTAATGCGGATGGAAGGGCAAACCCGTCCCGACCATCCGCGGCCACACTCAGGGCGGCATGAGGCGCTGGTGAGCGCGCCTCCGCTGCCCGGTTCGCCGGCGGCGGATCGGGTCCGAGAGGAGGTCGTCCTCCCGGGCCTTCTCCGCCGCCTCCTTCTGCGAGATGACGTGTTCGCAGAAGGTGGCGACCGCGGTAAAATTGCTGTCGCTACCGGCCATGGAGCGGATGACGGCCGGTAGCGAGAGATCCCCTCCGATGACTGCAGTGAGGGCCCGGCGCTGCGACGCCCATGCGGGGCATGCCGCCAGCGTGTGCTGGGCCGAGTCCTCACTGCAGTCGCAGTGGTGGCAGGCGGGACTCAGTTCCCTCCGTGCGACCGAGTGCAGGTACTTCCCGAAGCATCCGTGTCCGGAAAGCACCTGCGTCAGTCGGAAGGAAAGAGTCCCGTGCTGCCGCCCTGCCCACTCGTGGATGACCGGCTGGAGAGCCTCCACGGCGGCGAAGCCAGCGCGTGGAGTCTCCAGCCGGAGCGACCAGCGAGCCATCGTGGCTCGACGGGCGGCTTCACGCCACTCGCGTACCTCCTCGGGCGGGGGGCGAATGCCACACTCCGCCCGGAAAGAAGCCACCCGTCGATAAACTTCGGCGAGCACTTCCGCCTCCAAATCCCACGGGGGTGTCCCGGCCAACGCGCACGCCGCCTCGGTCGACACCGTGCGGTATCCGCGTATGGCTCTGACCGCCAATACCCTCTGAGGCCGCCAGAGGCGAGCCTTGTTGAGGGCGGTCAGAGCCGCCACCCACACCGGTGCGCCGTACAGCGCCATTGACCGGACCACCCCCGTGTACAGGAGTCGCGTTGCGACGCTGGCTCCGCCCAAGTTGGGCAATAATCGCCCAAGGGCGGAGGCAGCGTCGACCAGCTTCGGACCAAGCTGTCGGAAGTGCTCGTCGAAGAGCCACCTACCGTCCAGGATCAGACCCAGATATTTCATCTGGGCCCGAACCGGTACGAGGACCGAGTTGACCTCTATCGAGGCGCCGGGGGGTGGACCACGACGGGGCCCATGGAACAACAGGGCCTCCGTCTTGTCCAGGGCCACCCGCAAGCCCAGCGCCTCGATGCGCCCGACCACCAGAGAAACACCCCTGGTGGCCAGGCGCGCCGCCTCCTGGAAGTTTGCCCCCCGAGCTGTGACCAAAGTGTCATCGGCGTAACAAATTACGCCCAGCCCGGGGGGGAGACGTTCCCGCAGAACCCAGTCGTACCCCACGTTCCACAGGAGTGGTCCAAGGACAGACCCCTGTGGAACGCCGCACGACATGGGCCGCCGTCTCAAGACGCCCTCTCGGTCCTCGTACATGACGGTACGCTCCCTCAAATAGTCTGCCAAACCTTTTTTTTTTTTTTTTTTTTTTTTTTTTTTTTTAACGTGTGGAAACCCCCTCGGGCCGTCACCCCGCCGGGGTTTGCGGCGGCGGGGCGGTGTGTCGGAATCGAACCGACTAAAACCACACGGTGTGCCAACTCTGCGCCTGAGAGAGGGAGAGGTCCGGGAACTGCTGTATTACGACCTCCGGACCCCTCCCGGCGCCAGCCCGCACAGATGCGGGCACCCTCCTCCTCAACCTCTCCGTTTAGGCGACGTACGGCACACACGTAACGTCGCCTCCTCGCGGGCGGCCACTAGAGCGGATGGAAGGGCAAACCCGTCCCGACCATCCGCGGCCACACTCAGGGCGGCATGAGGCGCTGGTGAGCGCGCCTCCGCTGCCCGGTTCGCCGGCGGCGGATCGGGTCCGAGAGGAGGTCGTCCTCCCGGGCCTTCTCCGCCGCCTCCTTCTGCGAGATGACGTGTTCGCAGAAGGTGGCGACCGCGGTAAAACTGCTGTCGCTACCGGCCATGGAGCGGATGACGGCCGGTAGCGAGAGATCCCCTCCGATGACTGCAGTGAGGGCCCGGCGCTGCGACGCCCATGCGGGGCATGCCGCCAGCGTGTGCTGGGCCGAGTCCTCACTGCAGTCGCAGTGGTGGCAGGCGGGACTCAGTTCCCTCCGTGCGACCGAGTGCAGGTACTTCCCGAAGCATCCGTGTCCGGAAAGCACCTGCGTCAGTCGGAAGGAAAGGGTCCCGTGCTGCCGCCCTGCCCACTCGTGGATGACCGGCTGGAGAGCCTCCACGGCGGCAAAGCCAGCGCGCGGAGTCTCCAGCCGGAGCGACCAGCGAGCCATCGTGGCTCGACGGGCGGCTTCACGCCACTCGCGTACCTCCTCGGGCGGGGGGCGAATGCCACACTCCGCCCGGAAAGAAGCCACCCGTCGATAAACTTCGGCGAGCACTTCCGCCTCCAAATCCCACGGGGGTGTCCCGGCCAACGCGCACGCCGCCTCGGTCGACACCGTGCGGTATCCGCGTATGGCTCTGACCGCCAATACCCTCTGAGGCCGCCAGAGGCGAGCCTTGTTGAGGGCGGTCAGAGCCGCCACCCACACCGGTGCGCCGTACAGCGCCATTGACCGGACCACCCCCGTGTACAGGAGTCGCGTTGCGACGCTGGCTCCGCCCAAGTTGGGCAATAATCGCCCAAGGGCGGAGGCAGCGTCGACCAGCTTCGGACCAAGCTGTCGGAAGTGCTCGTCGAAGAGCCACCTACCGTCAAGGATCAGACCCAGATATTTCATCTGGGCCCGAACCGGTACGAGGACCGAGTTGACCTCTATGGAGGCGCCGGGGGGTGGACCACGACGGGGCCCATGGAACAACAGGGCCTCCGTCTTGTCCAGGGCCACCCGCAAGCCCAGCGCCTCGATGCGCCCGACCACCAGAGAAACACCCCTGGTGGCCAGGCGCGCCGCCTCCTGGAAGTTTGCCCCCCGAGCTGTGACCAAAGTGTCATCGGCGTAACAAATTACGCCCAGCCCGGGGGGGAGACGTTCCCGCAGAACCCAGTCGTACCCCACGTTCCACAGGAGTGGTCCAAGGACAGACCCCTGCGGAACGCCGCACGACATGGGCCGCCGTCTCAAGACGCCCTCTCGGTCCTCGTACATGACGGTACGCTCCCTCAAATAGTCTGCCACCAGCCGCCTCAGGTACTCTGGCACCCCATGATACTGGAGTGCTTCCCCGATGCAGCTGAATGGCAGACTATTGAATGCGTTGGCGATGTCTAACGACACCGCCAACAGCACGCCGCCACAGCTCACCGCCTCTTCGGTCACGGCCCTAAGGCGCATCACGGCATCGACCGTCGAACGCCCCTCTCGGAACCCGAATTGAGCGTCCGACAGGTCGGGCCCCACCTCGCTGAGATGCCGGACGATGCGGGCAGAGAGAATCCTCTCAAAAAGTTTGCCCGCCTCGTCCAGCAACACGATGGGCCTATAGGCCGCGACCGAATCGGCAGGCCGTCCCGGCTTCCTCAACAGGACCAGCTTCCCGCCTTTCCAGCACTCAGGGAAGCGACCGGACGCCAGGCTGGCGTCCAGCACTTCCCTGAGGCGGTCCGACATATGGTCGAGGGTTCGGGCCAGAACTCGGGCAGGTACCCCGTCCGGCCCGGGGGCGGTGTTCTTCGAACGGATTCTCAGAACCGCCGCCCCTACCTCCGATTCCCTCACGGGCGGAACCTCGGCCCCGTCGTCCCTGGCCGGGTAGGCCATCGACGGGGGCGTGTGCTCCGCCCGCTGCGGGAATAGGCCCTCGACCACTTCCTGCAGGAAGCTGGGCTGGAGAGTCTCGGTAAGGGGGGGGCCCGGCGTGCGGAGCTTTTGACGCACCGCACGATAAGGGCGACCCCAGGGGTCACGATCGAGACTCTCCAGCATCTCCTCTCTCTTCACCTCTTTGGCGCGGCAAATGGCCAGCTTCAGAGTTTTCCGCGCCTCGCGGTACTCCTCGTGAAGCTGGTCCCCGCCACCGTCTCCACGGTGACGTCGCCTGCTGCGGGTGTAGGACCTCCGGGCACGAGTACACGCCGCACGGAGGTCCGCCAACTCCCGGGACCACCAGTAGACCTCCTTCCGAGGAGGCCGACGAGTCCGGATGCGGGGCATGGCCGTATCGCAAATCTGCGCAAGCGCATCGCGAAAACGGCCAGCCCCCACGTCCACGCCGGCCTCCCCGTTCGGGGCCTGCGGAGACAGCCAAGAGTGAATAATGGCCGCCTCCTCTAGTAGGTCCCTATCGAGCTTGGCGACTGCCCACCGCGGAAAGTGGGACATTTGCCGCGCCACGTGACCCCTACTGGGGCCCTGGGACCGGGAGAGCTCGAATCGGATGTACAAATGATCCGAGAGCGTCTCGACCTCTTCCAGGACACACCAGTTCCTTACCCGTGCGGCGACAGCGGGGGTAGCGAACGAGAGGTCCACTATCGACCCCCCCTGCTGTCGCACGCACGTGTTGGTGGAGCCTCTGTTCAGCAAACAGAGGCCCACCGAAGCCGCCCACTCCACTACGGCATCGCCCCTGGCGTCCGTCCCGGGAGACCCCCACGCAATGGACTTTGCGTTGAAGTCCCCCAGCACGAGGACGTGCCCAGACCCTAGTCGCCGTATCGAGGCCTCCAAGTTGTTGAGGAAGACCTCGAAGTCGCTCAGACTCCGATTAGGGGAGAAGTATACGCCGTACACGGTGATACCCCCCCAGTCGGCGGCAACATATCCCGTACCCTTGTCTCTTAGCGACAAGGGCGGGGAATGAGCCGCCGCGGAGCCGACGACTGCCACGGAGCCATCCCGGTCACCCATCCAATTCGGACGGGAAGGGACATAGTATGGCTCCGCGACCACGGCAACACCTATGGACCACTGCGCCACGGTTTGCAGGAAGAGATCCTGCGCCGCGGCGCAGTGGTTCAGGTTCGTCTGGACCAGGAGGCTGGAGAATCGATCCATTACTGGATCGCTTCTACAGCCTCCTCCATGGGCGTCGGCGTAGACGCATTAGCTACGCCGGAGGCAGCCTGGGTCGACTGGCTGACATCCGACGCTTGCCGAGAGGCAAGAGAGCCGCGAGGGGGCTTGCAGCCTCCCTGCCCCATCTGATGATTGGCAGGCTTATTGCCCGCCGCACAGATGGGGCAGTGAGGGGCGGCAGAACAATCCGCCGCCTTGTGCCCCGCCAGACCGCAGCGGAAGCAAAGTCCGCTGCAGTCGAAGCAGCTGCTGCACTTGGTGCGTGTGTGGCCTGCCGACAAGCACTTGAAACATCTCATCGGCCTCGCCGCCAGAACCGTAATCCTGGCGCTCACGAAGCCGACGAGCAGCCTGCCGGCATCCCCCAGTACTTTGGCTGCCGCCACTGGGCAGCTGAGCCACACCGCACCAAGGCCCCCTGGACCGGTACGGACGGTGCCGACCCTGATGTTTTCCGCACTGCAGTTCGTCCTCTCCTGAACCGCAGCGCGAACATCCTCGGCCGTCACAGAATCGTCCAGGCCCGAAATGCGCAGTTCCGCGCACTTCGTAGGCCTGGCGATCCTTACACCGTCCGCTTCCGCGAACATGCCTCTCAACCTCTCGGCAAATTCGTCTGCCGACTTTGCGCCTTCAGCCCCGGGGAACTCGAGAATTCGAGCTCCCGTCTGGGCGAGGCGCAATCTGACACCCGTCGTCCCGAAAGAGGCGAGACTTGCCCGGGCCCTTTTGAAAAGGGCCGCGTAGGAAAGCCCGCCCTCAGCCGCCTCCGGCGACACGGTCACCACTACCGCCGCGGTTTTCGGCGGCTGCAGTTTCCGCGGCTTCTTAGCGGTGGCCTTTGCCTCCGGCGGCGACTGCGGGCCAGAGGCCGCCTTTTTGGCAGCCTTCTTGGCCCGCTTCCGGGACTTTTTGGACCCGCCAACTACCTGCCAACCCTCATTGGAGGGGGCGGAAGTGGAGGGTCCGGGTGTCGACGTTGGAGTGGGGAGCGGAGGGAACTCCGCTCCAGTATTTTTCACCGTTTTGGGCGCAGTCTTTTTTGCCGCTTTCCCCGGCGCCGCCTTCGGTGCAACGGGCTTTAATGCCGCTTTGGCCCCCGGTCTTGCCTTTTGGGCAGCCGAAGGAGCAGCCGGAGGAGCAGCCGACGTCGCCCCCGCGTAGGTGACGCGGCCACCCACCACGGGGAGCGGCGCCGGCGCCGGGAAGACCTTCGGCCTCGGGGGCGCGAGCGGCGGCCGAACGACAGGGGCCGGGGGCAGCCTAGCCTCCAGGCCGGCCAAGCGGCCGTCCACTAGATTCCCCACTGCGATGAGGATCTGCTGCATTAGAGCATCAGATTCCTCAGGGACAGTGGGGGTCGACCGCGACGCAGACGGCGCCGGCAGCGACGCAGGCGGAGCCGCCCGCGGCGCAGACGGAGCCGCCCGCGACGCAGACGGAGCCGGCCGCGACGCAGACGGAGCCGGCCGCGACGCAGACGGAGCCGGCCGCGACGCAGACGGGGCTGGGGCTGGGGCCTCGCACTCAGGACGCTCCGCCCGGAATTGGGCGAATTGAGCGCTCAGCTCAGCCACCTGCCCCGTCAGGCGATCATTGGCTGCCTGGAGGCGAGCCACATCCCCGATCAGGGTCCCTACGACCCCCGCCACGGCGGAGGAGGAGTCCTTAAGGGCCCTCACGAAGGAGCCCTTAAGGTTGACGGACTTGGTGGCCACCTTGTGTATGATGGCCACCGCTGAGTCTGCCAAACCTAACCTAACCTAACCTAACCTAACTCTCGCCGACCAATCCCGCCCCGGAGGCAGGTGTACTGGTGGCGACCCCACCTAGCCGGGCTGCGTACAGCGAGCTACGCGGCCCAGAGGCAGTACGCCCGCAGCCGAAGGCGGGCTGGTAGAGATCTCGCCCGCGAGGAGGAGTTGCACGCCGCGTACTTGGCCGCTCGTCGGGCCCTCGGCTCGGCGATCAAAGCCGCCAAGGACGAGGCCTGGAAGGAGTGGCTCGAGAGCCTGGATCGAGACCCGTGGGGGCGCCCGTACAAGACCGTGAGTCAGAAACTCCGGCCCTGGGCGCCTCCCCTCACCAGAACTCTCGAGCCGGGCCTTCTGGACCGAGTGGTCAGTTCCCTCTTCCCTGCGAGGGGAGAGTGGGTTCCGCCGCGGATGGCAGCACCGAGCCAGGTGCCGGCAGACGAAGGGGCAATACCTCCCGTGTCCGAGGCCGAGTTGGGGGCCGCGATACTGGCACTTCGGTCCAGAAATCGCGCCCCGGGCCCGGACGGAGTCCCTGGGAAGGTCATTGCCACAGTCATGCCGGCACTAGAGGAGGAGACGCTGTCCCTCATGTCGGAGTGTCTGGCGTCGGGGAGGGTCCCCCGGCGATGGAAAGTCGGCAAGCTCGTGCTGCTCAGAAAGCACGGGCGCCCAGCCGAATCGCCGTCGGCCTACCGCCCCATCGTGTTGCTCGACGAGATGTGCAAGCTTTTTGAGCGGGTGCTCGCTGCGCGTCTCGTCGGCCACCTCGAGGGGGCGGGGCCCAACTTGAGCGACGGCCAGTTCGGCTTCCGTCGCGGGAGGTCAACTCTCGACGCTATATCCCGACTGCGGGACGGCGTCGACGAAGCGGTCTCCAGGGGTGAGGTGTTGTTGGCGGTATCGTTGGACATAGCGAACGCCTTCAACACCCTCCCCTGGGAAACTATTGCGGAGGCGCTGAGGTACCACGATGTCCCGTGGTACCTCAGGCGCGTCCTTGCGGACTACTTCGTGGACCGGGTCATAGTTTACCCGGCCCAAGACGGGGTGGTCCGCAGGGGCATGTCTTGTGGCGTTCCACAGGGGTCGGTCCTCGGGCCGCTCCTGTGGAACGTCGGGTATGACTGGGTCCTGCGCGGTGCCAATCTTCGGGGAGTCGGCGTACTTTGTTACGCCGACGACACCCTAGTCACCGCGCAGGCCCCCACATTTCGGGACGCCGCCGTCCTTGCGACGGCAGGCGTCGCGCACGTAGTGCGTCGCATCGGGGCGCTCGGCCTCGAAGTCGCCCTCGAGAAGTCCGAGGCCCTCTTCTTCCACGGGCCTCGGCAGACGCCGCCTCGAGACAGGTCGATCGTGGTGGGCGGCACCCCCATCGCCGTCGGGACGAGCCTGAAATACCTCGGGCTCGTTCTCGACGGTCGGTGGCGGTTCGCGGAGCATTTCCGGCAGCTGGCACCGAAGCTGGTGGCATTTGCCGGAATGCTCTCGCGGTTGCTGCCCAACAGCGGAGGCCCGGGGTCTGCCTGCCGCCGCCTCTATGACGGAGTGGTGCGCTCCAAGGCGCTCTACGGAGCGCCCATATGGGCGGAGGCCCTCTGCCCGACGAATACTGCGCTGCTGCGACGTCCGCAGCGCGCCGTCGCGCAGAGGGCTGCTCGGGCGTACCACACCGTCTCTTACGAGGCGGCGTGCGTGATAGCGGGTAGTATCCCCTGGGATCTCGAGGCTCGCGTCCTCAAGAGGGTGTACGAGGAGGGCGCCCTGATGCGGCGTGCTCTCGGAGGTCGGCCCCCCCCGGAGGAGATCGATCGCTGGAGGCAATCGGCTCGCGATGATCTCTTCCGGGAATGGGCCGAAAGACTGCGGGCGACCCGCGGCGGCTCGCTGCTTGTGGGGGCCGTTCGGCCCGTCTTGCGTGAGTGGGTAGAGCGGGGTCATGGGGCCCCGACATACCACCTCACCCAACTTCTCACAGGACATGGCTGTTTCGCCAAGTACCTGTGGGAAGTGGTGGGGATCGAGTCGGAGCCCCGGTGCCGAAACTGCACCAGCGGCGACCCTGACACTGCCCACCACACCCTGAGTGTGTGTGAGGCGTGGGACGGACCAAGGGCGGCCCTCATGAGCACCGTCGGTGCGGACCTCTCGCTGTCGGCCGTGGTCTCGGCTATGGCCGGCAGCGAAGAGTGTTGGGCCGCCGTCGCCTCGTTCGCCGACGAGGTGATGGCGGCCAAGAGAGAAGCTCTGCGGGAGCGGGAGCGAGCTGGTCTCACTCTCCCGCCCCGCAGACCCCCGGAGAGGGGGCGCCGGCGAACACAATTCGCCCGCGCCCCCGAATGAGAGTGGCCACGGGCGGTGGGTCGGGGGACCTGCCGCCCCATGCTAAAGTGGCGGAATGCGCCCCCCTGTGTTCCTGGGGTGCATTCATGTGAGGAGGACAGGCCCCACCATCTGGGCACGTGGCCCGGAGGGTGGGGCCTCGACAGTAGCGAGCCCGACCAACGGGCATCCCCAGCCGAGTCACGGTGAGCAAACTATCCCGTGGCTCGGATTGGGTGAAGGAGGAACACCGTGGTGGTTTAGTGGGTAGTCTGGCCTCTCTCCGAGGCCAGGAGTCCCACACGAAGCGAACCCCCTGCCCCCGCGGGGGGCGAGCGAAGCGCGTAAACGCATTCCACCACGTAAAAAAAAAAAAAAAAAAAAAAAAAAAAAAAAAAAAAAAAAAAAAAAAAAAAAAAAAAAAAAAAAAAACCTAACTCTCGCCCCGCCGTGTGGGGCCGGCATAGAATAGCCCCACCCCATCTCATCCCGTGGGTGTCGTAAGAGGCGACTAAGGGAAAGACGGCGCCGAAGATCAGGCTGCCTGTCAAGGAAAAGACTTTAAAACCCGACAGCAAAGTCGTTAAAAGAAGTGGCTGCCGTCGCCTCGTACGACGGGGTGGTGGCGGCCAGGGGAGAGGCTCTGCGGGAGCGGGAGCGAGCTGGTCTCATTCTCCCGCCCCGCAGACCCCCGGAGAGGGGGCGCCGGCGAACACACTTCGCCCGCGTCCCCGAATGAGAATGGCCACGGGTGGTGGGTCGGGGGACCTGCCGCCCCATACCAAAGTGGCGGAATGCGCCCCCCTGTGTTCCTGGGGCGCATTCATACGAGGAGGACAGGCCCCACCATTTGGGCACGTGGCCCGGAGGGTGGGGCCTCGACAGAGGCGAGCCCGTCTATCAGGGCATCCCCAGCCGAGTCGCGGTGAGCACACTATCCCGTGGCTCGGATTGGGTGAAGGAGGAACACCGTGGTGGTTTAGTGGGTAGTCTGGCCTCTCTCCGAGGCCAGGAGTCCCACACGAAGCGAACCCCCTGCCCCCGCGGGGGGGGAGCGAAGTGCCTAAACGCATTCCACCACGTAAAAAAAAAAAAAAAAAAAAAAAAAAAAAAAAAAAAAAAAAAAAACCTAACTCTCGCCGTGTGGGGCCGGCATAGAATAGCCCCACCCCATCTCATCCCGTGGGTGTCGTAAAAGGCGACTAAGGGAAAAACGGCGCCGAAGACCAGGCTGCCGAGGAGATCCCAGCCCTTTTCAGGGCTCGCCGTCGCTCCCAGTACCCCTCTGTTTTGCAGAGGGGACAGGGGATGAGACGGTGCCAGGGAACCAAAGACGGAGCCGAACAACATCAGGCTGCCGAGGCGGGTCGGCCCTTGCTGACCCAGGGGCTGACGGGCTCTTGTGCCGTCGAGTCAAGGAAAAGACTTTAAAACCCGACAGCAAAGTCGTTAAAAGCAGTGGCTGCCGTCGCCCCGTACGCCGATGGGATCGGCCGACGGGGTGGTGGCGGCCGGGGGAAAGGCTCTGCGGGAGCGGGATCGAGCGGGGAGCTCTCCTGCCTCGCGAGCCGAGTACCCCGCGAGGAGGGGGGGCGCCGGCGAGCGCAGTTTGCTCGCGCTCCTGAGTCCGAGCCCTGCGGGAGCGGGTTCCCCCGACCGCTGCCCTGCGGGGCATGGGCGACGGGGCAACGGCGAGCGTAGTTTGCCCGCGTCCCCGAATGAGAGTGGCCACGGGCGGTGGGCCGGGGGGCCTGCCGCCCCACGCTAAAGTGGCGGAATGCGCCCCTCTGTGTTCCTGGGGCGCATTCATACGAGGAGGACAGGCCCCGCCATCTGGGCACGTGGCCCAGAGGGTGGGGCCTCGACAGAGGCGAGCCCGACAACCAGGGCATCCCCAGCCGAGTCGCGGTGAGCAAACTATCCCGTGGCTCGGATTGGGCGAAGGAGGAACACCGTGGTGGTTTAGTGGGTAGTCTGACCTCCTCCGAGACCGGGAGGTCGGGAGTCCCACACAAAGCGAACCCCCTGCCCCCGCGGGGGGCGAGCGAAGCGCGTAAATGCATTCCACCACGTAAAAAAAAAAAAAAAAAAAAAAAAAAAAAAAAAAAAAAAAAAAAAAAAAAAACCTAACCTAACTCTTCGCCGTGTGGGGCCGGCATAGAATAGCCCCACCCCATCTCATCCCGTGGGTGTCGTAAGAGGCGACTAAGGGAAACACGCAGCCGAGCACCGGGCTGCCGAGGAGATCCCAGCCCTTTTCAGGGCTCGCCGTCGCTCCCAGTATCCCTCTGTTTAGCAGAGGGGACAGGGGATGAGACGGTGCCAGGGAACAAAAGACGGAGCCTAACATCAGGCTGCCGAGGCGGGTCGGCCCCTGCTGACCCAGGGGCTGACGGGCTCTTGGGCCGTCGAGTCAAGGAAAAGACTTTAAAACCCGACAGCAAAGTCGTTAAAAGCAGTGGCTGCCGTCGCCTCGTACGCCGACGGCGATCGGCCGACGGGGTGGTGGCGGCCGGGGGAAAGGCTCTGCGGGAGCGGGATCGAGCGGGGAGCTCTCCTGCCTCGCGAGCCGAGTACCCCGCGAGGAGGGGGGGCGCCGGCGAGCGCAGTTTGCTCGCGCTCCTGAGTCCGAGCCCTGCGGGAGCGGGTTCCCCCGACCGCTGCCCTGCGGGGCATGGGCGACGGGGCAACGGCGCCCCCGAATGAGAGTGGCCACGGGCGGTGGGCCGGGGGGCCTGCCGCCCCACGCTAAAGTGGCGGAATGCGCCCCTCTGTGTTCCTGGGGCGCATTCATACGAGGAGGACAGGCCCCGCCATCTGGGCGCGTGGACCGGAGGGTGGGGCCTCGACTGAGGCGAGCCCGACCATCAGGGCATCCCCAGCCGAGTCGCGGTGAGCAAACTATCCCGCGGCTCGGATTGGGCGAAGGAGGAACACCGTGGTGGTTTAGTGGGTAGTCTGGCCAGGCTCAAGTGGTCAGGAGTCCCACACGAAGCGAACCCCCTGCCCCCGCGGGGGGGGAGCGAAGCGCGTAAATGCATTCCACCACGTTAAAAAAAAAAAAAAAAAAAAAACCTAACCTAACTCTGACCTAACCTAACTCTGACCTAACCTAACTCTGACCATACGAAATTTTTATTGAGTATACTTTTTAACTTCACTATTTTTGTTTGCAATCGTACCTGTAGACACTCCTGCGTCCCGTGGGAGCATTTAAACCTGTAAAATAAATAAAAAAATGAATTTGGACTTAGAATTTTTTAATTTTTGAAATTTACACTCCATACTTGTCTTTCTTGCTTGTTTGGATAGCTCTTGTCAAGACCTATCTAACAACACCTCTTTTAAATACACCCGATAAATAGAAGTTGAATTTTTTTTACATTCATTTTAAAATTTTGGTATTTTCAAAAAATTTCGATGGTTTTCATCGAATAACACGCGAACCCTTTATTCAATAGTTGATATTTTTACATATTAAGACAGATCTCATCAAGACCCGTCTAACTACACCCTTTTAATATAGTTCCGGCACTTAGAAAATGGTAAAAAATTCACATTTAAATTGAAATTTTCGTTCATTTTCAAAATTTTGGAGGTTTTTGTCGAATAACTAGATAGCCTTAAATTTGGGAACGACATATCATACATATTTAAATAGGTCTCTTGAAAACCTAACTAACGATACCTCTTTTGCTTAGATCGGGCAAATAAAAAAAAAAAAAAATTGCCCTCCCACCCTCCCTTTTTTCACTGGATATATAGGGTTGTGGAGCAGGGATCGTCAACCTGAGGTACTGACAAATTTTTTTTTTTTTCAAATTTCGTATTTGTTTTAAATTGACCGAGGCAATATTCCCCTCCTAAAACTCCTAACTTTAATAGACAGGCTCCAATTGAAGCAATAATTATTAAATATATTGATTCAAACTCTAAAGTTTTTAAACCTTTAACCAGGTAGGACTGAGTCCTTTACACATTATCTGTTTTGTTTACATTGACACTTACACACACACAAAGGAAGGAGATGCAAAATATAATGGATTACATAAAATGATGCGTGACAATTTGTGGTGTGAGCGGGTAGTACCTTACTCTTCTATCTACATTATATCATTGCTCGTAGATCATTTATTGCGCCGGATGTATTTTGAGTTATGATGGATTAAAAATACAGAGTGTCACGACCTTTGTTCATCCCATGGGTGTACAAATACAGAGTGTCTTGACCGTTGTTCATCCCATGGGTGTACAATTAACCGACTTAAGAAGCAAACTACGCATCTCATCGAAACTTCAACGCAATTCCCTAAGCAAACCCGCGTTTTTGCAGAAACGAATAGGTTTTTTTAGCATTGGAGGTCAAATCCTCTCTTTTAATAAGCTCACCTTCAGGTTTCCTTTTTTTATATCCTTTATATAGCCGTGTGTATGTAAACAAAGTGCGTGACACTTCATTTAGTTTGTTTGACTCTACGGAACGATTAACCATAGTGAATGTCTACTCGGAGTGTAAGATTATCTATGGAGCATAATAAGCATGGCGGTCACGTTAGTTAAAACAAATTTGTAAATTGAACTAATGGTGATTAATTAGAACTGGTGAAATAATAGCTTTAAATATTGTTTCTATTTTCAGGCAAGATGTGTCATTAATTATTGTTAAAAAATCTTTTGTTAACATGTAAACAAGTTTATTTATTAAAAATAAAACTACTCTCTTTTCAGAGCAACTCAATGTTGGTTGTAGTTTTACTGTTAACAATAGAATCCGGTGATAGTTATAAATTTACACTTTATATGTATATAACCTTCGTCACCCTGGGGGCTGTGCAGGCAGTGGTAGTGTATAAAAATGCATCTGTTTTGCTTGAAGTATTGGATTCGATTCCCGGGTCGGACAAAACATTTCTTTCGAAGTTTAATGTTTTCTTTTTTCAGACTGAAAAGGGAAATGTAAGTTTTGCGTTTGGTCTCAACTAACAGAATCAATAAATATAAATAAAACAACTAGACTTGATAAAACATTTAATAGAATTCTCAAAGATTTACAATCGTTGCGCACGCGCACAACTACGTCACAATAGCGCACAACACGAAGCGTGCGTGTTGCAATCGCTAGTTTTTTTTTACATTTTTGTTATGCTTTCTTACAGACTACATCACATTACTGTCTACACAATAAAATAAATATACAGCTTCGTGAGCTTACAATCAAATCCATATTTCGACAGTCTTAGTCGTCGTTTATGATACAAAACTCGAGATCAACAGAAATTAAAAGTGTCAAGCAATTGGGAGTATTTAACATTTTAACAGTGATCATTCAGAAGCGAGAGGCTAATTTGAAGTTTGAAGGAAAACAAATGTGCAAGGTGTTACATAAAAGTGCTATACCTAGGCGTCGCGTCGTCTCGTACACGTACACTTGCCAGTGACTAACCAAGAAAATGTATCTTCAATAGAAAGTCCAGAGAAGACTGACGTCAATAAAATGATAGTCATTAAATATTAGAAAATAACATATTTTCTCCTACTTTAGTATTTTCTGAAGGAAAATTAAAATTTATATTCTTCAATGAAATTTAAATAATAGTCGGCCATATAAGCGCGTAACTGATTCTCTGTAACGCCTTACATGTTCAACTTCAACTACAAGCTTTGAGAATAAATAGAGATAGTAAATAAATTATGACTGCAAATAATACTAGTAAAAAAAAATAAAAATCAATAAATTTAAATACAATTTAACATTTAACAAATCAAAATATCACTAACATAAATAACAGCCCTTTTCAGGGCTCGCAGTCGCTCCCGGTATCCCTCTGTTTAGCAGAGGGCACTTGTGCCACTGTCGGAGATGGGAGACTTGGCTGCCCTCCCGCGTCGCGTAATCTCCGGGTGATCGGCGTTTTAACCTGGGTGCTGGACCACATTCAGGAAGCCGTGATCTCGCTGTACGCTGATGGGCTCGGCCGACGGGGTGGTGGCGGCCGGGGGAGAGGCTCTGCGGGAGCGGGAGCTGAACGTCCCTCGTGTTCCTGGGGTGCATTCATACGAGGAGGACAGGCCCCACCATCTGGGCACGTGGCACTGCGTTCCGTAGGTAGGATAATTTAGACCTGAAAAATATAATGAAAATTAAGAATTTGCAACTTTGGATATTTGAATTTTTTTAATTTTGGAAACTTTTTGTCGAATATTATTCGATAGCACTCCACCTTATAGTTTATATTTTTACAGATTAAGATAGCTCACATCTAGACCTATGTAATAACACCCTTTTTACATAATTTCGGCATATAGATATTTAGAAATTCGTATACATTTAGATATGAAATATGTGTATTAAAAAACAGAGAAGGAAAACTTGTTAATATCCCTTTTTTGTTTTTTTTTTACGTGTTGAAACCCCCTCGGGTCGTCACCCCATCATACTACACTTGATAGGTTGGTTTTGGTCCATTATACCACTGATATATATGCTAAAACCTCTCTTCTAGGAAGAGGACTTATCCAGCAGTGGATATTATTGTTTAAGTAACTTGTCATTCATAATAACGCAATTAATGAGTTCCTTGTACCAGATTTAACGAGTTACTTACACTCTTGTTTCATTTTAAGCAGTTTAAATATAATTCACAGTTTATAAAATCTGCATTTATAAAAAATATAGAAAACTGTTATATATCTTTGGTGGTGTGGTGTAATATGAATTCTTTTAAAATAAAAATAATTATTTATCTCGAAACATATGGAAACATAATAATCTTCCCACATGTGCAATCAACTTAAAACTACCAGGACATGTATTATAATAATTGCGATTCCACAATGAACGATAGAAGATTCATAAGAATAAAACATTTTTGAATAACCTCCACATTCGAGTTAAAGTAACTCTGTCAAAATTATTTCCAGAATCTGCAATTACAATTCATCTAGAATACCCTGAAACCATGATTCGCAGAAGTACATCATAATGACTGTAAATATAATTGGCACTTCCATAATATATAATGACCGTGGGAAAGTTAAGAATTTGCAACTTTGGATATTAAAATTTTTATAATTATGGAAACTTTATGTCGATATGTATGTAATAACATCCTTTTCACATATAGATATTTAGAAATTCGTATACATTTAGACTGAAATTTTAAATTTTTAATTTTTTTTTAAGGCTATCTTCGATTATTTCGATAACCCTTATTTTGGAACCCACAAATTATATAAATTTAGATAGGTCGCGTCAAGACCCGTCTAACGACACCAAATGTGTTTAGATCCGGCGTATGGGAAATCCAAAAAATTGACATATAAAGATTTTTTAGGGCTGGAAATCTGCAAATTTCATAAGAAATTTTTTGTTGACAATACCTTTGAAGTGCACCTGTTTTGAGTTGATATCATCCCTGTAGACACTCCTGCGTCCCGTAAGTAGGATAATTTAAACCTGAAAAATAAAATGAAAATTAAGAATTTGCAACTTTGGATATTTAAATTTCTTTAGTTTTGGAAACGTTTTGTCGAATGTAATTTGATAACCCTCCACCTTATAGTTTATATTTTTACAGATTTAGATAGTTCTCATCTAGACCCATCTAATAACACCCTTTTCACATAATTCCGGCATATAGATGTTAGTATATGTATCAAAAGTAAGATTAATTACCACTAACGCCATCTATCTTTTCTCTCTTCTTTTTTGTGAACTAACGAAGGATGAATGAATGTCTGATTCATTTATATTAACATTCACTCTCTCTCTTGCTGTGTCACTGAAAGCCAAAGAGTAAAGTAATATACTGGTAAAGATAGCCCTCTTGCAAGTAAAAATGCAAACCCATTTGACAAACTGTCATAACTGCCTCGGTGGCGCAGTGGTAGCGTACGCGACTGCTGTTCTTGAGGTCTCGGGTTCGATTCCCGGGTCGGAACAAATGTTTGTATGATCTGCAAATATTTGTTTCGGAGTTTGGGTGTTTTCTATGTGTAATATGTATGTATTTACAAAAAAAAAAGTATATAAGTATCATATCAGTTGTCTAGTACCCATAACACAAGCTCTGTTTAGCTTGGGACTATATGGCTCTGTGTGATAGATGTCCGAAAATATTTATTATTTATTTATTTTAAGGCAATGGATAATAAAATAAAATAATAATAAAATAAACTTTATTGTACACCAATTGATACAGTTATATTTATAAACTAAACAATATAATAACCATGTACAAATGGCGGCCTTATCGCTAAAAAGCAATTTCTTACAGGCAACCAGGATATTGCTTATAAAAAAGTGTTTTACAGTGTCATTTTGTAATTTAATCTTCAAACTATTACAGTCTGGCATAATTTTATACATTCATTAATTATAATATGTTCATAAATTTATAAGGGCATGATGCTAACATAAAGGCCAGTCTGTGGATTGTTTTATAGCTATAACTTATCTTTTATTTAGTAAATTGTCTAGCCCCTCTCAATGAGTCATTCTTGTTTGTCACCCTTCAAGGAAAATTTGGAATGTTGACATTTGTATTCTTCATGTACCACCACACACATACTTAGGAACTTTAAATTGTATAACATAGACACTATGCAGTTGATTTTATATTTGGTAAAACAGAGGTATACATTTTGTTTACCTTCTGCCAGTTGTGATGTAGCGATATATTGTATAGCTGATATCCCGGATACATTTGGAATCCCGCGGAATGCGCCGCGAACCCAGTCAGCCTGTGACCCCGGCCAGTGCAACCTGGTCGAAACGTCAGGCAAATCAGAGGTATGTGATACCTTTTTAAATAAGTGATCGCGTTAATTCCCGTAAAAATATTTATTTGTTAATATCATGGAACGCGAAAGTTTAAAAGTTAGTACATTTGGAATCGCTGTAGTCCCTGTAATTCGTAAATAATTATTTTTGTAAAGTCTTACTTTGAATTCAATTAAGCGAGCCATGCAAATTAGACTTTTAATTTTGAATAGAAATTGAGGTTGCTTTTTACCCGACTACGGCAAAGCCAAAGGAGGGTTATGATTTTGACAGGCTATGTATGTATGTATGTATGTATGTATGTATATTAATTTGTTCCCTCCTAGCTCCTTAACTACTCATTAGATTTGGACGAATGAGGTGTCTCTAGAAGCGTCATGATCGTCTTCTGGTTATAGGCTATATGACGTGACACTGAATCTAATGTGGCGCCCTCTAGCCGACATAAAGTACCGTATTAAAAAATAAATTTGAGATAAACATGCCGTGTTTGGTATCATTGGAAAGGGCGTTACTTGTACATTTCAAAAATATATATATTATTAGCATTTGTTCCTGACTTTGTCCGTATTTATTCGATAAGTGTGATATTTTAATGGTATGCTTTTTTGTTCCCTCATTCTTTCTAAACTTGACAGAATTAGACAAATGAGGTACCGTTAGAAGTGTCTTGATTGTCCGCTGACTAGAGGTTATATGACGTGTCACTGAAATGAATGTGGCGCCCTCTAGCCTACATAAAGTACCGTATTAAAAAATAAATTTGAGATAAACATGCCGTGTTTGATATCATTGGAAAGGGCGTTACTTGTAGATTTTAAAAATATATATATTATTAGCATTTTCTCGTGACTTTGTCCGTATTTATTCGATAATTGTGATACTTCTGTAGTATCTATTTAAAATATACTTTGCAAAGAAATTAGTATTATAGAGGCACCAAAACATTTTAAATAAAAAAAAGTAAAAACTAAAACCCAACTACGACAAAAAACGACGCTGAAAAAGTACGTGACTACGGCTTTTGAAACTTGTTTCATACTTTTTCAGCGTCGTTTTTTGTCGTAGTTGGGTTTTAGTTTTTACTTTTTTTTATACACTATAAGGTAACTAGGTGTATATTTCAAATTAAAAAGAAAATCATATTATTAACATAAAAAATACATACAGAATATTGAAACAAAATATTATCACTACAATATTTATATACATATATTTTAACTCTGCATCTTTATGCATGAAAACATAACTTTATTTCAAGTGAAAATTTTTATTAAAACTTTAAATTAGACGACAACTTGCCTTTATATTCCTTAAATTCTTATTTTTATATTGTATTATATGTTTTGTATTTTATTAATATTCAAATTATATATCAACTATTTTAGTACGAGGACTGTTATATCTGTCGGTGTCAAATGTGCCTCCACTATTTTATTTAACTATCCACAAAATGTGAGATAAATACTAGTAAATACTAATTAAATGTAACACTATTTTTAATATGTACTAGATAAATTAATGTTCTATGACACGCGCCGCTAAAAGGAGTTTCGGTCGCGTCGTAGGTACCGTGGTATTACCTACGACGCGACATCGGTAAGCGGCTAAAATCAAAGGCAACAGTGCGCGCACCAAACGCGCCGCTACAGTGCGAATCCTTTGACTTTAGGTAATTAATAAAATGACGGAAGTTTCAAAGTTCTAGGGCTAGATGCACACGTAGGATTTCCTGGTTAAATTTCGCGTTTTTTTTTAGAAATTTTATACGACCAGCACGAAATCAATGTTAGTTTTTTTCCGTTCGAGCAAAAAGGTCTTACATTAATTTGTAATAGGTATCTACCTACTTTAATATTTTGCATTTTGTTTAGAAAATAGGTTTCTTAGAAGTTCTGTTTGTCAAATGAAGGCAGAAGGCAGGCTGTACTGTCTAGGTACTAGGTTACTTTCAGTTAGATGAGCAACTGAGGCGAGCGGGGTGGGACGCGCCAGCGCGCTCCGCCGCGGTCATTGAACCGCGCGCTGGCGCGTTGTGTAATGACCCCCGGCCATCTGTTTTTATTTTGAAATACATTGAAGTTTTTTTGCTTTTATTTGTTTTTTGGTTTTCTTAATGAGATAATTAGGTAGTTTGGGTCCTATTATGTTGTACTATGTGTATGTAACAAGAAATAAACAAAAAAGAACTTAGATAAGTTAACATATTTTTTGCGTTTTTTTTTTCGCTAAACCTATTCAGTATCATGGTCTGAATGCAACCCCAAAGTTTTCGGGAGCAGTCTTTTTACACCCTGTGGTAGCGCCAACTGGCTTGGCCAAAGAATTAGTGAGCGCTAACACATAAGGCGGGAGCGAGTATAACTTCAGTGACTATGCACTGCCTGAAAACTATGTGGGCTGAGTACTTTGCGGCTGCCG
Organism: Spilosoma lubricipeda; assembly: GCA_905220595.1. Lineage (NCBI taxonomy): Eukaryota > Metazoa > Arthropoda > Insecta > Lepidoptera > Erebidae > Spilosoma > Spilosoma lubricipeda. The sequence continues at coordinate 13,202,972 of HG992301.1, read as the reverse complement.
GATAGGTTAGGTGGGTGGGAGAATATGGAAGCACGCTTACCTTTGGTGATCTTGAGCTGCAGTCCAGACCTGGCGGCCTGATCAGGCGACCTGGCTCCTCGTACCGTCGTGTGGCTTGCTAATCACGATGGCGACGCGTGTTCGGTGTGGAATAAAAACGTCCCTAGCTTGCCGGCAAGGCACGATTGCACTCAGCGAATAATGCGGGTTCGTTATTAAAGTATTTTACAGCGGTTCTATAGTCTATATAAGACGCGGGGGCGGAGTCCACAACTGGTGTAGAACTCGACGAGCGGTGAACCAAGCGTCCGGGCGTCACTTCGCGAAACTTGACTCTTTCTTCTTGCGGTGTGCGTGCGGTGCGGGAAATAATGATCAAGGATGCGGGTAGAAATAGGTGCCGACAGCCTCACCTAGCTGAACTTTTAACAAACTAACAGAGTTCGGTTAGTTCGGAGTGGCGTTACCACCCTGTATAGATATGTATGTATGTATTCATATGTATTGGTGCGTTTACAGTAGATACATGTATTAGGTTTATATATTACTAGCTGAACCCCGCGTTGTTACCCGCGGTTATTGTTGTACTGCGAGTAAGGCCGCGGGACAAAATTAGTCTAAAAAAAGTAAGTGAGTGAAAGTCCCGTCAAAATCCAGAGATTACCTGGAACAAACAGACAGACAGACAGACAAAAAAAAAATATTACATTTTTGGTGTATGTAGCGTGTATACATATGCATTTAGTAAAAAGTAGTTATTTCAATATTACAAACAGACACTCCAATTTTATTTATTTATATAGATAAATTATTGTAACCATAGGTGCACCTCATACTACCCAATATTTCACAATACCCGTACAAAGTTTGTCTGCAACAGACCAATTATATTTTAATTAAAATGAAATTCTTTAATTAAATAGTCGATTTGGGACCGAACATTAATTGTATGCCATAAAGTTGTATCAAAAGTAGCAGATCCGGAACACCATGCCCTCCTTGACTGGCTCCAAGAGACCAAGGTATTCCTGGACAATGCAATGCGTTGTCACAGCTTCAAAGTCCAGATTGCGAGCACCTGGAAGTGTGAAGTAATTATTTCGAGTTCATTGGTCAACACAACTCACGGTAAATCTGCAGAATTTCGCGAAACGGGAACTCCGTTCCAAGAACTGCTAAGCTCTGGTATTACCTTATATTTCTGGTATTACCTGGTGATAAATAAAATTACTTATTTGTGGAAATTTTCAGATTAGGTATATTCATTACAATTAAATTTCAATTTGCGTGTAAAAATAAAACTATGATACCTATTTTGATCAAATGTATACAATTTCAGCAATAAAATAAATTATATCAGGAAAACCTTACGAATACAAGAATTATTAATATTAGCTAAATGATATGTGACGCTATAGGATGCACGTTATGGTGATCATTGTCTAACTCGTTAATTTTTTAATTCTCGTATCACGTTGTAGCTCACGCTTAACTCCGCAATTATCTAGCCATAATTTGACGTTTTTAAGTGTGTGTTTAGCTGGTGGGTCTAAGATAAGATATCTACTTGTACTCCTTCTTAAAAGGCCAGCAACGCACTTGTGACGCCTCTGGTATTGCTGGGTGTCTATAGGCGGCGGTAATCGCTTACGATCAGTATGCTCGTTTGCCCCCTATCCCGTAAAAAAAACAAGTTAACATCACAATTAGACCAATAGGAGGACAGCATGATTGAAAAGATACGTAAATAAAACTGTGAAATTGTTTTTTATTTTAAAAAGTTAGAGAAAGATTATTGCAGTCCAAAAACATTAAATGTATATAGATTGTTACATTGATTTGATGTTTAACTTTAGATTATTTAATGCTGACATACAAACACAGTTAAGATTATTATTTTTTATTTTGTAGTAACAGTTGTTTAAGTAGGGAATATAATAACTACTGCTCGAACTTTGAAACAGTAACCAACAACTGTCGACACTGGGAGTATGCCAAAATGACAGACGAAATAAAACACGGGTATTTCCCGTAGCTGGGCGTGTGCGCAGGGCTCTGCATTAGCCTTCAAAGGGCGCCTCTGCTCTACGATCGGAATTTATTGGACGTTCAACCTTCTTACGCTGACAGAAACGATTCTAGGAGTATGACATAAACCTGATTCAATTAAACTTGAGGTAAATATCGTAGTGTGTGCTATGGGTGCGGTGGATGACGCTACGCTTTACCTATGCGACTGTGATTCGTCGCCGCAAGCGAGTGAACTTGGAAACGAGTTGTTTGTTGCAGCCTGAAGATAGCCCCGGCCCCATTTCATTCGGTCACTCGTTCGTCGTTCAATCGCGCGACGAGGAGACGTTCCGTTTACTATCACTATTACATTTTATCTCTGAAGTAATTGACATTCTCATACAGGAAATAAAAATTAGTGAACTATTTGTTAAGGTGCTAGTGTGCTAACAAGCATTGTGCGTTTTTATTTACCGAGTGTACATACTGGCGGGTGTGGGGGTGAGCGTGGCCCACTTCACTGTTGTAAGTATGTATAGATTATCAATTCTTTTTACAAACATAGATTAGATTAGTGTTAAAGTAATTTTCAGAATTATATATCACATTTAATAAATATTCTATTTTTAATAAATATTATAATTCTTCTTCATTGAAGTAAAAAAAAAAGTATATATATGTATTTATATCAGTTGTCTAGTACCCATAACACAAGCTCTGCTTAGCTTGGGACTAGATGGCGTTGTGTGTTAGATGTCCGAAAAATATTTATATTTATTTATTGGACCAACGTCACAGGAATAGAATCCAATTGTTTTATATGTGTGAACCAATTTGTTTAGAGGAGGAGATGAGAGGGTTTTCGCTATAGCAATCTCGAACACTCGGAAAAACCAAGGATTTGTATGTAAACATATAATTTCTTATCTGTTTATACCGGCTGACCCTCGCAATCTGATCTGAGTCTCCCATTGCCCGTGCCGTGTTGTTGTTATACAGTCTGAACAAAATTGTTTACCATAAAGGTTATAGTGAGTTAATGTTAAAAGATAGACAGGCTCTGCCGTGAACTATGTTTAGATCTTTAAAATGGGAATAATTCTTTCATATATTGTTTTTGTAAAAGGAGATGGGCAATTTATGTATGGCTAGAGAGGCAGAGGCCTAGCATCTATAAATCTACGTACATTAACGAATTTTGCTTTGTTTTGAAATCTCAGTTCAGTTACTTCAGGTTTCTTAGAAATTAACAAAAACATGTCTTGGTCATGAACCTCCCGGTAGCTTATTGTAGTGTTTAAACACAGTTACATACATACAACAACAACAGTTTGATAATATATAAAATGATAAAATAAAACTAATCAAATAACTTCACGTATTTTTTAATAAAGAACTTGCTATTACAATGTAATATACTACAAGTATGCGCCGGGAAGTTGGTGAAATGATGTTTCACTGACACCGCGCGTCCTGTGACACTTTGTCAGCAGTTAAAGGTTAAATGAAAATAATAATTGCTTCTACAAATCATTCGCTGCGCTGCTTAGATAATGTAAAAGATTTTTTTAAGGAAAGGCATGACCAACGAAAACATAACATGTTTTCTTAGGCGTCCCATTGCTATACTTGATACACCGCAATTTACACTTTATTGTAAACAGATTTACAATGTACAAAACGTACGCACAATCAAGTCCTAATTGACGAGCACTAGATAATCGTTAGGCAATGAAATAAGTTCGTGTAAAATAGCAGTCGATATGGAGAAAATATTATTAGTTAATATGTTAACAAATATGAAACAACGCAATCGGTTCAAAATGTCAAGCGAAACAAAACGGCGAATATTGTAACTGTCATTTCGTTTCGTTTTGTTGTCTATACACGAAAAAAGTTTTGTAAAAATAAATATTATTTCATTCACTCGAATGCTATGAAATATTTAGTGATAATAATATTCATATTTCGTTGATTACTCAATCAACAAAATATAAGTATTATTATGATTACGATAACGAATAATCATTTAACAGTCAAAATTATTTTTAATATTACTCTGATGGAACGTTAATGTTTTATCTTTACAGGGAAAGAAACGTTTATCCAAAATGGCGCGTTATTTCGATACGCCAGAAACGAAAAACAGCTATATAAGTTTAAATATTTTTTCTGAAGTTGTACGAAAATGTAAATAGTTTTGTCATTTTTATTTCTATTTTAAATTATTTATAATTAGGATTACATTAATGTACACGCCACTGTGCAACTAGGCAGAAACTGGCCATGTCATTTTTCCCCGCTTTTAGAAATATTTTTAATCGATACTCCGCTCTTCTCGGTCGTAGCTTAATGATATATAGCCAACAGCGTTCCTCTATACCTGAGCTATCTAACAATGGAAAAAAATCCAATCGGACCTGTACTTTCTGAGAACGTAACAAACTATTAAGCTGTATATTAAACATAAGTATAAATTAAATTTGAACGTGTGTGTTTCCAGGAGATGGTATCGCCGCCTGAGGGCGTTGGAGATGTCCAAGGACACCGCCAACATCACCCCGCCCCGGGACACCGCTTCCTCCGCCAGGTCTCTCACCCGCGATATGGCCGAAATAGTGGAGCGCCCATGCCGAAACCCGAACTGGCACTAGGCCAGGTTCGGTACAAGTGGCGGACGAGGCTGGCTGCGACTAATTTTCTAAAAATTAATATCTTAATATTTATTAACAGGACAACAGATAATTGTATTGTTGTCCTGTAAAAATGGTTAGTTGAGTAAGTTACTTAGTTATAACAAGTCTAACCGGTTGACATCCGCTATTACATTTAAACTTACTCACGTTATTTTATTACATTAAAATAACGTGAGGTTAATCACAGTAATTCTAATTATTTAATTAAGGATTTATCATGTCATTAGAATAAGGCGTAACGCATTTAATTGTTTTGGAAAGTTAATACGAAACCAATAATATCCGGTATACACCGACTACCATCATTATATTTCATGTGCGTTGGTTTCGTATTGGCGAGAATAAATGAAGAGATCAGTATAGTTTGAGCATTGTACGAGGAAGGACAAGCTGTAAATAAGTTAAGTACATAGGCTCCGTGATTGTTATTAAATTAAACTTTTTTTATGTAATAAGTTAAGATGTAACTTTTAAAAGAGTGGCCATGAGTTTCTTTGCCAGTATTCTTCTCATAAGGCCCTACGCATTTTGGAAAGTGGAAGTTATGGATCGACACGAACGGGCAGTGGATTTTAGTGTTTAAACCTAATTCACCTTGACCATGTAGTGTCGATCTATGATTTTAAGAGTAGCTTCAATGTAACGTTAATTAAATACATGATTCTAGTTTGAACCTAAGTTGTGTTGTTTTAATAAATCCTAGTGTACCGACGGGTATGGTAATAAATTGATTGAGAACGGTCTAAATCATGTGAGTGACATCAGTGAGTTGAGGAGTGACGTCAGCGAAGCTAAAAATCATATCTCGCTTTAAAATCTGACAAGTGCAACTAGTGTATAAACAAATGAAGACTCCCAGACACAGAATAAGTAAACTGGCAATGGCTCATCACTCATCACACATTTATTTGTCGTGGGATAGCCATCGACTCAGCGGTCAGGGTCAGTCGCTAGCCCGTAGAGGTCGGGCCGGTCCTGTGCCTGGAGAAGCCACTGGACTGCTGCCCGTCCCGTCGAGTTGCGATAATCTATTACTATTTAATAAATGTGAATGTAAGTTTGTGACGTGAGTGTAAGTAAGATTGTTTGTTAAATTGTCCGTCGTTTGTTTGTTAACCGATCATCATGAAACTTTGGACACATATTCTTGGCGGTACTTTTTATTAAATGCGAGCGAAAGCTAGTACAAATTATAAAGCTACTGCCACTTTACAGGTACGTTGTCGAACCTGTGTTTTGCTTCGAAACAATTTATTTATACTCATAAACATGACCGCTCTCTCCTCATATGAGTCACATACACAATATCTTTCTGTAACATAACCTAGAGATGCCAAAGCAATAGTAAGTTCACTTCGTACACGCTTCTTTGCACACTCAGCTCAGCGGTAGTTGGAGATGTTCTCTGCACACCGACGGCTGCTAAGCTCTGTGCCATACTCCAAGAACAACGTAACCGGAAAGAAGTTCACTTACAGCCTTGTAACCCAATGTTAAATTAATTCACTAAATCCTCCATATTCCATTAACGCAGTCAATCACACAACAACTTGTAGTGCACTGTTACAAGTTACAGCCACTAAATTAATAGTCGCCTAAGGTAACAACACTACAAATGTCGCTTTATCTGAAGCGACCGCTTTAAATACAATTACTGGCGAAATGTGTATCGTGCATATGTTTTATTTTTACCATCTTTTTGTACCACATTTATGCAAACAAAAAAATAAAGTTATGTCATTATTATTATTATAAATCAAACAATAAACACATCTGAGGGTGTGGGGTAAGTTTTAGATATGCATTGATAATACTCGAGGTTGATATTAGAACAAAATCATCCATCAATTTTCATTTTTCAATTGTCATAAATACAACAACATTAAATTTAACAATAAACAGTAACAAATAAATGTTCTAAATTTAAACTCTGAAGTCTACACGCTGTTGATAACGCGCTAGTGCCATCTAGCGGGGCTTAGGATTCACTTTTAATGTATAATGCACTATGTCATTGGTAAAAAGTAAATTAACATGTTTAGAGAGAGAGCTTGGTAACATTAGAGTGAGCCCTCGCACTAATTCTAAAAATAGATGTGAGACAAATGCACTGTTATGAGATTGCAATTATTTATTTCGTAAACAACAATACCTATGTTATATTCGTAACAAAATTATACATACATTTAATTCCTTGATACATAATAGATCAGGATGTAAGGTCCTGCAATACCCAAACCGTAAATTATAATATAATACATTGTTACTGTAGGCTCAGCCAGGCCCACGCTCGCGGCGGCTTCCATCGGCCATCGGCACCAAGCTAAGTCTCTACATCACCACTTGAAGCCGCTCGCGTGTTCCGGCAGACGCCTACACGTTACGTCATTTGGTACGTGCACGTGTGTTGCATTCCTACCTAGCTCTGTCTGCGTCGTCCGGCACATGGTTCAATCGCCTAAAGTTGAGCGCCGGATCACCAGGAATGCACCCACCTTCGCAGTTGCATCCGAACAGGTTGCACCTCCCCGCGCCGCAGTACGCCCCGGAGTGGACGCGGCCATCGTTGCACACCTTCGCTTCGCAGCGCTGCGGCAACATCATGCTCGCGACGAGGTCCCTATCCATGTGGTCGGCCATTTGAGATTGACTTCGGAAGGGCCAACAGTTGTCTGCGGACCATTGTATGTACGTCGGGTAACAGCATTCTCCTCGGACAGTTCCGCTGCCACTCATCAGCACGACAGTCATTGCCAATAGCAGTATTGCGCCCCGCATGGTGAAGGAGTGCTCGGTGCTGGCGCGACCGGCGTCTATATACGCGGTAGATATCGCGGGTCGCGCGCCGATAACCCGACATTATTCAACACAAGTACAGGTTGTTCCACAGAAGAGAGAAATCCATATATGTACCTATTAATACGCGAAGCAAAAATTTTGAACCCTTTTTACAAATTTTTTTGCGAACGGAGAAAGAACAATGTGATGTGGCACATCGATCGTGTGGAGAAAAAGCACAGAAAGAAAAATCCAGAAGAAAAATTCACAACAGCTGTGTATGACTGCATCGTTGGTCTCGCGGTTGGCGTGAGCGACTGCTGATCATGAGGTCTCGGGTTCGATTCCCGGGTCGGACCAAATGTTTGTATGATCTACAAATATTTGTTTCGGAGTTTGGGTGTGTTCTATCTATAATATGTATGTATTTACAAAAAAAAAAAGTATATATGTATTTGTCTAGTACCCATAATACAAGCTCTGCTTATCTTGGGACTAGATGGCGTTGTGTGTCTAGATGTCCGAAATATTTATTTATTATTTATTATATTTTGTGACGAGTGAGCAGAGCATGTGCGTCGGCGTCATCCCCTAAATATAATTTTGTGGCAAATATTAGGTACTTAACAATTTAGGTCTAAGAGAATTTAGGTAGAGAAAAACTATTGTGCATTAAGTCATTAAGTTGTGTGAAAAAATAACGTTTCTTTTAATAGTAGTGTGCCGGAATCAGACCGACTAAATCCACACTGCGTGCCACTCTGCTGCGCTTGAGATAAAGGGATCTGGGCTGGGTACAGCTGTTATTACCACATTCAGACACATCCTGGCATCCGGCGCCACCTCGAAGAACTTTCCATATAGACGACATACAGCACAGTGGACGTTGCCTCCTCGCGGCCACTGAACGGATGGAGCTTCAGTAGTCAATCAGCTTGGGTTGGGACAATGATTATCATTGCAAGAGCAGCCCTGGAGAACATAGTCCCTCTCTGACCGGACCCAGCAGATACAGTTGTCCCGGACAATGTGTCGTCACAGTTTCAACGTCCAGAATGCGAGCAGCCTGTACGTGTGGAGTAATGACTTCGAGATCATTGTTTACAACTCGAGGTAAACGCGCACGAATTTCGTGAAACGGGAATTCCGTTCCAAGAACTGATAAGCTCTGGTATTTCCTTGCGTTAGTTTATCCTAAATACATACATATACGTTATCTTTGATTTTTTGTTGTTCGCCAAGTTTAGTTCATTGTTTAAATAATATTTGTAATCGAAAAGGCACACCAAGGTGGTGCCACGCATTTAGTATTTGATGATGGGATTTCGGAGAAGTCGAGATCAACTGTAATGGCTGATTTGAACCAGACTAGAAGGTATCTACTGCTAACATAATGTTACTTGTTATTAATGATCAACCGATTCAATTACACTTGACTAAAAATGAAGTTTCAGTCTAAAAACGGTGGAAACATTCAGCCTCGTTGAAACTCGAGTAATTGTGAATTATCGTGCGTCAGTCGATCAGCGAACTTCGCGGGCTCCCACAGATTACTGCGGTGCATTCGTGCGATCTCGTAGCGTGCGATATTTGCGATGCGTTGCTACTTCGCAATTATGTGTAGGAGGAGGAGTTGAACAGGGTGGAAAAAGACGACTACCGAAAACGGAAAGGGTTGATACAGCACCCCAAAACCCATTAGAAAAAAATATCAGTTGTCCTTAAAAAAAATTATACCCGGAGAAACAACGGCTCAAGATTTTTATTCCATTTGATAGCCAGCAATGTATTGATGCGCTCTGCATAGTTACGTGAATGCTTATTTACCTATAACTATTTTGGCATTTACCTATAAGCATTTGCATATAAGCATTGTGGGATTGTTATTTACTGCGTGTGTACTGGAGGACGCGGCCCACTTCACTGTTGTACATATATATCAATTCTTGTATAATTTTGTGCTTTGTGATACATTGATATTGCGATGGAATCTTGTCACAATAACAGAGCTGCGTGACGTCATTCACTGCAAAAAGTATAGATTAATAACAAACAAAGAAATCTTGTCTGTTTGATACGTTTTCATTTATAAACGTTACAACAAAGTCGAATGTCGTGCAGGATGGCTGGGTTATTTACTTTACCACGTACTATTTTAAATGAAAAAGTAACCAAGGCTACTTCTCGACGTACCTCTACTTTATATAACCTACCATTCCGAGACCGAGACCAGATGACAGCACTCCAAGTAACTTTATACGAGAGCCTCGAATAACGCTTTCAGTGCCTTAATGTTGGTAAAGTAACGCATCCTGAGTTACGATATGCTGTTTTGCAAACCTGTATTATATGTTTCTGAAATCTTAAATCTACTGACTGACTACTATATAGACACCAGTCTCTCACAAAGGAATAATGGTTACACATTATGTTAACCAGAGTGTATAAACCTGATCTGTACATACCTTTGTGAAAGAGTAAATAAAGGAATTTGAATACTGTGAAATGTATTTGTAGATCTTTAATATGATTGTCAAGCCGCGCCGTATTTAGATCTCGTCTAAATTGTACTGGTGGAGGAGTGGGCGCGTGACTGAGCATTTGCTTGCATTAAAATAAAGACCATTTTCTGTGCTCCATTTTGTGACTCTATCCATGTCGCTCTGAAGTTCAACACAGTCCACATCCTGCTTCACCTCGTGAACCAACTTCAGATCGTAGGCAAACAGAAAACAAACATGTTGATTTATTTACAACTTCCGCTAAGTCATTTATCATCAAGATAAAAAGAAGAGGCCTCAGATTCCTTTCCTGGATCTGGCTCACACCCGAGCTGGTGAAGTACGGTTCAGAAAGATAACCGCCGCAGTCGATATACTGACGTCTATCTCGTAAGTAGTTTGCGATTTTTTTTTGCGTGTGCGATGTATGTACATCCAAAACTGGCTAATTTCTAATTAATAGGAGAACGTCATTGTCGACCGTAACGAATGTCTTCCTAAAATTTAAATAGACGACGTCTATTTGTAAGCCAGCATCTATTCCTATAGACGGCACTGATTCACCAGATTCCCCGTCGTTCCCCGGCCTGGGACAAAGCCATGCTGTGCGTCACATTACTTCGAATAACAGAAATAAAAAAGTTTGAAAAAATAAGTACTTTCACTTATTGCATACAAAACGGCAATTTCATAGTTAAAGACCTATTACGTGCTGTAATTGCGAGTTATGTCAATTGGATGGTATTCAGTCTTCAGTTTTCGGGCGCTGATAACATATCTACTTTTTTTGTACTAACACGAGTTTTTTGTGTATGCCAAAATGACTCACTCAAAGCATCACTAGGCCGCCGTGGTGTGGGTCATCATGCTGTATTGTCTGCATTCGCAAGGAGTATGGTGACCACCACTATGGTGGATTCTGCTTATGCTTTCCATCAGGCAGAGTAGAGTCATTTTGGCATACACAAAGAATTCGTGTTAGTTTACAGCGTTCAGGAAACGAAGCCGTGTCAATACGTGAATTTAATATCTGTACAAATAAATAAAATTGGAGTGTCTGTTTGTAATATGAAAATAACCACTTTTTACTAAATGCATATGTATGTATACACGGTACATATACCAAAAAATAAGTTACATTTTTTTTTGTAAATTTCAAGAAATATAACATTTTATGACTGGAATCTACTGTATTTTTAGGTATTACTATTGACGCTAAGTTACAATGGAGTCCCCAAATAGAAAAACTATCCAGTAGGCTAAGCTCAGCGGCTTTTGCTGTGAAAAGGATTCGACATTTAACTGATGTTGATACAGCTAGAATAGTTTACTTTCATAGCATAATGAGTTACGGTATCCTACACTGGGGTAACTGTGCAGATGTTAATGCCATATTTGTTCTACAAAAACGCGCTGTACGAGCCATTTATATATTAGGCCCTCGAGTTTCTCTCCGTTCCAAATTTAAAGAGATAAATATTCTCACTGTATCTTCACAATATATTTACGATTTTTTTTTTTTTAATATATCAAAGTTTCTTAAAATCAGTGATGTTCATTCGGTAAATACTAGAAACAAACATAATATTAGTATTCACGTCACTCGTCTCCACACAGTAGGCAACTCGTTCATGGGACAATGTATACGCTTTTACTATAAGCTCCCTATTACTATTAGGAATTTGCCACTAAGGAAATTTAAGAATACCATTAAATCGAAATTATCCGCAAAGGGGTATTATACTATAGCAGAATATCTTGATGATAAAACTGCCTGGGATTGAGCTGCCCATTCTGCACGTGCTGTATACGTTGAATCTTTAAATTTATTTTAATGTGACGATAATATATACTTTGAAATAAATTCATCTTAAACTATTGGTATAGCTGACATTTTTTTTTTATTTATAATCTTTTCTGATTATTATAATTGTAACTCAAATTGTAATTATCGCTTTTTTTATTGTAATAATGGCTTTTGCATTTATGAAAATTGTCTGGATTTTAAAAGAGACGTTGATCCCTGAGTTTGTTTCGTCCTTTCTTCTCATGGCTAGTCCAGTTAGGAAAGGCCAAACTCATCTGCTCAAAAACAGTTTAACTTGCAAAAGGGTTATATAAAACCTAATTGCAGAATAAATGATTTCATTTCATTTCCAAAGCTTTGCGCCGCGCGTCGAGGTTCCGCCCAAAAGTTAAGTACCCATCCTTTAAGCTCATTTTTATTCCAATTTAGACTGAATATTGTCTACACTTGTAACCTACAGTTTTAGTACAAAGAAATTGCATATACATACTTAAAAGTGCTAACTAAATTTTATATTACAGAATACCTAAATGTTAATTTTGTGCTATAAGTGAATAACACTTATCTATCGTATACATTTTAAAAACATAAGTATTTGCTTAAAATAATTGTTGAAGCGCACACTGATGCTCAGTTGACAAAACGACATAGGGGTTTACAGCAAATAAAGTTTTCTATTATAGCCTGCAAAAGGCCGAATCGAAATGATTTTGTCCATGGTGTCGGCTGTGGGCTATTGTCGTCGTCGTCAGAGCCTGATAGTAAGCGATTACCGCCGCCCATGGACACCCGCAACACCAGAAACGTCACAAGTACGTTGCCGGCCTTTGAGGGATTGGGAAGGGGATGTAGGGAGAGGTTGGGGTATGGGCCTCCGGTATCCTCACTCACTCGGTGAAACACAGCGCAACGCGTACACACATTTCGGCGATTCATTTTTATTTAAATAGATACTAAATATAGCATTGTATTTTGTCAAGTAACGTGTTATTGCTAATAATATTTGCGAAAGCATTTTGTAATCAATGAATTACGAATGAAGCTCAGAATTCATTGCTAGGAATTATGAAATTAACTCACATTTGGGGGGATACCATATTTTGTAAACCTTTAAAATGGATATACAATTTAAGTATATGTTACCGGCAATCTGTATAATTCAGGTATACATACATACCCAGGCAATGTATAAAATACCTGTCCAGTCCAGGCAATGTATGAATATATAATAAATGAAAGTGTGATTTATGTAAACCGAACGTATTTCGCGACTTCAATATTTGTACATGGTATTAGTTGAACGGATCTACTGACTAGTCCGTCCCAAGGGACGATGCGGACTGACTAGTCCCTACCTACTACCATACCATACCATACCATATCAAATCAAATGAAATCAAATCATTTATTTTGCGAACATGGGTATACAAAATCAGATGTTAAGTGTATTACAAATGAGTAGCCACATTCTACCTCAAGGCATGCAAAAATATCAGTCATTTAAAACAATAAACATTTGTTAACAAAATATAGCCTAATAATTACAGTCGAACAAATTATTATTAAGATATAGAACAAATTCAGTTAGTAAGATAAATAAATGTCAAAAATTTAATGTCAAAACAATTTTTATATAGTATTGTCATTCATAAAGTCAATTACACTATAATAACACTTTGCAACCAATATATTTTTAAATAAGTCTATATTATTATTTTTAATGTTAGATGGCAGTTTATTATAAATCTTTGGCGCAATACATAGCAAACTTTTACTCATCATAGTTGTTTTAGCACTGTGTAAGCACAATCTATTATCGTTGCGCCGCACCATCGCTACCGATGATGCGGACTGACTAAAGTCTCCAGCGGAGCCCTGTCGAGCCCGAGGTGCGATGTGACATTAATTTGCCCTTTTTAAATCTGTAATGTGGGGTACAAGTAAAGAGTTTTCTGTCTCTGGCTCAATACATCACATTCAACGAACGTTTGACGGCGAAGCGAACATCGTTTGACTGTCGTTGGGCAGAACATACGAAGCGTCAACTGCAACTTTAAAAAATTGATTGCAACGTTAGTCAACAGTTCGCTCGGTGCACACCTAGACACCTACAACCCGTCAATATATGGAACGACATATCATAGGGACATTAAAGTTAACCTGAAAACATTGAGCAAGTAGGCGGACTACCCTGGCCAATTTTTTATGCGGATCCCTAACTTGTTTGAAAATGTCCTATAGGGTATGTTCATCAGGGATAATCTAGGATTGTATTGGTGAAAGAATTTTTCAAGTCGGTCAATTAGTTCTTGAGTTAAATCGTAACAAACAGAATCAAATCTTTCCTCTTTATGATATTAGTTTAGATTATTATACCTAATTGATTAAAGTTATCATCTGTCGACCGAAAAACAAGAACCTCTCGTCTGCAATGGACGAGGAACAATACGTTTACAACTTACATACTAATAAATGTAAATTTTATCATTAAAATGTAAATCTTGTTAGAATTAAATTTAAATACACCGTGTTTATTAACGTTGCACCCACAGAACAGAAGAATTATAGAGTTGCACCTGGTGAGCTGTGGTGAGCGTTCCTACCACACCGATGGGATACATTTGTGTCCCACACATATTAAATGAGTGCGGTGCTCATCGTGCTATCAGCGTGTCGTCACTTATCGTCATCGTCGACTTGCGTTGTGTTAAATTATGTACCTAGTCTTATCGTCTCTTAGTCAGTAGTGCTCGCTTGAAAGGTAATAAAATGATGATAATAATATAATTAAACGGTCAAAAAACATTATAACATTCATATCTCAGCGATGTTTTGATAAAAACCTAAACATTTTCGTGTTTAACAACACTGTCTATTATTGGAAAAGTGCGTCCAGAGCGGCATAATTTTACACGTAAAATACGAATATACGAAAAAATACTTCCTTAGTTTTTAGTTGTAATAACGTGATAATTTCATTTTTTTTTGTTACCAGATCACCAACATTTATTGATGATGTTTTACTACTTTGTCCGTGGTTGTAAAACATGATCAGAAATATGAGTCATTGTTTGATAAGATATGCGGAAATAATGTCAGCCGCGATAGTCGGTACTAGCTTAAACTGAAAGTGATCAAGAAGCGACATCGATAGAATAAGCGGATAGAATTACTTAAAAAATATATATTACCATGTGTACAAACATGTTCCAAAAGTTTCCTCACTCAATCCAATTTTGTCGTTATTGTCTGAGTGTGGATTTACAAATGTTATGGATGGATTAAGTTATTTTTGGTTATAATTCTTACAAGTTCGTCTTCCAGCCTTAAATATTGTGTTGATGCGGTCTGAAGCTCAATGCGCGCTCGTAGTCGTAACGTTGTTTGAGTTCAGCGACGATCATCCTGCTGTTGACGATCGTAGGCGTTGTCGTGAACAGCTCCGTCGTCCACACTGAGACGTTCCGACGGGCGAAACGGAATGTTGTCTCGAGTACGCGAGCCGTGAGCTCGCCGTTGACGTACACCCTGGAGCCGGCCGGGACGATGCTGCGGATCCGACGCCGCACATAACCCAACGTGCAAAATCCTCCGTGGAACTGGCATCCGTGATAGCGCTCCGCCCAGCGCACCGTGGCCACTTCGTCGGGTGTCAACTCTGATTTTGGTTTGTGAGGGAACAACACGAACTTGTGAACTTTGCAGTGGTCGACGCCGGCAACATCTCCGCACACTACCAAAATCAGGGTCTTCAAAATCATTGTCCCTTCTCGGAACACAAATCCCTGGACGTCGATGATATGGTCCATGTTTATACGTCGGAACAGACAAGCCTCTTACAAACGGTTTATTTGGTCAGAAGTGAGTAAATTAGTTCGTTTTAGTGGTTTTAGTTATTAAAAAAATATTTATCAGACTTACTTTTTGACTCAAAATAGCGATGGTGGCCAGCGTTGAATTAAAAATAAATTCGTCCTGATGTCCCCTTTTATAGTCGTCTACTAACATGTTCGTTTGCATGTCGAAGTCTTTTGGTTCTTAGTCTTCTAACATGTTCATTAACATGTTATTGATCATGTTTTACAAGTAGAAATATACTTGTAAAACATGATCAGAAATATGAAGGTCATTGTTTGATAAGATATGGGGAAATAATGTCAGCCGATAGTCGACATTAGTGAGATAGTACCTCTAGAAGTCACGTAATTAAACTTTAATAATATTGTCCGCCATGTTAAAATCTTAATATTAATGAAGAACGCAAAGTTCTCACGTGCGATTGTCCAAAGGGCTTTCTAATAAAAAACGCGGCGACCCTGATAAGTAGTTTGAACACTTATTGCACTTTATTTTAACACGGACGGTCATGAGATCCTTCACATCTGTTAGTCATAAAACCAAAGTTTGAAAGTTATAAGACCAGAGAGTAGGGACTACCAGCGCTTTCGGGGACGGTGTCGTGGAGAGTTACTGAGTTTAAGAGAGGCACCTGGCTTTGAACAAGCAGAGAGGGCAGTTAGTCTGGAGCCAGCGAAGAGTTCGGTTGGAAGTAGGCGCGTACCAGAATGAGTGGCGTTCATTTTGAGTTGAGAAGGAAACCAGGTGAGTCGTTGATCTCTAATACAAACTCGTAGGATAAAGAGCTCATTATTTTAATATATAGTTGTATCCCGGTCTGAGTATCGTAGTAATTGTTAGAAATTTAGATGTATTCGCTCAGTTATTCAATTACTAAGCATCACGATTGATTCTACGGGTACCATGTTTTGAGATGTATGAGTAGGCCTCAGTGTAAAGCCCATAGTGAGGTGAAAGCGAGTTACGGTCGGGTAGAGCTCGGCGTCTGATCATCGTTTAATATTGCTATACGATTGTACTTCGGTGATCTGTCAATGTGGTGCCTTATACTGAGGTTGGCGTGTTTGAGCTGGTGGGAGCGTACTTTAGTGCAGGGAGTTTTAATGGTCGGCTACATGGAGGTTCTATGGACAGGTTAAGCCTTATTGTCGTCGCGCTGTCAGGAGAATTTGGATCCGAGTTCCAAACCGGGAAAGTAGCATTTTACATGCTATCCTCCGGTTCTCATACCGGGCCCGTGTAGCATAAGGGATAATGCGACTACCGCCGGCGGCAATAGAGATTGATTTTGTTATCGCAGGATAGAATTCCTTGATAAAAGAACATTAATCCGCCTGAATCTTGAGTGCACACTGAAAGAGATTGAATGATCAGCATGAATTAATTGTGATGTGTCTAATTGACCGTAATCTTTCTCTTTGATCCGCGTGAGGCCTTTAAATCAGGTGGAGGAATCTCGAGCCTGGAGCCGGATTCCACAGGGCATGCACGGTGGAGGGGTGCGGCCCCAACCCCCTCGTGGGGGTTGCTGGTGGCATTTTTAAATAAACACCGTGTTCGATAGACAATTATTTACTTTACTCAGGCTAGGACTGGCTAGGGCTCACAGAGGCACCATGACACTAGCTTAAACTGAAAGTGATCAAGAAACGGCATCGATAAAATAAGCGGATAGAATTACTTAAAAAATATATATTACCATGTGTACACATGTTCCAAAAGTGGCCTCACTCAATTCAATTTTGTCGTTATTGTCTGAGTGTGGATCTACAAATGTTATATAATAATAATAATATAATAATAATAATATTTATTGTTTCCTTAAATCAAATTTACAGTTTTATATATACACTAGGCCCCACACTAGGATTCCCTGTGTCGTGGATTAGTATCTTCCATATAATTGAGAAACAAAAGAACATAAAGCGGGTACACGTATGTGTGTTTGTGTCTATGTATGTATGTGTGTGTGTGTATGTTATGTGTGTGTGTGTGTGTGTGAGTATGTTAGTGAATGTATGTATGAATGTATGTGTGTGTGTTTGTATGCTGTGTAAGGGTGTGATTGGGTGAGTGTGTGAGTAGATGGGTGTATGTGTGTATTGGCGTTTATTGCAGGACTTGTACTATACACTCAGTGTCGCTGTGGCTTTTGCCTTGTAACCATTGATATACTACTTTTTTACACTTTTTTACTTTTACATTCATATCAACACTCCGTTACAGTGCCGGATTAAGCCAGCGCGGGGCCTGTAGCAAAATGCGGCCAAGGGGCCCTTAGTTTGCTTAAGCTTCTCAAGTTTCTGATAAATAAATAACTATTTCAGACATCTATCACACAAAGCCATCTAGTCCCAAGCTAAGCAGAGCTTGTGTTATGGGTACTAGACAACTGCTACAAATACATATATACTTTTTTTTGTAAATACATGCATATTATACATATAAAACACCCAAACTCCGAAACAAATATTTGTAGATCATACAAACATTTGGTCCGACCCGGGAATCGAACCCGAGACCTCACGATCAGCAGTCGCATAAGCCAACCGCGAGATCAACGAGGCAGTGGATGATTTGAGATACCAACGGTTCTCGTGGTATATACTATACAATCTATACCTACGATTTAGTGTAAGGAGTGTAAGGGGTCCCACTAACATCCTTCAGAACCCTTTTTTTTTAACGTGTGGAAACCCCCTCGGTCCGTCACCCCGCCGGGATTTGCGGCGGGGCGGTGTGTTGGAATCGAACCGACTAAAACCACACGGTGTGCCACTCTGCGCCTGAGACGACCGGAGGGATCCGGGAACTGCTGTTATTAACACATCCGGACCCCTCCCAGCGCCTGCCCGCACTGAAGTGGGCACCGTCTGCTGGTAGACTCCTAATAAGCGACGTACGGCACACGCGTAACGTTGCCCCCTAGCGGGTGACCACTAAAGCGGATGGAGGGGAAAACCCGTCCCGACCATCCGCGACCACACTCAGGGCGGCATGAGGCGCTGGTAAGCGCGCCTACTGCAGCCCAGATACAAAACCCCGAGAGCTTTCAACTCGAGCTCGCAAATCGTTTATCTGGCCTAGATTGCGTTCCTGTGGACGAAGTCAACAACAGGCTGGTAGAAACAGTCTACAAGGTAGGAAAAGATAGACCCTCGACTTTATGGTAAAACGACGCTCATTGTTGCTGCAGACTACCGGAACGCTGAAGCATATCGGCAGCTCAAAAGACGGATCTCTAAGTCCTTGCGGAACGACATCAGTGTCTTTAATACTAACCACATTAAAGGTACGATAGAGCGAAATAAGAGCTCCAAAGTGTCACACACATTCGTACTCTACGGCAAGCTATACAGGAGACCGAGAAATATAATTTGCCACTATGCTTAGCGTTCGTGGACTATGAGAAAGCCTTTGATTCGATCGAGACTTGGGCAGTGCTGCAGTCTCTTCAGAGATGCCGCATTGACTATCGGTATATCGAAGTGTTGAAGTGTTTGTATAAAAACGCCACCGGTCCAACGACATCGTAATCATGGCAAAGTTTTTAGAGGAGCTCAGTACGATGCTCGGACGACTCAATAAAGTGTCTCAGCGACGAGAGTGAAGATGAACATGGACAAGACGAAAGTTATGTCAAATATCCATGTTTCACCCATTTATTACTACCCCCGTTTTACTGAAAGGCTCGGCTCTCATAGTTGTTGATGACTGTGTCTATCTGGGACAAACGGTCCAATTCCAACTTCGAGAAAGAGGTCAATCGACAAAGCCAAATCGGCTGGACTGCGTTCGGGTAATTATGCAGTGTCTTCTCGTCCAAAATACCACAGTCCTTAAAGACGAAGGTTTTTAATCAGTGCGTGTTACCAGTAAATAAATAAATATAAATATTTCGGACATCTAAACACACAACGCCATCTAGGCCCAAGATAAGCAGAGCTTGTGTTATGGGGTACTAGACAACTGATACAAATACATATATACTTTTTTTTTTTTTGTAAATACATACATATTATAGATAGAACACACCCAAACTCCGAAACAAATATTTGTAGATCATACAAACATTGGGTCCGACCCGGGAATCGAACCCGAGACCTCATGATCAGCAGTCGCTCACGCCAACCGCTAGACCAACGTGGCAGTTGTCTAGTGATTACATGTGATTACAGTGATTACATACGGTGCCAAGACGTGGTCTTTTACTATGGGCCTCATAAGGAAGCTCGGGGAAACACAGTGTGCTACGGAACGAGAACTAGACCCCAAGCATAGCCATGCTTGAGGTCTCTCTACGAGATCGAATCAGAAATGAGGAGATCCGTAGACGAACCAACCGACATAGCAGAAAGAACTAAAAGTGTTGGAGAAAATCTTCAGGTATGTTTCTTAACATTTTTATTTTGCTAAAATAGCTCATCGCAATGCCGTAGATTATTTGCATTTTCAATTGTGTTGCTGTAGCATAAGCGCGTTTGAAATTGGAATAACAACACGACACGACTTGTTTACAATGTTAGAAGGATTACAGTTTAAGGAATATGACCAGGTGAACGCCTTGCAAAGCGCGTGGGTAATTTTATAAGCAAAATCAAAAGTAGGTCACGAGCGTGCTGATCTGTTTACGTCCATAATGCGTAACGTAATGTTATTTTATCAAAAACAAACTATCAGAATAATGGTGTATGTATAGTTATGTTTGTCTGTTGAAAAGTGTTTAATTATATATAACTTAATTGCATAATAGTACCAGGACATGTTAACATAAATTTGTGAAAGTATTTATGACATTATTGTGTGGGTATGTTGTAAAAATACCTAAAAGTACACCTAATCTGGATATTACCTAAATAATAATAAAAAAAAACAATAATAAGAATATGTACGCTTTCTATTACTTTCTATACATTGTTTCATGTTGAATCATTAAACGTAGAATAATTTTAAGATTTTTTTAGAGAGTGATATTGCTAATGGTTATTTTCAAAGCCTAGGTGAATATAGTACCTAACCACCTACCCACTACATGTTTGAAGTCAACTAAGTACTATATTCCATCGTAAAATGAAGTACCAGCCGCAATGTATGTGTCCTGTCTACTTGATCTGATTACCCACCAAGTGCAATATGGGTGACGTACAAAAGTATTAATACTGTTTACTTTTCTGTTTCTCTTTCGTCCCTTACTAATACCTACCGCATTCTACTAACCTTCACCACGTACGAATTACGCTATTGTTGCAAATATAGTCACCACCTTAAAACAAAGTTCTACAAAAGGTCGTCAGGTGATAGGTCGAATTATACACCACCTCTAGGGCTCCATAAGCCTAACAGATTATCACAAAATTCTAAACGGACTTCGGCACTTAGATGTAACAAGCGATCTAAGACAAGGCGTTATAAGCGACAAGGAAGATGTGATACTTACCGTGCTCGTAGCAAGTCTCCTCGCAGCACAGCGTCTTTCTCTTCATCTGTATCCTCATTTCGGCGTCGTAGAAGTAGCGATACAAGTTTAGGGAGTCGTTATTCAGATTTTAGCTCCAGAACAACTAGACACAAAGCTCGTTCTGCTAGACGCCATTAGTATCACGATGACGATCGTGAAAATAGTGACAACAGCAGGTATGCTGATTCTGATCGCCGACACCGATATAAGCGAAAACGGGATTCTTCTTATTCGTCTGATAATTCACGCATATCGAGAATTCGTTCACACCGAAAAAGAAGACGGTTCACTAGCTACCAAGAGGATAACTTTCTGAAAAGATTTTCAGAATAGTTAAAGGCAATCGTTTCGAAGGTTTCGCATAATGTGATCCCAGAATTCGACCCAGACACACATTCTCAGACTGCAGTGGATTGGATTCGTAAGGTGAACGAAATAACTAGAATATATGGGTGGACTGAGAGAAACGTCATATACCATGCTATACCAAAACTAACCGGCCAAGCGAAGAAGTGGTACCAGGGTAGGAGTACAATCGATTTAAGCTGGAAGCAGGCAAGGAAAGATTATAAAAACTTTTCCTTACGATCGCAACTACGCGGATCGTCTAACAGAAATGCTGAGTAGGAGAAGTAGGAGAGAGGAATCTTTGAAGGAATATTTTCACGAGAAGGCTAGGTTAGTGAAAATGTGTGACATCAGGGGGAGTAATACCGTAGACTGCATAATAAGTGGTATTTTTGACAACGGCATACGGCTAAATGCTCAAGGAGCTAGTCTTAATAAGACATCAGATTTATTAAAATACCTACGTCGTATATCAAACAGACGCAATCTTATATCGAGATCTACAAGAGATGCCATACCGTTCAAAAATGAATCACAAAATCCTAAAGGTTTTCATGCTATCCGCAACAATATCATAAATAAATTTACTCCCTCGAACGTCAGAGGAAGGACTCGTTTCAACTTCCAATGTTATAATTGCAGTGAAAACGGGCATACGGCCCGTAACTGTACTAAATCATTAAAGAGGTGCGATAAATGTTCACGGTTGGGACATATGACACAAAATTGTGAGCTGATAGGTTCTCGACCAAAGACTGAGTTACCACAAGACACTACTCAAAATATCAATTCTACACAAACGTTCAAACAAAACGTTCTACAAATCACAACCAACGAACAATCAAACAGAACTGACTCCCAACACACAGCTAGCTCTACTTTGGGAGTCAGGGCTGTACAGTGTCTTGTAATCCATTTTTGGTACAATAAAGATTTATTATTATTATTCTCTTTATTACCATTATAAATACATATTAATTACATTTTTAAATATAAATATAAAAACAAATACATTTAAAAATATAAAAAAATAGTAGACCACCGACTTCGGGTACAGGGACCAAGAAACCGGTGGTTAGGGCTCCAAAGACAGGAACCTCCTCACTATACGTGCCGTGTCAAAGAGGACTGCCTTCTGCATCAGACCCTTGATCCAGCCATCTAACGTGAGCCTCTTAAGGTGTTGGTCAAGGCTCTTGGCAATTAGTCCGTGAGCAGATACAACTATCGGAACAATGATCGCTGAATCCACATTCCGCATATCGACAATCTCGTGAGATAAATCCAAATATTTTATTTGTTTTTCTTTTTCGACTTTCACGAGATTCTCGTCATGAGGAACGGCAATATCGACAATCATTGCGCGGCGCTCCAATCGATCTATTACCACAATATCACGCTTATTGGCAACAAAGGTCCTGTCTGTAATAATAGATCGATCCCAATATAACGTAGCACGACCATTCTCGAGAAGTGGGTCGGGCACATGCCTGTAGTATGGCACCTCTGAACTCACAAGTTTGTATTTAAGGGCAAGCTGTTGATGTACTATCCTGGCTACTTGATTGTGCCTGTGCAAATATTCGCCGTTAGCAAGACGAGAACAACCGGAAATAATATGCCTGATAGATTCTCCAGGACGGTGACATGCCCGACAAATGTCGTCCATACCATCCTTCAGGATATATTTCCGATAGTTATTCGTCATGATGACTTCGTCCATAATCGCACAGACAAAACCTTCGGTTTCTCCAAAGAGATCACCATACCGTAGCCAGGACGTAGATGTTTTAAAATCTATATCAGGCCCATTTAGGGCCCGATAAAATCGACCGTGAAGTTCGATCTTATTTCATTATTATTATTATTCTCTTTATTATTATTATTACTATAGCACTAATAACACCTCGGTCACAGGGTTTCAGGACCTTGAGGTATATACGGAAAATAAATTTTTAAGGACTTTTATTTATCCCCGGTAGCATATGCATGAAGCCTGGTTATGAATACATTTTATTACAAGGTGCTTACCAATTTCATAATAGAAGGAGTCGATGTATGGTTGGCAATCTGTCACAAAATCCTATTTTACTGACCAATTTAAAACTGTTATCGCGAGCGGTAAAACTGAATAATCAAGACCTGTTTACAACACAAGGTATAGCTTTGGATGTAAATTCTATTAATCTTAGTAACCAGCCTCATAATACAAGTAATAGAACCGATTCGATAAAGGAACCTATTACTCTAGATATGTTAAATATCGGCCCCAAAGTAACTGATACGAAAAAAACCCGCCTGTTAGATCTCTTGAACAAATATAGAGACTGCTTTGCATTCAATATACTATATGACTGCCTCGTTGGTCTCGCGGTTGGTGTGAGCGACTGCTGATCATGAGGTCTCGGGTTCGATTCCCGGGTCGGACCAAATGTTTGTATGATCTACAAATATTTGTTTCGGAGTTTGGGTGTGTTCTATCTATAATATGTATGTATTTACAAAAAAAAAAGTATATATGTATTTGTATCAGTTGTCTAGTACCCCATAACACAAGCTCTGCTTATCTTGGGACTAGATGGCGTTGTGTGTTTAGATGTCCGAAATATGTCCGAAATATTTAAAATATGCCAGAGCTTGGATTGACTCACCTAATGGAGATGACATTGCGCCTAAGCGACGAGACGCCTGTCATTTATAGGCCGTATAGACTTCCTTTTAGTGAGCGCGCAAAGGTTCGAGAAATTGTAGGCGAACTACTCGCTAACAATATTATAAGAGAATCACAGTCAGCTTACGACAGCCCTATAGTTCTAGTTCGAAAAAAAGAACAATAAATACAGGCTTTGCGTTGATTACCGGGCAGAAAGAAAATAAATGCTGTTTCTGACTTTCCAAAACAAACAAATGTACACCAAGTTCGTCAATTTGTTGGGTTGGCCATTATTTTCTACGTTTTGTCTTCAACTTTGTCTCTATAGCAAGACCGTTAACCCAACTGACCAAAACCGAAGCTCGTTGGCATTGGGGTGACGAACATGATAATGCATTGGAGCAGATAAAGTCCAAATTGGTGGTTAGACCTGTACTGGCCTTGTGCAATCCAGAGTACATACACCACCGAGGTTCATTGCGATGCCAGTAAATTAGGAATTGGAGGTATCTTACTTCAAAGACCTAATGAAGAATTTCCGTTTAGACCAGTCGCTTATTTCAGCCGCCAAACAACGCGTGAAGAACCGTTTTGGCACTCATATGAGCTTGAAACCATGGCGGTGGTACTTGAATAAATTTAGGGTTTATTTAATTGGTCTGGAATTTAGATAGATATATAGAAAACTCTATATTTGTACACCGTTTTACATATTTTCAAGAGAGTACTTAAGGTGATCAATATAATAATGTAATGTACAAAGGGCGGCCTTATTGCCAAAAGCAATTTCTTCCAGGCAACCTTAGGATAGATTAAAAATGTATCGGAGACACAGTAGTTGACGGTGCAATTAATTGTAAAGAATTATTTTAATTGTACACATATATCCATTTATACATACATGCATATAAAATATCTAGCATCATACATACATTACAAATATAACCATATATGACATACGTCGCAAACATATTAAAATACACTAATTACCATAATCATTTAATTTAAAGCTATAACGGACTGTAATGCATTGCGCACCACCTTAGTAAAGAGAGATTTAATACCTAAAATTGTAAGATGGTGGCTTATGCTGCAGGAACTTTAGCATCGAATATCGCCCAGGGCATAATATGCAACCTGTAGATGCTTTGAGCAGAAATCCTGTCTCACCGCCAAATGTCTCAGAAGAAGTACTCACGATTGGCTTTATACAGTACAAATGACGGATCCGCGGATAAAACATATTAAAACCATTTTGGATACTAGCGAAGAGGATATAAAAGACATATCTAATAACAACGTATTACGTGATGGTAAAATATATAGGCGTGTAGGATCTAAATTAAAATGGGTGGTACCCAATTCAGCTCGATCGAAGATATGTTAGCTTAATCATGACGAAACGGGTCATTTCTCAACCGAGAAAACGGTTGAGAAGATTGGAGCCGATTATTGGTTCCCAAAAATGAACCGGTTTGTCAAAAAGTATGTAAATTCATGTAAAATAAATATAATTATAGAAGTATAAAAAAAAAAGAAATATAGAAGAAAGGATTATAGAAAGACAGAGGAAGATGAAAGAACACTTTGACAAAGCCAGGCACCAACTAAGACGTTTCAAGAAGGTGATCTTGTGATGATCCCCAATAACAATCCAAACAGGGATTTGAGCAAAAAGTTAGCTGCAAAGTTCAAAGGCCCATTTAAAGTAACAGCAGTGTTAGAGAAGGATAGATATGAAGTCTCTAGCACTACGGGAATCTCCCAAAGACAGTGTAAGAACATTTTTACAGCTGATCAATTAAAATCGTGGATTAATTTAAGTTTATCGCCAGTAGCTAACTTCTGGCGATAAACTTTTGTCACTTTTGTTGCTAACAACAAAAGTGACTGTAGCGATTCGGATTCGCTAGATGAATAGCACACAATATTATTATTATATTCAAGCTAGTATCGGTATATCCTCCTATAGTATTATACTAGCTGCTGCCCGCGGCTCCGCCCGCGTGTATGTCGGTTATCGTGACAAATAGTAGTCTATGTGTTATTCTGATGTATAAGCTATTTCACTGTAAAGTTTCATCCAAATCCGTTTAGTAGTTTTTGCGTGAAAGAGTAACTAACATACACATCACATACAGTCAAGGTAGTAGAGCCACGCTGATTTCAGCACGAACGGGCCGGCTCGACCGGGGCGGTACTACCCTCGCACAGAAAATCAACGTAAAATGACAGCGATCGTGCTGTCGTGTTTCGTTGGTGAGTGCGAGACCGGAGGCCCAATGATGCAGAAGCATCACTAGCCCGCCATGGTGTGGGTCACCATGCTGCATTGTTGCATTGTCTGCATTCGCAGTATGGTGACCAACACTCTTGGATTCTGCTTATGCTTTCCATCAGGCAGAGCAGAGTCATTTTGGCAGGGCCAAACATAAAAAAAAAAAAAAAAAAAAAAAAAAGCACACTTATAAACTTTCGCCTTTATTATGTTAGTGTCATTGATGATAAAAACGGTTAAACAAACAAAAACATAATGTATAATTTAACATATAATATATATTATTTGGCGCTAGTCATTACGTAAACAGCAGTCCCATGTATACAAATCTCGCAAAATAATAAAAAGTGAAAGAAATACTGAAATTACAGTGTTAAAATCGATGAAAGTGTGCCCTTGTCCAATTGAAATGTTATCTGGAAAAACTACTTCATCCAAGCCGCATAAACTGCGAAACTAAAATTCAGTCAGTGGCTAGGGTGTAAACTTTCGTTTGTTTAGTATTTAGTATTAATTTTGCCTGAGACATGAACGCCTTGTGATTGGTTGCAACTCTGGTGACATAAGATTCCTAGATAATAATAAACTAAAATAATAATTGCGTTTTATGTTTTCGGAGTGGTAATAATCGATCTGTGAGCTATTTCTGCCGTACTTTTTTTAAAAAACTATTTAATAAGTGTTTCGAAACAAAAAGGAACCAAATTTTGTGCGTGCCGATAACAGCAACCTACATAAGATAGACGTTTTTATGGTTGCACTTTTCTATCTATACAAATAAATGAAATTGGAGTGTGTTTGCAATATTAAAATAACCGCTTTTTACTCAATGCATATGTATATATACACGGTACATATACCAAAAATGTAGTTAGAAATGTTTTTGTCTGTCTGTTTGTTTCTTCCAGGTTATCTCTGGAACGGCTGGACGGATTTTGACGGAACTTTCACTGGCAGGTAACTGATGATCCATGGAGTAACTTAGGCTTCTTTTTTTAGACTAATTTTGTCCAGTAATATAGGACTAATCCTATATTACTTTAAGTGCAATGCGTTTTTAACAAATCGTAAGTGCCTTGAAAATTCGCAAAATGGACACAACATCCATCCATCCTTACAAACTTTCGCATTTTATAATATTAGTAGGATAAAATATACATAACTTCAAACTATATAAAGAAGAAAAATATAAAGAAAAGAAGGAGAAACAAACAAAAACACTAAACAAACTAATTATATTATTCTCTAATACCTACTTTAAACTTATATCTAAAAACTACGTATCTATGTATTTTTAAAATCTAAAGCGCGCTTATTTCGAGAAGAATCAATAAGAACCACGTTCGTTCGCACAATGTGAGCACAGAGTACATTGTAATGTGAGTGAAGTCAGCGCGTGAGCGCTCCCGCCTTCTTATAGATGTAGCGGATGGCCGTTTCGTTTGTTAAACAAAAATCTACCGT
Organism: Spilosoma lubricipeda; assembly: GCA_905220595.1. Lineage (NCBI taxonomy): Eukaryota > Metazoa > Arthropoda > Insecta > Lepidoptera > Erebidae > Spilosoma > Spilosoma lubricipeda. Next base: position 13,175,121 of record HG992301.1, on the reverse strand, counting down.
ATAGCCATACCAATACTGGTGCGGCGAGATTTGGAAGTTTTATTTCATCTATCATAAGTGTTTACTAACCGATTACTATATCGCATATCGACCTATCTCCATCTTACCCTTCCTTTCAAAGGTCTTTGAACGCCTTATCCACAACCAGCTAAATTCATTCCTTTGCAGAAACAACCTTCTTAACCCTTTCCAATCTGGTTTCCGTCCCGGCCACAGCACAACTACCGCTGTTGTTAATATAACGGACGATATAAGGGAAGGTATGGAGAATGGAAAACTCACTGTGTTATGTCTATTAGACTTTAGTAACGCCTTTAATACAATTGACTTTGACGTTCTCCTTGCCATATTACACTCTCTCAACATATCTCCAGCAGCTGTTGACTGGTTTCGTAGTTACCTGTTTGGTCGTCGGCAGCGTACCCGCTGTGATGACAACTACTCCAACTGGTTGAATACATCCACTGGTGTACCACAGGGAGGCGTTTTATCTCCTTTGCTGTTTTCAATCTTCATTAATACCATCACTGCTAAACTTTTCACTTCCTACCACCTATACGCAGATGATTTACAAATATATGTTCACAGTAACCTTAATGAGCTGTCTCTGGGTATTGAAGCCATAAATAGAGATTTAAATAACATATATCGATGGACAAAAATGCATGGGCTCAAAGTTAATCCCAGTAAGACCCAGGTAACGGTAATCGGTAGCTCCAGACTAATCGCAAGGGTTGACTGGCCTTCGCTGCCACAAGTATCCTTCGAAGGGGTCATAATTCCAATAAGCGACACAGTTAAAAATTTAGGGATATACATCGACAAAACGCTCTCTTGGAACACTCAAATACAACACACTAGTCGTAAAATATTTGCATCTGCTGCTTGTTTGAGAAGACTACGTAATTTTCTCCCAACTGCCATCAAAGTTGAACTTGCACAATCAATTCTTTTACCCATTCTCGACTATGCCGATGTCAGCTATCTTGACTTAAATGAGGACCAGCTTGATAAACTTGAGAGGCTCCAGAATTTCTGTATCAGATTCATTTTTGGATTACGCAAATATGATCATATATCCGAATTTCGTACAAAACTCAAGTGGCTCCCAATTCGACTTCGCCGGAATACACATATTCTCACACTCCTATATAACGTCTTATTTAACCCTACTTCACCACCTTACTTAAAGAAACGATTCACTTTTATTCATGACCCACATATACGATGCTTAAGGTCAGCGGAAAACCGAATCTTAGCAATACCAACACACTCCTCAACTTTCACTGATAAAACCTTTACAGTGCAAGCTGCGCGCCTGTGGAACTCCTTACCGGCAGCCGTAAGACAGGCAAAGTCAGTAAATACTTTTAAGAAACTCGTCAAGGATCACTATCTATTACTATAACAAATTTATTTTATTTTATTTTTGTTTTTTTTATATACTTTATATGTATAATATGTATGTACAATTGCATGTATTTTATTTATATGTATGTGCATGTATGTGTTAGTGTATAAGTAAGTCTATTGGTAGTATTAGTTTTATACATGATTTGTAAATGTGCACCACAAACTACACATTACTTTAAAGTACTGTCCATCTTAAGGTTGCCTGGAAGAGATCGCAGTCTGCGATAAGGTCGCCCATTGTACCACTGCTTTTAATCGTGTAAATTAGACATTGTATTTTTTTTAACTGGTGTGCAATAAAGAGTACCTATCTATCTATCTATCTAACTATATATTTTTTAAATAGATATTAAAGTGTATAGTGATAAGGATATATCCATGTGAAATACAATATATTGATGTATTTAATACACTTTGAACTTTTAGGCATTTCTTTCGATTAAACACGTTATTGTGGCTAATTTATAAAAGATAGACATATACTATGCAGGGCTTTTTTGTAGATCTTTTAAAGACCATCATTTTTGTAGTACATATTTTTGGTGTATGATCAACGTATGCGAAGATAAGAGCTCGAAAGCGCATTTCATCATCCGACTTGCTTCAAATTTATCGTCACTGCTCAGCTCCTACGTATCTTAGCGTTATGTTATATAGCCTATAACCTGCCCAGGAGTATGGACTACAATCGTACCAAGTTTGGTTAAAATCCCTTTAGTAGTTTTTGACCCATGCGTGCACATACAGACAGACAGACAGACAAAAAACCTATTGATTGCATTTTTGGCATCAGTATCGATAACCATTCATCCCCCAATATTAATTTTTAATATATATTCAATGTACAGAATTTACCTCTCTACAGTTTTATTATAAGTATAGATGTTGAGGGTATTAGTATGTTGTAATGTGTGTAGTGTTTTCTTACAATAGGTGCATGCATTAGTATTTAATATAAAGCATAAGAACTGCAGAAATACAAGGAAATATTTTTTTGAGATAAGATAAGATAAGTCATTCAGTTATTGCTTGTAGCTCCTGTAAGTGCTGTTCGTGTTTGATTAAAATATATTGCATTCCTTCTCTCTTAATTAGGTAAACGTTTCCGTTTTTAATCCAGCAGTAGGCATAGTTTTTTGATTTGGAAAAATCACGCGCCAGAAATAGTAGCCGTCTCGTTTTATGAGTTAAGTGCTCGAAAATGTAAATCGGTTGAGAAGTGTCATTGAGACCAAAATGTGAGTAATTGAGTGACCTGCCAGCGTTATTACGATTATACCTCTTTGCAGCCGCTAGGAACTGAGTCATTACAAAAGTGTTTGTAAATTCAATAACTACTGTTGAGTTTTTCTTATCCGGTCGCATCACGCAGGTCACTTGGTAGAATAGGCAGTTGCAATGTGATTGCATGTAAGTATACAGGTTGTTCTTTGATTCCTTGATTACTTTAGGAATGTTTCGAATTTCAATACACGTCTTCAAGCTTCTCTTTTCGATCTCGTGATTTTTTTCCTCAATAGTATTCAAGTGATATTTTAATTCTTTACCATCAGATTCTAATTTAATTATGTTTGTTTCAAAACATGATATTTGTTCGGATAGGAATTTCGTAGATTTTTCGATGTCCATATTTGTTGTTTGAATAGACACATTTATAGACTTAACATCCATTATGTGACTTTCAAGGATTCTAGTTTCTTGTTTTGAGCAGTAATTAAACCTTGAATCATGCTCAATATTACTGCTTTAAAATCGTCCAGCTGACCTGTCACATCATCATTGGAGTAACGCGCTTCGAGGATCTCTGAGTAATATTAGGTATATCTAGGTAGTCTGCCTCATTTAGAACGGTATTAGAAATATCTGGTTCTGATACAGATGTAATCTGTGTACCAAAATTATCTGGTAGTGCACGATGTGTCCTTGGCATCTTATATGTGGTCTCAGCAATACCAAATGTTGTATTCCAATAGTATTATATTTTATTTATCTTTACAATATAAAATACCAGTGGACTCAACGTTATATTATATACGTATATAAGATCGTCAAAACAACAAGTTTGCCCAGTGTAGTAATACCCTTCTTCAACCGCCGCGTCGCTGCGCCCAGTTCTTGTGTCACACAGTGTTTATCACTTTAATCTCAGATAAAGAATACCCTAGATGGATCAAATTTAAGTTGAATATAGTTGCCTATCTTGTACTCAACACTTTTTATGGAAATCTCTCATGTGTCAAAAAGAGATAGCAATAGCTTTTCCGAACGTCTTAAACCCCGCGCGCCACTTGCTGAAAACCGTCATTTTGATTGTCAGTAAGTTGGTTACTGGCACGTTTGTTTGCCGATTTCATCAAATATTTTATCAAATTGTGAATAATATTATATTATAAGTGTGGTTTTCGTTTTGCTAACAATAATGGCATGTACTGTGCCCGATAGCTCTAATAGTTGGTGTGTGAAAGAAAATAATGCAAAAAAATCGTTTCATCGGTAAGTCAATTCAATGGTATTTAACACGTTAGCTGCGGCACCAATTTTTGCATACTTTCCGTTCCTGCGGCACGAGGTATAATCGGCCCGTACCGTGACCAGACGTTAGGGCGACACGCGGTCTATTAGACCCCACCTCCTTTTACAGACTAAAATCCATTTTCTGGCGCGAAATCAAAGATAAATGAGAATTTTGGTCCTTATTGATATAGACAGTGAATTGATGAACCCTAATCCACCGTCGCCCCGGGATCTGATGGCTAGTTTAGGAATCATTAGCAAAACAAAATATGGGATCTTATACACCTCGTAACGCACTGAAATAGGGCAAATTTTCGCTGCGATTAGTGATGGGAAAAATAATATCGACGTTTTTAAACTGTCTTAACTACGCAACGACTTGACCGATTTTGATCAATTATATCTTATTAGATCGTTTTAAGGGCAAAACCTGGCAAAACAACACAAAGCTATCAAAGGATACATTTTTTTTTAAATAATCTAAATTGTGCTTGAAGGCGCCATAAAGAAAAAAAAACCGGCCAAGTGCGAGTCGGACTCGCGCACGAAGCGTTCCATTCTATACCATTAAGAGGCACCTATTACAGACTTATTATTGGAAAATAATGGATTACGGTTTATGCATAAGGTTTATCTTTCTATTTGTATATGAAAATCTTAATGCGGTTCACAGAATAGAAAAAAAAGGCAACCAGAAGTAGAAAAGAAACTGTCCTATTTATTCTGCCTCGGGCTTTAAAAATACAATTATTAGAACTTGAATTAACATTAAAAAATCAGTATCAATATACTTTTTTTATAAAAATCTCAAGTAGTTTTTGGTAACAACCAACACATCTTCTCCTTTTTTCACCCTTTTCGAGGCAATGGCGTGCGCTTTCAGGTGCTGAAAAATAACAAAAATGTAAAGATAACGTAATAAAACTGACATTGTTACTTAGGTTAGATCGTAGATGAGAATAACAATGATAATGTAGGTATATCGTTATTACCAATAATATCTTTAGGTATAATATACTTAAGTAATAATATCTTACACTTACTTTAGGTACATAGCTACCAAGATAAGAAAAAACTAGGTACTTACTGAAGATTTTTTCATTAAAAACTTACCTGTTTTGGCTCTGTTTCTGGGTTTTTTAAAATTAACTTCTTCCGACATCGTTTAGACATGTTCGGCGCTGTAAAAGGACGTGCTCTCAAATCGACGTGATGCACAACACTGGTCGCGGGAAGCTCGCGTTGAGTGCGGTACGAGGTCAGGGGGGATATGGGGCGTTTTAGCCTCGTTCCGCACTGCATTAAAATTATATTAATTCAGTGCGGCACGAGGCCTAAGACATCCGGTACCAAGGTAGGTACACCACCGAGTCCGGAACCATTAGTGATCTCAAATATATATTTATCTCTTTCCTACACTGGACCAAACCAAAGCTATGCCATTCGCACGACAGAGAAATTCACTTTTTTGCTTGCCGCACCACAGGGAAGTTGCATCAGGGGTGATTTAGGCCTCGCTTCGCACTTAACGTGTTAATTGTTAAAAACACGGAGCAAATACAAAGAGGAGATAAGCGCATAACTCCCATGACAAAATACAGGCCCCGACGACGTCGCAGTTGACGCGACTTGCAAATTAGACTGTTAACGTCAATGTTCTAGAACTGCATCGAAAAATCGTAATACTTGAATATTCTCGGTACAATCAAGTAAAAAGATGAAGTCCTGTGTTATATCTTGTACAAATATCTCGGATAGACGTTCTGGTACCATGAGTGGCATCATATTTCTTTTATAAGTAATTTTATAGCAAATTTTTTAAAAAGTTCTAGTAAAATCTCTTAGTGTTTTATTGAAATGTTATTATATTTACTCGCCACTAGATGGCAAAACTTTGTGTTACTGGAAATAAAAATACAATGGTACGTTGAGCTGAATATTAATAAAACATACCAAAAGAAGATACGGAAATGAGTTCTACATTCTTACCTAATGAATTTTTATTCATCATGGTATTTTTTTTGTATTTTTCTTAATTATATTGTGAACAGACTGACATCTATTCTAAAATAAAAAGACAGGGTCGTATTTAGAATCCAAATATTTATGACCCTGAAGATGGCGCTTATATCTGATTTTTTGTTTTTATTTCCGATATCTCGAATAAAAATAGAGCTATGAAACAAGACCGAATAGATTTTATTCATTGGCTCGAAATCTACATGTGGATGACTTCCAAAAATTTTTTTTTCGTAACAGAAATTTTTTAAAGCTAAAACCAATTTTGTCTTGACTCTCTTAATTTTGTATATCATTAAATATAAACTTCCTTATATTCTCTGGAATAATTGAATGGATTTCTGGGTGTGGAATTTTTTTTTTTTTAATTTATTTTCAGATTTTTTGATACCAAATATCTGCTAGAATAATAGATGGAATTGAAAAAAAAGCAAATTAAAGATAAAAAAAACTCAAATGTATACTTTTTTTTTGGTTTTTTAATATTCGTTTTTTAAATTCCTTCAATGGATTTTGTAATATACTCAATTGAATTTTTTTTTCCAATTTTTTAAGTAGTAATTTATTTTTTGAATGAATTTTTTCATTTAACGTAGATTTATTTATTCACAATTTCAAATTTCATATAAATTAATGATATATATTAGAGGCACCATTCAATTCAGATTTAGATTAGTTGATTTTCTAAGATTGCCGTTATTTAAGCATTCCAATTCCGAAGTGAAATAAAATATAAATTTATTTATTTTTTAAATAAAATGATTTGCACTACATATATTAATTTTTGTTCTACAAAATCCACGTGTAAACCAAACATATTGAACAATGTTTTATTTAGGGTTATTTATTAGAAAAAAAAGTTCACTTTTGCAAAATTATTTACGTTATTAATGATGTTTTTTGTTCAAGATGCTTACAAAATCGACCTTGAAAAAACTACTCCTTCAAATTCTGAGTACGTCCACACTAGTGTCAGCTAGCTAAACTACATAGCAATATACTCGTTCAACGATGCAAGTAGTTTTGCTATTGTCTGGTAGATGGAAAAGTTTAAACTAACACCCCCTCACCCCCGCAAATTGTCACGCATTGCTTCATACAGAAATCTCATTAGGGCACTAACACTCTCCTCTTTGTATTTGCTTCGTGGTTAAAAAGCATTTTAAGCAGGAAGTGTTAATGAAAATAGTTGTCCTGATATAAATTCAAAGATTTGAAGAAGAAGATTTCAAAAAAACAATCTGAATTATTTGTGCTGTCACTTATAATACGTTTAATGAAATAAAAACAATGGAGGTGGTTAGATTTAGAAAATAAATATAAAATACCTAATTAGACTCTGCTTCGGTCTCAGTCATTAAAAATTACGGAATATTATAATAGTATGTCAAAATAAAGAATTTCTCAATATAATAATAATAATAAAATAAATATCCGACTTTTCCAAAATCAGTGCATTATTTGTCAATGAAATTTTACTTTTAAATTCATTATATGTATTTTTTTATTATTTGCTTACAGGTTTCCAATGCATACGGAATAAAAAATAAACGGATAAAAAAATGTGAGAAAATACCATAAATGGAAGCCTACACAGTATACAAGAAAATGTTCTGGTCACTTCGAAGAATCTTGTTTGTAACCAAACGGTAGTGTTTGAGATATGTACTAGATCAGAAATGTTCCCTCAACTGATGAGTCATGGTTACGACAATTGTGCACTTAACAATCATTAATCAAATTAAACTGTTAAATATTGGTTGTTTTATTTAAATACATTATAGATCCTTAGTTGTAAACTATGGCGAAGCCATAGTATTATAGTAGTTTAGATCTGTACGCGGCAACGTGCTACATTAATTGTTTTACTACGTGCCGTCAAGCAACGATATTGTAATAGGAAGTAGAAATAAGATATTGTCAATTTAGCAATTTAAGTAAACAATAGTTACTAGTTACCCCCACCTAAACCTGTCCATATTATTGTATATAAACTTTAGTTTAAGTTTAATTAACTGAGTCATAATTAAATATTACAATCAACGTGTCGTCTAATTGTCTCCAAGGGTAAACACGCAATAATTGGTGACCCGACGTGATCTATTGGTTTCTAGTGCTGATATAATACCGGGACGACCGGAACCCTATTAGGTTTTCAGCAGTGAATCTAGAGAACAATAGCATTACGAAATTATCATAATATGGCTCCAACAACAACTCCTTCAAGAGGCGACACTGGGTGCGAATCAGTTGCTGCTATCACGGTCACAGACAAACTACCACAATTTTGGACAGACTCCCCACGTTTATGGTTCGCCCAGTTTGAAGCAATAATAGCACCACAAAAACAGGGCGAAGATTACAAATATAACATGGTAATATCCAAACTACCAAAAGAGGTCGTCCATCAAGTTAGTGACATTTTAACTAACCCGCCCAGCGAAAATAAGTACTCCACCATCAAGGAACGTCTAATAAACTGCTAAAAAGAGAGCGAACACCGACGTTTCCACAGACTACTATCAGAAATGGACCTTGGAGACCAGAAGCCTTCCCAGCTCTGGAGAAAAATGAAGGAAGCTGGATGTGGAAAAATAAACGACGACACTATTCGCCTGCTGTGGCTAAGGCAACTCCCTGCTTCGCTAACAGCGATATTATCAGTTACAAACAATATATCGTTAGAAAACTTGAGCGAGTTAGCCGATAAAATATACGAAAACTTGACCTACAATAAGAAAAATACTCAAGAGACAGCGGTTGACATTAACCTAGTTACAAACATATCGTCACAACTTGAAGCCATGCGAATAGAAATAAATGCATTACGCAGCATACGCGAGAAACAACCTATGCAACGCAGCAAATACCAAACACGACATACGTCACATTCACGGTCAAGGTCGCGCCACAGAAACTCACATAATGGATTATGTTATTTCCATAATCGTTTCAAGCAGGATGCATATAAATGCAATAAGCCTTGTTCATGGAATATAGTTAAAAATAACAGGCTATCGGAAAACTAAATTTAGCACAGAATACGACGGGCCTCTGTGCTATCCACCCAGCAAACCGTCTAACTATAACTGACTCAAACAGTGGTTATAGATTTTTAGTCGACACGGGTGCTAACATTTCGATCAAAAATAGCACAAATAATAAGAGCCAAGCATGCGAATACCAATTATTCGCCGCGAACGGGACCCCTATAAATACATACGGGGAACGCGTTTTAACGCTTAACCTAGGACTGCGCCGAAGCTTTAAATGGACATTTACCATTGCCGACGTCAAGATGCCAATCCTGGGAGCTGATTTTTTGGAGCATTATCAATTATTAGTGGATATACACGGAAAAAAACTGATCGATGAAAAAACAGGTCTGGAAACGCCTGCCGAAATAGTGAGAGCAAACATTGCATCCTTCGATCGTTAAACGCTCCTCTCCAGGAACCAATAAAGGGATTATTAGAGAAATATGAAGATATTACAAAGCCTAGATCAATGAATCTACATACAAAGCACCGAGTACAGCATCAAATAATAACAAAGGGTTTCCCAGTATTTACTCGAGCGCGTCCATTACCTCCTGACAAATACAGGAGGGCAAAACAAGAAAAATAAGTTTAAGGAACATTATGAACACTTAGAGGAGGTGTTTAAGCGCCTACATAAAAACGGCATAACAATAAATACAAACAAATGCGAATTCGCCAAGTCGGAGATTGATTTCCTCGGTTATCATACAACGAGCCAAGGGTTGACTCCTACTATGGAAAAGATTCAAGCTATAAACAATTACCCTAAACCACAAACGATAAATGAGTTACGACGTTTTTTGGGTATGATTAATTTCTACAGAAGCAGTATTCCACATGCAGCAAAGCATCAAACACCGTTAAATAAATATTTAATTAATTGTAAGAAAAATGATAAAACAGTTATCCAGTGGAATACTGAATCAAACCACGAGTTTGAACGCTGCAAGCAGATAAGCAAACAGAAACAAGGACACGTTCTGGTAGAGTCTCCCACCAGACGGTTAGATACCAATTATAAATATATTTTTTTTCTCTTCAGAGGGGGAATATCTATGGCGAAGCCATAGTATTATAGTAGTTTAGATCTGTACGCGGCAACGTGCTACATTAATTGTTTTACTACGTGCCGTCAAGCAACGATATTATAATAGGAAGTATAAATAAGATATTGTCAATTTAGCAATTTAAGGAAACAATAGTTACTAGTTACCCCCACCTAAACCTGTCCATATTATTGTATATAAACTTTAGTTTAAGTTTAATTAACTGAGTCATAATTAAATATTACAATCAACGTGTCGTCTAATTGTCTCCAAGGGTAAACACGCAATATAAACAAAAAGGAACTGCAGACTCGCAGCCTTATTGCTTAAGAACAATCGACCTGTCAGGCAGTCAGACGAACATCAACATCGCGTCTTTCATCTCGCATGTGATTGTTCGGTTGTTAATAGACCATTTTTTGTGTTTATTGTGGCGACTGGTACTCTTGGCAATTTTCTATCGATATGATAAAAAACTATACATCACTATGTAGTGATATATCAAATCATTCGATAGTTTTTGACCCACTTGAGACACTATACCTCTTACTTTCAAGCAGATGACACTTTACTTTTGTAAAAAGGAGAAAGAACATGTTTGTAAGTTCCTGTCAAATATCGTCTATCTAGTGTTATTCTTTATCTAAGACTTTAATCGCTTAACGAGTGGGCGATAATTTAAACTCGCACAAAACAGAAATCCGATTTCAGAAAAGGCAATATTAAAGCAAAGTTTGTCTTGAATGTAACACACGTCCGCGACCGACAACGAACGCACGGAAGATGATTCCATACGATATAAAATGGATTAAGTTATTTTTGAGTGTTGAAAGGGTTCAAATTATTGCGGAGACAATTATGTAGAGGTATTCTGTGGTTATTATTCTTACAAATTCGGTCTTCCAGCCTTAAATATTGTGTTGATGCGGTCTGAAGCTCAATGCGCGCTCGTAGTCGTAACGTTGTTTGAGTTCAGCGACGATCATCCTGCTGTTGACGATCGTAGGCGTTGTCGTGAACAGCTCCGTCGTCCACACTGAGACGTTCCGACGGGCGAAACGGAATGTTGTCTCGAGTATGCGAGCCGTAGGCTCGCCGTTGACGTACACCCTGGAGCCGGCCGGGACGATGCTGCGGATCCGACGCCGCACATAACCCAATGTGCAAAATCCTCCGTGGAACTGGCATCCGTGATAGCGCTCCGCCCAGCGCACCGTGGCGACTTCGTCGGGTGTCAAGTCTGATTCTGGTTTGTGAGGGAACAACACGAACTTGTAAACTTTGCAGTGGTCGACGCCGGCAACATCTCCGCACACTACCAAAATCAGGGTCTTCAAAATCATTGTCCCTTCTCGGAACACAAATCCCTGGACGTCGATGATATGGTCCATGTTTATACCGTCGGAACAGACAAGTCTCTTACAAACGGTTTATTTGGTCAGAAGTGAGTAAATTAGTTCGTTTTAGTGGTTTTAGTTATGAAAAAATATTTATCAGACTTACTTTTTGACTCAAAATAGCGATGATGGCCAGCGTTGAATTAAAAATAAATTCGTCCTGATGTCCCCTTTTATAGTCGTCTACTAACATGTTCGTTTGCATGTCAAAGTCTTTTGGTTCTTAGTCTTCTAACATGTTCATTTACATGTTATTGATCATGTTTTACAAGTAGAAATATACTTGTAAAACATGATCAGAAATATGAGTCATTGTTTGATAAGATATGGGGAAATAATGTCAGCCGCGATAATCGGTACTAGCTTAAACTGAAAGTGATCAAGAAGCGACATCGATAGAATAAGCGGATAGAATTACTTAAAAAATATATATTACCATGTGTACAAACATGTTCCAAAAGTTTCCTCACTCAATTCAATTTTGTCGTTATTGTCTGAGTGTGGATTTACAAATGTTATGGATGGATTAAGTTATTTTTGAGTGTTGAAAGGGTTCAAATTATTGCGGAGACAATTATGTAGTATATTCTCTGGTTATAATTCTTACAAATTCTGTCTTCCAGCCTTAAATATTGTGTTGATGCGGTCTGAAGCTCAATGCGCGCTCGTAGTCGTAACGTTGTTTGAGTTCAGCGACGATCATCCTGCTGTTGACGATCGTAGGCGTTGTCGTGAACACAGCTGTTTGTAACCGGCAACCGGCAGATGGACTTAGCGTACTATATTTTATTTTTTAAATTTTCTTTTCTATATATATATATTTATTTGTTATATTTTTCTATTTACTATTTTTACACTCGGAACACACTTTACTTTTCTGCACTTTCAATCTACATACTATTGAAATGAGAACCGGAAATGTCTTCACTTGATTACTTTGATGACAGCGATGAATATCTGTCTGCATATAGTAGTATCGGTTCCCAGGGTGACCCAACTATCTCTGAGACTCTCCTATCCCATTTTTCTGACGTTCCCAAAAATTTTAACCTTATACACATTAATGCTCAAAGCGTTCCGGCTAACTTCCCAGATATGCTGACATGTTTTGACTGTACGAATTTACACGCTATATTGATCTCTGAATCGTGGCTTAAACCCTGCTTACCTTCTTCTGCATACACTTTACCAGGATTCACCCTCATCAGGAATGATCGCACTGTGGTTGGTGGTGGTGGTGTTGCTATCTATTTACGTTTTCACATTCCTTACTCCATTGTTAGTTTGTCACCGCAGCCTCCTCCAACTGATGCAGGTGAACATCTCTTCCTGGAAGTAGAACTTTCCCATACTAAAATCCTTCTTGGCGTCTTTTACTGCCCTACCTTCTCCTAGAACAATTTACTCCTTCGTACAGTCATACCATAATCATGGGTGACTTCAATACCTGCCTCTTTAAAAAAGATTCTCGGTCGTCCACTCTTAAATCTATAATCCAAGCTAGCAATCTGTTCATTCTTCCGTCTAATGCAACGCATTACTTTCCACACGCTGCTCCTTCACTTTTAGACCTTATTCTTGTTTCCTCCCCTAACCTCGCAGCTAAACACGGCCAGTGCTCTGCTGACGAGTTTGCCTATCACGACATACTTTACCTTTTCTATCAACTCCGACCTCCTAAACCCAAAGCAAGGATTATACTGCGGCGGAATTTCAAGGGCATGAATAATGGTGCCTTAGTGAGGGATGCCGGTAACATCGGTTGGGCACCTCTCTTTAGTGCTGACTCCATAGATAGTTGAACTTTTCAAATCAAATCAAATCAAATTATTTATTTGCATAATACAGGTAGGTACAAAGATAGAATGATATACATAATAGTTGCGCTGATTTATTACCTTTCTCAGGTGTGCAAAATTTTAACGTCGAATTAAGTATAAATAGAAATAAATTTTAAGTTGTTATGCATAGGTATTATGTCAAGGTTACGTTAGTCAAATTGTTATTAAAGAAAAGATGTCAATTGAAAATAAAATTAAAATCAAGAAATGTCAGGAATCACAAATTAATTAATTTAGAACTAATATGTCAAGAGCATCATAATTACATTTTATCCGACAAAAAATCATCAACACTATAATAACATTTCTGAAATAGCAACTTACTCAATATTATTTTGAATTTGATCACATTTAACTCTTTTATGTCTCTTGGCAATTTATTATAAATTTTTGGTGCCATGGCGAATACGCTTTTGTGCATTAGTGTGGTATTAGATTTATAAATGCATAGTCTATTTTTGTCTCTTTGGATTCTACCATTTGCGTCTGAAGCTAAAACAAATAGGTGCAAGTTACATTTTACAAATAAAGCCACTTCAAGTATATATAGACAGGGCAAGGTTAAAATTTCATACTTCTTAAAGTATGTTTTACAGCTGTCTGTCTGATACAAAGAAAACATTGCCCTTATGCATCGTTTTTGTGCCTTAAATATAAATTCTTTATGGACAGAGTTCCCCCAAAATATAATTCCATACCTAAGAACCGATGCCACTAGACCATGGTATGCAGTCAATAGTCCATAATCGGTTATTTGGCGGAGTTCATGAAGAGCATACACTGACTTATTAACCCTTTTAGTTAATTGCTCAATTTGTGGCTTCCACGTCAGTTTCCTATCAATTATTATTCCAAGCAACTTGGTGGACTCAACTTCTTCAAAAAGTTTACCATTGGCACTTATATTTAGTTGTGGTGTTAGAATCCTCTGACTAAAATGCATTATCATTGTTTTATCAACAACTTAAGACCTTAAATTGGTCTTAAATTGTTTCCGTCTAGCCAATTGACAACTGAACCTAGTGAGCCGTTAATATCGGATTCATAAGTGTTGGCATCGTTACATCTAACAGTAATGGTACTATCATCTGCGAAAAGGGATATTTGGCTCTTAGTTGCATTAGGTAAATCGTTGATGTAGAGATGCGCGATTCAGATCTTTATACTTTTTCCGTTTTAGTATCGTTTTCTATTTTTAAAATCTGGGTGTACTGTTTCCTGTTATTTAGGTAGGATTCTATAAGTTTTAGCACATTTCCTCTTATGTCATATGTATTTAGTTTACCTAGGAGAGTTGCATGATTCACATAGTCAAAGGCTTGAGTCACGTCCATGTACATGGAACAGACAGGTATTTTATTGTCAACATTTTTGATGACATATTTCAAAAAATCATTTATGTTTATTGACTTGTTGCAACGAAAACCCTTTTGTTCGTAAGCTAAGATATGGTTATTTTCAAAGTAATTATTGAACTCTTTATTTAAGTATTTCTCAAATACTTTTGATAAGATGGGTACCAGAGGTATAGGCCTATAATTTCCAATGTTATCACTATCACCTTTTTTGAGTATGGGTTTGATTACTACTGTTTTTAATTTATCAGGAAAGACTCCAGCTTCTATACTTAAATTTATTATGTGACTAATATGGTGACAGATATTTGTTGCCACAAATTTTATAACTTTGGTACATATTCCATCATACCCTACACTGCTCGTGTTCCTCAAGTTTCGAATGATGTGCAAAATATCAATTGGTGAGCATGGCTTCATGAACATTGACTTTTGTCTAGGAGACAAAAATGTGGAGAAGTGAAACTTATTTCTGATACCATTTGAAGTTATTTTATCAATAAAAAATCATTAAAAGCATTAGCTATCTGCTTGGAATCAGTCAAGTATTCATTTAATGTTTTTATAATAGATATCGACTGCCTTGGAACATTTTGTTTTGTACTATTTATAATTTTCCAAATAGTCTTTGCTTTGTTGTGTGCCGTTTTAATAGCGTATGCGTTTTGTGCTCGTTGTGTTTGTTTTATTATTTTTTTATATCTATCTTACAATACTGCTTATACTTGTTTTTGTTAGCGTTGCTAGGATTTTTCCGACTTTGCCATAAAAGTGTGTTTTTCCTTTTACTACATGTCATTACTCCACGAGAGACCCATTTCTGCTTCCTATGAGCATTGACAGTAATCAGTCTCGATGGGAAACAAAATAATTTAAACAGTTCATAAAAATAGTTGTACGCCAGACTAGAGTCTTCAGTAGAGTAAATATCAGAAAATGACAGTGCATAAATATGCATTCTTTAAACTTATTTAGGTTTTCCGAACAATTATCTATGCGCCTAATTTTCCATCGCTCAAACATACACACCCTTTTCACACGGCATTGTAAAATTTGAGCTGTGTTATCTGATATTCCAAAATCTATTATATGTGTTTTACATTTATGTGGGAAGTTATGAGCAATATTATCTATGCAAGTTTTACTAACTCGGGTCGGATCTTTTACAGTTAGTTAAGTTAAAATTTAAGAGCAAACATTTAAACTCCAGTGTAATATTATTATGTTTTAAAATATCTATGTTATAGTCACCACGATGTTATGTTTTTTAAAGTTCTTATTAATGTATTTCAGTACTTTACCTAACCTATCAAAAAATATACGCAGGTTGCTGTCATACGGTGTTCTATAGATACACACAATAACGATCTTATAGTCAATCAATTCAATGGCACAACACTCGAAAGATGAAGACACTGACAATGTCTCAATTACAGGAATGGGTTTCCAGAGATAGCCTTTCTTAAGAAGGATGCATGCTCCCCCTCTGCTACGATCACTTCTACTAAAATATGCTGTTAAATAAAAATTAGGTATCATATTATATACATCTATTATAATATAATTATTTTGATGTATTATATTTAGGTTCTTATGTCCGAAAAAGCGTCTGGGAAGGTAAGCCTTCCTTTTCATGTTCATTTTGTTCTATATGGGACATCTCATAATAAGTAAAGTTACATTCTATAATATCCTTAACAAGCTCGCACAGGTCCTTGAACACTGTTCTCATACCATTACTATTTAAAGCACCCGATATTTTAAACATAGTCTTATCATAGGTAAAGTTGCGATTTGAATCTATACTAATATATAAAGCTGAAGAGTTTGTTTGTTTGAACACGCTAATCTCAGGAACCGCTGGTCCGATTTGAAAAATTCTTTCGGTGTTGGATAGTCCATTTATCGAGGAAGGCTATAGGGTATATATCATCACGCTACTACTAATAGGAGCGAAGCAACAATGAAGAATGTTTCAAAAACGGGGGAAATTTTCACGCTACGGGCAATATAAGGCGCAAACGACGTTGCGTGGGTCAGCTAGTCTAGAATATAGGCGTATTCGTGAGTTAGATTGTCTAAGTATAATAACTGATTAAAAGCCTTAACTCTTGAATTATATAAATTATAATAAATAGCATTTCTATATGTCGGCAATGTAATAATAATATTAGTATGGTTATTAGTCAACAATACATTTCTCAAATTAGTAATAATGTCTATATAATTATTTGTCATATTAAAGTCATCCTCCCCTATCACTATGTTACAAAAATCATTCATATCCAGTGTTCTTAGTTTTTGGTTAATGTCTTTTAACAACTGATTAATTCCCACATTAGGAGTTAAGAAGTGCAACACCTTGTAATGTTCACTAAAATACCGCCTTGCTAATAACAAGATGTTATGTTTCTTATTTGAGCTAATTATATACATTTTATTTTGAGAAGATTCTGAATATTGATTTGAAGCTTGATCCACTTCGTTTACACTTTGATCGATGCTTTTTATTACTAATTTGATAAATCTCTACAATGAACATGCACCAGTCCAAGCATTGAAGGTGAAACGTCTTCCTGCACCGTGGCTCACTCCCGACATCAAAGCGCTGATTAAGAAAAAAGTGATAGCCAAATCCAAATTCAAAAAGAAACCAAGCGATGGTAACCGGGCTAGATACGTAGCTATCAGGAATCATTGCGGTAAGGTGTGTAGAAATGCCCAACGCCGATACATCCACAGCTCCGTTGAAAACGGAGACCCAGCTAAAGTCTGGAAGTTTCTGAAGTCGCTGGGAGTAGGCAAATCTGTTCACGATTCTTTTCCTAAAAATATCAACTTAAATCTTCTAAATCAACATTTCTCTGCTTCGTCAAATTTTGATAAAACGACAAAAGACACATCACTGAAACGTCTTACTTCTGCCCCAACTCCTGACTGTTCTCCCTTTGTCTTTAGTAAATTTTCTGATTGTGATGTTAGGAAGAGCATAGTATCCATTAGTTCGAATGCAGTAGGTTCTGACTGTCTAAGCCGTAATATGATCCTCCCAATCCTTGATGAAATTCTGCCTGTTATCTGTCATATCCTTAATTATTCCATCTCAAAAAGCGTGTTTTCAAAGGCATTGAACGATGCTGAAATTATACCCATTCCCTAAAAGAAAAATCCTGAATCTTTCTCCGATTACCGTCCAATTTTCATTCTCCCGTTTCTCTCCAAAGTCCTGGAACGTCTTATCCATACTCAACTCGCTAACTTCCTATCCATAAACCCGCTCCTAAATCCCCTCCAGCCCGGCTTTCGACCCGGGCACAGCACCACTACTACCCTTATCCACATTATGGAGGACATCAGATCTGCTATGGAGAGTAGTGAGGTTACCGTACTAACACTTCTGGACTTCAGCAATGCATTTAACACCATTGCGTTCTGTTATGTATACTGCGCTCTCTTAACATATCTCCAACCGCAATTGACTGGTTTCACAACTACCTGTCTGGTCGCCGGCAACGCATTAGCATTGAAAACACTGTTTCATCTTGGTGTAGCAATACAGCCGGCGTACCGCAGGGCGGCGTGCTATCTCCCCTACTTTTCTCTGTTTTTATCAACACAATCACTGATGAACTGTCTTCTTCTTACCACCTATACGCAGATGATCTCCAGATTTATACCAAGACCTCACCGGTTAATCTGGTCGATGCTGTTAATGCTGTTAATGCGGACCTGGATAAAATATGTAAGTGGAGCAACTCCTACGGTCTAAAAATTAAAACATCGAAGACTTGGTTATTGTCGTTGGAAGCTCGCGGATGGTCACCAAAGTTAACTGGACAAACGTGCCTCAAATTACTTGCAATAAAATACCTATTCCGTTCAGCGACAAGGTGAAGAACTTGGGGATATATATGGACAGTACCTTATCCTGGGGCCCACAGCTACAAGAGCTGAGTCGTAAAATGTTTGCTGCTGCAGGGTCTTTGTGCAGACTACGCAATCTTCTTCCTACGTCAACCAAGATCCCTTCTTTTCCCCATCCTCGATTATGCTGATGCCAGCTATCTAGATCACACCAAAGACCAACTGAATAAGCTTGAAAGTATACAAAACCTATGTATAAGATTCATATTTGGATTACGCAAATATGATCACGTCTCCGAATATCGTAAACAGCTTAAGTGGTTACCCATCCGCCTTCGCCGGAATGCTCATATTCTTTCTCTTCTATATAACATTCTGTTCAATCCTTTTACTCCACGTTACCTTAAATTGCGTTTTACCTTTCTTCGTGACTCACATTCCAAACTGTTGAGATCGTCAGAAAATCTGAAATTAAAATGCCTGCACACTCTACCAAATTCCTCGATCAGTCCTTCTCTGTACAAGCGGTACGATTGTGGAATGCCCTACCAGTCGCAATTAGGCGTGCAAAAACTCTAACTGCTTTTAAGCGATTGGTAAAGGAACATTACCTAGGAGACAACAATCAATCAATTGGGTTACAGTATTGAATACCAGGTTGTGTATTATATCTATAAATCTCGCTTATTATGTATACATAACCATATTATATAATATGTATCTTTGTCACCAGAATTTCATATAATATTGTCATTAATATAGTATATTAATACTGCTTTATTTTCCCTTTTCAAGTCTACTAGTTTAACTGTGTAATGCACCAGACACTACACTCTACGTCTACCCAATAACAAAAATTATTTCCATCCCACGGTTGCCTGGAAGAGATTGCCGTTGAGCAATAAGGCCGCCAGTTGTACTACAGTCCTACCTAGTTTTTAGTTATGTACCAAGTTATCTGGTGTACAATAAAGCGATTTATTATTATTATTCTCTTTATTAAAATTGTTTTAACATATTATTTACATTTTTAATCTTTATATATATAATTCTTCTGTGAATATGTATGTCACTGAACTACTCTCAAACGACTGGACCGATTTTGATGAAATTTTTTGTGTGTGTTTAAGGGGATCTGGGAATGGTTTAGATTCACAATTTTGTCCGCTGGACAATGTTTTTTTAATTAATTTTTAATTTATTAGTAGTTATGGCAAAACGACGTTTGCCGGGACAGCTAGTATACATATAAAAACAAATACATTTAAAATTATAAAAAATAGTAGACCACCGACTTCGGGTACAGGGACCAAGAAACCGGTGGTTAGGGCTGCAAACACAGGAACCTCCTCACAATACGAGCCCGACAATCACAAGTAGAATGGTAGAATTATCTTTCACGATTTGTAGACAGAGCTTGGAGTTAATAATGTGTTGGTTTATTATTATGTATCTATTTACAAGCAAAAGTAAGTATATTAGTACTGTTTTAGTCAACCTGTTGTCAGTTTGGAACCAACCATTTCATTTCATCTGATTTCCAATATCATTTAGTATAATTTAATAAAGCTGACCCAGCTAACTTCGTTCTCGTCTATGTTTAATAATGTTCGGCTACTGTAGGTCTCACTGTGATGTTAACTATCCTATCTCAGGCATTCCAGCAATACACCCATTAAAAAAAAAGTAAAAAAAAAAACACTTTAACAACGAGCGACTACGGCTTTTGAAACTTGTTTCATACTTTTTAAGCGTCGTTTTTTGTCGTAGTTGGGTTTTAGTTTTTACTTTTTTTTTATTTAAAATGTTTTGGTGCCTCTATAATACTTATTGTTGTGCAAAGTTTATTTTAAATAGGTACCATAGATATATTATACTTATCGAATAAATACGGACAAAGCCACGAACAAATGCTAATAATATATATATTTTTGAAATGTACAAGTAACGCCCTTTCCAATGATACCAAACACGGCATATTTATCTCAAATTTATTTTTTTACACAGTAATAATAATAATAATAATAATAATATATCGCTTTATTGTACACCAGATAATGCTATGCTAGGTCAGTACAATTGGCGGCCTTATCGCCAAAAGGGCAATCTCTTCCAGGCAACCATGGGATGGAAATAAATTCAGGATGTATAGGGTAGTGTCTGGTGTATTATAGAGTAGTTTGGAAAAAGATAAATAAAGTAGTGGAAATATGTATAACTAAAAATATAAAATAAAAAGAAGAAAAAAAAAAGAAAGGAGAGTGACACATAGTGTTGATGAGAAATAAATACAAATATATATGCAAATAATATTATAAGCGAATTTCATAGATGTTACACACATACTTTACTTACTAGATAACTTAAATATTGTGACCTAATTGACTGTAATAACAGTTAATTATGGATGGATGTCTCCCAAGTAGTGCTCCTTTACCAGCCTCTTAAAGGCTGTAAGTGTTTGTGCACATCTGATTACTACTGGTAGCGCGTTCCACAATCGCACCGCTTGCACAGAAAAGGAATGGTCTAAGAATTTCGTAGAGTGTCCTGGCATTTTCAGTTTCAGGTTTTCTGACGACCTCAACGATTTGGTATGTGAATCATGTAGAAAGGTAAACCGCAATTTAAGGTAAAGTGGAGTAGAAGGATTAAAAAGAATATTATATAGAAGAGAAAGAATATGAGCATTCCGGCGAAGTGGGATGGGCAACCACTTAAGCTGTTTACGATATTCGGAGACATGGTCATATTTGCGTAATCCAAATATGAATCTAATACAAAGGTTTTGGAGTCTTTCAAGCTTATTCAGTTGGTCTTGAGTGAGATCTAGATAACTGGCATCAGCATAATCAAGTATGGGGAAAAGAAGAGATTGTGTGAGAGCAATCTTGGTTGGTATAGGAAGAAAATTGCGGAGTCTGCGCAAAGACCCTGCAGCGGCAAACATTTTACGGCTCAGCTCTTGTAGCTGATAACCCCAGGATAAGGTACTGTCAATGTAAATCCCTAAGTTTTTTACCTTGTCACTGAACGGAACGATTGTGTTATTGCAAGTGATCTGCGGTAAGTTTGTGAAGTCAATTTTGGTGATCATTCGCGAGCTTCCAACAACAATGACTTGGGTCTTATATGGGTTAATTTTCAGACCATAGGAGTTGCTCCACTTACATATTCTATCCAGGTCAGCATTAATGGTATTAACAGCATCAGCCAGATTAACTGGTGATGCCTTGGTATAAATTTGGAGATCATCCGCGTATAGGTGGTAGGAGGAAGACAGATTATATGTGATTGAGTTTATAAAAACAGAGAAAAGTAGGGGAGAGAGCACGCCGCCCTGTGGTACGCCAGTTGTAGTATTACACCAAGAAGAAACAGTGTTTTCGATATTTATACGTTGCCGGCGTCCAGACAGGTAGTTGTGAAACCAGTCAATTGCGGTTGGAGATATGTTAAGAGAGCGCAGCACACACAGCAGAACGTCAAAGTCAACGGTGTTGAAGGCATTGCTAAAATCCAGGAGAGTTAATACAGTGACTTCACCGTTCCCCATAGCAGATCTGAGGTCCTCCGTAATATGGATTAGGGTAGTAGTGGTGCTGTGTCCGGGTCGAAAGCCGGACTGGAGAGGATTTAGGAGCAGGTTTCTAGATAGGAAATTCGATAGTTGAATATGGATAAGACGTTCAAGAACTTTGGAGAGAAACGGGAGAATGGAAATGGGACGGTATTCGTCGAAAGAATCGGGGTTTTTCTTTTTGGGGATAGGTATAATTTGAGCATCCTTCCAAGTCTTTGGGTACACACTATAGGAGATTGAATAGTTTAGGATATGACAAATTGCAGGGAGAATTTTATCAAGGATCGGGAGGATCATACTACGGCTTAGACAGTCAGAACCTACTGCATTCGAACTAATAGATACTACGCTCTTCCTAACATCACAATCAGAAAATTGACTAAAGACAAAAGGAGAACAGTCAGGAGCTGGGGCAGAAGCAAGACGTTGCAGTGTTGCGTCTTTCGTTGTTTTATCTAAATGCGACGAAGCAGAGAAGTGTTGATTAAGAAGGTTTATATTGACATTTTTAGGAAAGGAGTCGTTGACAGATTTGCCCACTCCTAGTGACTTCAGAAACTTCCAGACTTTAGCTGGGTCTCCGTTTTCAACAGAGTTGTGGATGTATCGGCGTTGTGCATTCCTACACACCTTGCTGCAATGATTCCTGATAGTTGTGTATTTATCCCGGTTGATATCGCTTGAATTCTTTTTGTATTTGGATTTAGCTATCACCTTTTTTTTTAGTAGATCTTTAATATCTGGAGTTAGCCACGGTGATGGAAGCCGTTTAACCTTCAATTCTTGAATTGGCGCATGTTTATCGTATAGTGTCTTTATATTAGCGGTTAGAAGTTCAACCTTTTCATCTATGCAGTCAGTACTGAAGAGAGGTGTCCAGTCGATGATACCAGCATCCCTCATTAAGGCACCAATATCCATGTTCTTGAAATTTCGCTGCAGGATAATCTTAGCTCTAGGTTTAGGAGGTCGGAGTCGATAGGATAGGTAGAGCAAGTCATGATAGGAGAACTCATCTGCAGAACACTGACCGTGCTTAATTGCGAGGTTAGGGGAGGAAACAATGATGAGGTCTAATAGTGATGGAGTGGAGTGTGGGAAATAATGCGTTGCATTGGAAGGAAGAATGGACAGATTGCTAGATTGGATTATCGATTTAAGAGTAGATGACCGAGTATTATTTTTCAGAAGGCAGGTATTGAAGTCACCCATGATTATGGTATGACTGTACGAAGGGGTAAATTGTTCTAGGAGCAGTTCAAACGAAGAGAAGAAATTAATACGTAAGGAGGGGCAGTAGAAGACGCCAAGAAGGATTTTAGAATGGAAAAGTTCTACTTCCAGGAAGAGATGCTCGCCCGCATCTGCTGGAGGTGGTTGCGGTGACAAACTGATAATGGTGTAGGGGATATGAGAGCGTAGAAAGATAGCAATACCACCGCCACCAGCCCCAGTGCGATCATTCCTGATAAGTTTAAATCCTGGTAAGGAGTACGCAGAAGATGGTAAGCAGGGCTTGAGCCACGATTCAGAGATAAGAATAGCGTGTAAGTTCGTACAGTCAAAACATGCCAGCATATCGGGGAAGTGAGCCGGAACACTTTGAGCATTAATGTGTATAACGTTGAAATTCTTAGGAACGTCAGAAAACTGGGTTGAAAGAGTCTCAGAGATAGTTGGGTCACCCTGAGAACCGGTACTACTACATGCAGACAGAAATTCATCACTGTCATCACTAGAGCCTGGCGAAGACATTTCAGGCTTTCAAGTCAAGTCAGTAGTTTATAAGTAGTAGTAAGTTATAAAATGAAAGAAGTGTGTATACAAGGTATGTGGATAGAAAATATGTAACAATAAATAAAATAATAAATTAAATGTATAAAGTACAGAACAAGAAATCACTAAATAAATTGTAAGCTAACTCCATCTGCCGGTTGCTAGTTACAAACAAAACATTGATCAAATTTTAATGATAAAACACAAAATGAGAATTTACCAATTGGACAAAAAACCAAATTAGGAGAAAGAAATAAAATAAAAAAAAAAAAGTAATTTAAAATAAACGTAGACACAAAAGTAATTAATATAAAATATAAAATCAATCTAAAAATCAGTATAAAATCAAATATAAAAACAAAAACTTACTTCAGTCCAGGTACATAAACCCAAAAGCCTCGGTTTTAGACATAGGAGTAAGAATGTAATGCAGAACGAAACGCAATCAATAACATGACATTTATCTGTCAGTGGCTGTTGTTGTCAAATAAATTGTTTTCAGTTTACCAACATTAATTTTCGTGCTAGAGGCGGGTTATAGAAACGAAAGAATAGATTGTTAATATTAGCAAAATATTTTTGTAAAAATTTAAGAGTAAGTATGCGCTCGAGCATTATAAAAAGTTCACAGACACTAAAAATTGTGAAACGTACCTGAACCGAAATGAGTATGCAGATTTAGTATACTACTTTTTTGTAGCTGCGGCGCGCTTAGGCTTCGTCCCGGTGGCTTTTGGAATTGCGATGGGTGGCTTTGGTGGTGTCTTGGTAACTTCATTCAGCTCGCTTAATGACACTACACGATGACGCATTCCATCAGGACCCAAGATGTAGACGGAACCCTCTCTTGTCCAACACCCTGCAATACCCAGCCTCTCGCGGGCCGCCATGAATATATCATGCCTAGGCTTGGTCAGGAACTCGGAGAGTGTGATGCCTGTGCCCTTAAGTTTAGTTTTCTGAAACCATAGGCTATCACGAACTGTCATGTCCACAAACTTAAGGAGTATAGGCCTCGGTTTCTTATTGGTAGTGGCCTGGCCCAGCCTTTGGCAGCGTTTGAAACTGGCTGCTGCAAGGTCCTGGCGATTAAAGTGCTGTGACAGTGTTTTTACAGTGGTGTCAGCTACATTTTCATCCTTAAGTTCCGTGACACCATGCAAAAGCAGCATCTTTCGTCGCCCTTGCATCTCAATTGCATCCACAGTCTTTGACAGTGCCTCCACTTGTTGCTGTAGTAACTGTAGCGCTTGAGTGATGAAGGCCCGGAATGCTGCAAATTCTGTGGATAAACTGACCACACCTGCAGAAGGGCCGGATGTTTTTGAGAGCTGAGCTTCAAAGTCCTCCATCCTCTTGTTGAAGGTGCTGGTTAGATCACTAATAGCTTGAATAGTTGCCATGTCGCAGCAGTGATATGTGTTTATGAGAACTGGTAGTTTTTATGTAGGGATTTATGAAGGATCCGGCAGCTGGTTGGTTTAGCTGATGGTAAGTAACATTTAAGTCCACAAATGTGTTCAAAATATAATAAATAAAAAAATATTATGCAGAGCAAAAACTTTACAACTGATTTGGTTGACTACCCACCAGTACCCACAGTACTTAATGTCGGCTAGAGGGCGCTACATTAGATTAAGTGACACGTCATATAGCCTACTAGCTGACCCACGCAACCTCGTTTGCGCCTTATATTGCTCGTAGCATGAAAATTTCCCCCGTTTTTGAAACATTCTTCATTGTTGCTCCGCTCCTATTAGTAGTAGCGTGATGATATATAGCCTATAGCCTTCCTCGATAAATGGGCTATCTAATGCTGAAAGAGTTTTTCTACAAATCGGAACCGTAGTTCCTGAGATTAGCGCGTTCAAACAAACAAACAAACAAACTCTTCAGCTTTATATATTAGTATAGATAGATAACCAGAAGACGATCATGACGCTTCTAGAGACACCTCATTTGTCCAAATCTTATGAGTAGTTAAGGAGCTAGGAGGGAACAAATGAAGATACATACATACATACATACATAGCGTGTCAAAATCATAACCCTCCTTTGGCTTTGCCGTAGTCGGGTAAAAATAAACTCCAAAATCTACTCCCCGCTTGTGTCGATTTCTTCCAGTTTCCGAAGTGCGTAGAGACTTATGAGAAGAATACTGGCAAAGAAACTCATGGCCACTCTTTTTATAAATCAGATATTAATTTTAAAAAATCATTCAGTGATAACGTTGAAGGTTTACGTTTATTAAACATAGAAATCATTCAGAGTGCACATCTACTTACATTCAGTTGCAAAAATCTACTGTTAAAAATGATTCGTGACTGGATTAAGAGACTAGAGTTGCAGTTGAACGAACCAAAATAATAGTATTGGCTAAAGCATCGCTGACTAGGCCGCCCAGTCACCCCAAGCAGCACCCGTTCACGAGCATGACGCATGGACCAGCCATTATCTCCTTCGCCATATTAGACGGAAAGAAACGACCTGCCCCACGACGACACCGCAAGCAATGACATCCGTGAGTATGACGAGCCGTAGCTGAGGTACTGATAAAAATCACTACTAATTATCTATACAAATAAATAAAATTGGAGTGTCTGTTTGTAATATTAAAATAACCGCTTTTTAGTAAATGCATATCTATGTATACACGGTACATATACAAAAAATGTAGTTAAAAATTTTTTTGTCTGTCTGTCTGTTTGTTCCGGGTAATCTCTGGAACGACTGGACGGATTTTGACCGGACTTTCACTGGCAGGTAGCTGATGATCTTTTTTTAGACTAGCTTTGTCGCGAGGCGTTACTCGCGGTACAACAATAACCGCGGGTAACACCGCGGTGTTCAGCTAGTATCACAATAATAATCGTCACGTATTACTTGCAACTAACAATGGTTTCGTCAATAAATCTGGCCAAATTACATATTACATTAATTATCAGAGTTGTGGGAGAGAAATAAGAGAAGCAGATTATCCGAGATGTTATTGAATAAGCCCCAAAACTTAATGTAACCTCAGACGCGCTCAGATATCTACTGTCTCTTATTTGTCAGCGGCGGCAATGTAGTGAGTAAGCGAGAGAACGATACACGGACGTTTGTACGATTTATCACACATTATTATGGTAGCAACTGACTCAGTCGTAACGAAGATAGGAAAGTTCCACTTCAACGTACTGATTCTCATTGCGATGTCGGTTACTCTAGGTTGCTGTCACATTGTTTTGTGGACTAGGGACCCACCCACCTACCATTCACTCAAAGACCACCGGATCACAGAGCTCAAAAACAAAAAAAAATTGGTAATCAAGCGAGCGATAGCTACTCTGTTTATATCTGAGGTGCAACCAAATTGTAACTATGATCCCGGGTTCTTAGACAGGGCATTAAAAAAGCATCTCAATAGGCCACCATAGTGTGGGTCACCATGTTACACTGTACACGTTCGTAATGCGGAAGGTGGCCATCACTCTTGGCTTCTACTCATGCTTCCAACAGGCAGAGTAGAGTCATTTCATATAAAAACATGTTTTAGTACACAAGAAATAGTGTACAACTAACTTTAATGAAGTAGTGACGTAGACACAAACCGCAGAGAATTATCAGCCTTTGAGTGACGCTCGCGTTGGACTCGTTTGAGACAAACTTGTTTGAAAAACGCGCTGTCGTCAGTTCGCGATAAACAACGCGACGCGCAGACGATCTCGCATCGGCAGTGTTGCGGTTTTACAAATAATCTAACTGTGCTGTGCTTCTAACTGTTGTGAGGTGTTAATCAATTCATTGCATTTCAAACAGAACATTTAAGGATAGCTTTCATTACACACATCGAACTGCAGTACATCCGTAAGTAAGATATTTTTTAGTAAGTTTCTAGCTCTTCTGTACAGTCCTCTGTTCGGTGGTCGTTTCCATGTGGTGACAAATTAGCAATACCGAATGTCATCGCTCCTGTTCATCCTGTGGGTGTTGAGAGAACAAAGTACGCAGGATAAAATCCTTGCAAAGGGGAATAAACCGTATATCAACAAAACTGGTCGACATGTTACAGAAGAATAAACCTGGGGAAAAAAGAGGCCTTGTCTTATACTAGAACTAGCAGACCCACGCAACCTCGTTTGCGTCTCCTATTGCCCGTCGCGTGATAATTTTCCCCCGTTTTTGGAACATTTTTCATTGTTGCTCCTCTCCTATTGGTCTTAGCGTGATGATATATAGCCTATAGCCTTCCTCGATAAATGGGCTATCTAACACTGGAAGAATTTTTGAAATCGGACCATCGGTTCCTGAGATTAGCGTGTTCAAACAAACAGACAAACAAACTCTTCAGCTTTATATATTAGTATAGATGCAATAGGCTTTTGATGGATCTGATGACAGACATCTATATTAACACTAGGTGCCTCAGGTGCCTGACTAGGGTTGCCAGATGGCGGGGCAATACGGGATTGTCCCGGAATTTTGCGTCTTGTCCCATATCCAGTAATTAGACCTTATTGTCCCGGATTCCAAAAACCTACAAGCTTTGTAATAACATAAGCTAATAACGAATATAGTTTATGGACTAAAGAGCGAAACCTAATGTTGATGAATTTAATCAAGTTCGAACTACAGACTTCTATCAATGTTGGCGTCCTCCTAGTAGCTTTAACTAAGAAAAATAATAGAAATGGCAAAATTCAGCGATGAACAACAACGAGAAATAGTTAAAAAAAGAGGCCAAGTGTGAGTCGGACTCGCGCAGGAAGAGTTCCGTACCATTATCTATATCTATCTAACCAACTAACAAAAACGTACAAAAAAATCACGTTTCTTGTATGGGAAGCCTCCTGAATTATTTATTTAATTCTGTATTTTTTAGTATTTGTTATTAAAACGGCAACAGTAATACGTTATCTGTCAAAATTTCAACTGTCTAACTATCACGGTTCATGAGATACAGTCGGTGACAGACGGACAGCGAAGACTTAGTAATAGGGCCCCGTTTTACCGTTTAGGTATGGAACCCTAAAAACAAGACACCACACGTGATTTGTTAACGAGAACGAACAGTCCATGTCGTTGGTGGGCACCTTTGCCTTATCACGAAAGTTTATGAGTGTGTATGTTTATTACTTCTTCACGTAAAAAGTACTGAACAGATTTGGATGTGTAGTAATTGATAGATGTAAGTGTATATAAATAATAGTCCACAGTACACAAGAGATAGAATGAAAGTTATTGAAGAAATTACACTACAATATGGAAGGAGTAATAGTGTCAAGAGAATCACAATCAAATATATAGAACAACGTAAGTATAACTTAATTTTTGCGCGGCGAGATATATTTATGATAACAGCGATGGGCCTGGGACGGCACTGCCCGACCGATCTACATGAACGGGCCGTCGCGCGGCACGTATGCGCGAGCGCAACAACATGATAGTGCCGAGTGCCGGCGCGCGCCGACACGCCGGCCGGCTGAAAACAAGTAAACAACTATATACAAATATACAAACAAGATCTGTTTGTACATTTATCAATATATTAATTGATTTTACATAGTTCAAAGTTCTTATATAACATTATTTAATATTTAGCATTGTATATAATACTAGCCGACCCACGCAACCTCGTTTGCGTATCCTATTGCCCGAAGCGTGATAATTTTCCCCCGTTTTTGTAACATTCCTTATTTTTGCTCCGCTCCTGTAGGTTTTAGCGTGATGATATATAGCCTTTCTCGATAAATAGGCTATCTAACACTGAAAGAATTTTCCAAATCGGACCAGCGGTTCCTGAGATTAGCGTGTTCAAACAAATAAACAAACAAACTCTTCAGCTTTATATATTAGTATAAATATAAAATATTTTTACAGTTATAACGTTTGAAAATTAATTATAATTATACACAAATAAGTGTCCTGAGTCACTACATCACGCCCTTCCAGAGACCGTCAAGGGCGATAATAGTCGGGAAATTTAACGCGACGTCCTGACCGCGTCGCTCTAATGACGTCCCTGTCAGTGGAACGTAAGTCCTGGTTATCCGCGTTAGGAGAGTAGTGATGAGTGTTAGTGTTGAGTGGTGCCTGTGGTGTGTCATGATGTATGTTTATGGTATGTGGTGAGTGTAATGTGTCAGCATCACGCAGTATGAAGGCTGGCTTAATGCGGTCTGGAACTGGATTGGGATGTGGCGCGCGGGAGCGATGGCGCGCACGATTACGAGATCGTTCTCTCGGGCGTGACAATCGCTCCGACTTCTCCGTCAGCATCTCCTGTCTTGTCTGGTTAGAGCGGCGATCTCAGACTGCGCGCTGCTGCCTTGCAGGAGTTATGATGGCAGATGTTGGTGGCATCTGGGGGTTCCGACAACATCGTGGTTCCGGTTTGCCAGTTCAGCCAGCTCAGCCAGATCCTCCTTGGACTGTGAAGCTATTATAGCCAGCGTACTTACAGGTAGGCGGCTGGTCCTGGTCTGCAAGTAGTAGTGCAAGTAGTATATAGTCTCTGAAAGGTTGAGGAGGCGACGGTAGAATTGGGAAGGCTTCCGGTCCCCTAAGCTCCTCGTGCATGAGAAGCTGTTTTACCTTCATGTCCCGAGAAGCAGACAACCTCTTTACCAGCTCGGCTTTCAGCTTCTCGTATTTGCCGTTGTCTAGAGGGTAACTTATAATATCTTCGAACACGGCCGCGTATTGTGGATCCAAGTTACCGATGATGTAATAAAACTTGGTTTCATCGGTCTTAACGTTCGCTAACGCGAATTGTGCCTCCATTTGCGCGAACCACAGCGCCGGCTTTTCGGGGTAGAACCGCTATTTCACTCCTCTGCTGTTTCACCAACATGATGGTGGCGTAGTAATGCGCTACTGCTGTGAATCTGGTCCTTCGAAGGCTGCTTCCAATCACGTCGGGGTCACCACTGTGGGGGACAGGTGTCATGTCCCACCAACACAAAAGGAGGATCCTCCGGCCAGGCGAGGTGATCATGCCTGGCGGGCCACTGCCCAACGGTTGATATTGGGATGTTTTATATATGCTAATCGGTGCGAGAACTTCGATTGCGCGATTCAGGATTGGTAGTTACTCCGTATTGCGCGTTACTTCGTAGTTCAGTGTATCTGCGGTAGATGGCGCTGTCAAATGTTTTTGTTGCCGCTGTATGTGGAGGTCGCCACAGATTAAACTTTACAGTAATATAGCTTAGACATCAGAATAACACATAGGCTACTATTTGCAGCGATAACCGACATACAAGCGGGCGGAGCCGCGGGCAACAGCTAGTAGTTTTGCATTTTAACATTTTTCCTGTTACATGTGAAGCGGCATTCTCCTGATTCATTGTAATTTGCAATGTCGTAGATCCAGAGTATATAGTTTTTTTGTTTTTTTTTTTATGTTTGGGCCTGCCAAAATGACTCAATAATATTGTCTAGCATTACATACTATGCATACTTGTGACGCTTTGTGTCTATTCAAGCATATTGTTAAATGTATTGTTCTTTTAAAATTACACGAACTACTATCATTATAGTATAAAGTAAGTATATAAAATAACCTGTTGAATCATTATCATAGGTCATTTCAGTAAGTCTCTTATGATGTCTATTCGGGTTTTTAGAAATAAATAAGTATGTCTGTATCTGTAGCTTGGTTAAAATAGTAGGTACAGTTTTAGTTTATTTATTATTTAACTGGATTTGCCCGCGGCTCTATATATGTCGGTTATCGCCGCATAGTCGTTTATAGCCCATGTGTTATTCTGATGTACAGGCTATATTACTGTAAAGCTTCATCCAAATCCGTTCAGTAATTTTTGCGTAAAAGAGTCCATCCATCCATCCATACTTACAAACTTTCGCGTTTATATATTTTAATCCATATAAATAAAAATGACTCACGCTATGTACCTACGGGCATAACTTCCGATCGACTGCACAAAATTGGATAATTCTTTATTTTATGTGTTCGTTATTGTTCATCTGATTGATTGTCGATCTCTTGACTAGTTACCAAGGAACCCAATCCGTGGTAGTTTCCAACGACAAGGTAGGCCAAGGTAGGTTATTGTTAGAACAAGCTTTGTATAGAAGAAAATTAAAAGAAAACCGCAAAAGTGTTTGTTTGTTTGTCCGGGACTGTCCGCTATCTGTGGGAAGCCGAAGCGGGTATAATTATAAGTGTTATTAACTTAATATTGTCAAACACCATGTAACTCGAAATCTAAAGGCTCAACTTAATAGTGGGAATGGCGTCGGTGTCTGTCACACAGTTTCTTACTAGCTCAGACACCATCGTTTCACTCAATTTCTATTTGTGTCTTATCAATTATTGTTACTACCTACCTAATAGATTGTAAGCTGCACCATGTATTTGAGTAAATAAAATATTATTATTATTATTATAATTACTAAAACAGGGCAGTAGACAAGGTTGAAACGATTACCTAAAGACGAGTCTCACGGTTCGGTTGGCGCGTCGCTTTCAATTCCAAGCGTCGCGGTGACTCATGTGATTTGAATTGCATATAACCTGTTTTATATGATATGTGAAGTCCTTGAACTTAAGATAGGCATATTATGTATCTTATTACAGGTCTCTGTTATCCAATTGTGTGTTTTGATTCGTATTTGCGTTGAATGATGTGTCTGAAGATGATGTTCTCGTAGCGAACTAGCCGATTTCGATTAATTGTACGTGATCCTACTGCGTAGTCTTACTAGTAACAACACGGGTAACAATTATTGTCAGTAGTTCTATCAGTCGGATCATGGGCACTTTTCATTACCTGTAGTCCTACGATAGTGCCACGAGCATTTTACTTTTGCCCATGGTTCTATCGGTTTACCTTTAACAAGAATTATTTAGTATGTTCTACTAATCGAATAGCACACAGAATACCATATCTTACTATACCTTTTTGGCTCGACCAGGGAATAGAACCCGAGGCCTCTTGATCGGTAGTCGCACACGCTAACCGCTGGACCAAAGAGGCGATCGGTTGTAATGACGGAGTGTCTCAACTCTTTTTATGTCGACGTCCTAGTAAAGGAAATCAAAATTTGAAATTACCATTAAAATAATTAAAATATTAATTTATTTCATTACAGATCCGCTGTAAGACTGAAGCAAAGGATAGTTCAGGTGCTGGACTTAGATCCCACAATGGACACGGTGTACAAGAAGCGCTTCGGCACGTCAGGCATCAGTGGACAGTTGTACGAGACGAAGCTCATCAGTTTAATCCTGTTCAGGTTGCTGCACGACGACAGCGTGGAAGACTTCCACTTGGCGTCCAATATGGACGAGATCGGTTCTTTCGACGACATTTGTCTCAAAATGAAAATTGTAGGACAAAGTCGGCCCATCGTACTGTTCATTCAGGTTAAACACAGAGACAATGATGATAAGTTCCTGACCTTAGATAATAAAAATGATGCAGTCAAGTGGTCAGACAGTATTCTAAAGATCAAAAAGAAAATTAACTCCAACAAGAGTAACGACAAGCTGTTTAGTGGAGACATCGATGAAACAGAATACGTGTTCGTTCTGTATACCAACGCCAATTGCGAGTTTGATTCTCACGATGAATTTAAAAGTGACTATGCTTCGAGTCTAAATAACTTAATAGCTACCAGCGCCACGGTAGGCTCTCGCCCGCTTTACACCGAAAAAGACATCGAAGAATTCGGAGAAAAAATCTTAAAAGAAGAAATTGCAGTTCTTGCTGAACGTTTTGCAAAGTTTTTAGGCGACAAAGCACATCAAACGATGAATATAATGAACGACGAGTACATACTTCGGTATCATGTTATTTTATCACATAAGATTGTTAACGTTTCCAATATACAAACTGAAAATGACACACATGAATCAAAATGGCGGACATTGACTTTCCGGGAAGAATTCTTTGATAGCAACGACGAATACATCAGACTGTTCAGATTTTATCTCTACGAACAGATCTTCAAAAACCAAGTGAAAACAAGAAGGCAGAACAGCGGGACAGATAAAAAACCAGTCCTCGACAGATCCATGTCAGAACCTGGTGCTTTCACAGAGAAACTGATTTCAGTATTCTTGGCTGAACCGACAGTTGAAGCACTGAGCCCTCTCATTGAGAATCAAATAACATGTAATAAAACGGGGAAGCTAGAATTTTTTACAGAAAGACCAGTGAGTCAAGTAAAAAAATTATCACAAATTAATGTTTCGCAGTCAATAGTAGATCTAGCGAGAGAAATCGCTGCGAAAAATAAATTGCTATCATTACAATTAAAAGTGCCAGTTGCTTTTGGTAATATAGATCTAGCAATAAGCGGAAGCCAGAAGAAGATCGAGAGAAGATTGCATCATCTCACTGAGGTTATTGCGGATTTGTGTCTAAAATCGAAACCAAATGAGTTTAGTTTTAAAATAGTTCGAATAGACGATACTATTGACAGTGGTATTCTCAGTGCAAATGGTGGACTGGCAACCACTGTCGGTAATATCTTAGCTTACGATGACAATACTGATCTCCTCAAATTTGCTGACGATTACTCGTTACTCCAAAACAACGCAAAATCGCTATATTTGAAACTAAAATACAAGATTGAGAATCTTCACGACTATAGGTTTGAGGTGAAAACGTCGAAGTTCCCGAAACTTTCTTTCGACTGTGTGAATATAGCCAGAGAGTTTTTGAGTAAACTTGTCATCTACACAAAGCAAAGTAATCACTATGAGGTAGAAGATATGTTAAAGAGAGAAATACAAAACTATCTCAGCGCCGATCCGCGTAATTATCCAGTGACGGCTGATAGTGTGTATTTGTATTATCATAATGTTATACAAAAATGGTGGATGTCACCGAAGACTGGACCTTATCTCACAAAGACAAGCGACATATTCGTGCAAGCAATCAACAACACCGTAGTGGAACCACAACTCAGCGCTTTACAAAATATGTTTTACATGACTAATATCAAATACTTCGGATACAGTTTCACAGAAAACACCCTAAAGTCATTCAAATTATCCGAAATATTCTCAACAATTACCATAATCACAGATATAACCGTACTGACAGCCATCAAAGTTATTCATTGTTTGAGGAATACTTACTATAATAACAAATACACCGTCTTAGATTTTGAATGCGTTTTAAATTTGCCCACAAGTGCGTTTTGTGCATTGGAGACTGAGTTGAGAAAAACTGAGAAAGTTGTTATTATGGTATTCGATAATACACATGTCAGTGGAGGTTTGCGTACCAGGTTACATGAACTTGCGCAAGCGATGAAAGAGAAACAAGTTATATCGATAACAAACGAGGTACTTGTCGATGTGATCAAAGAATGCTTTTCAAAATCTGATGTGGTCCATGATGAAACGCAGAGCTTAAATGCGTTAACACCAGAATCTCGAGAGGATTTAATAAAAAAATCTACAGTAATATTTCAGGGTAAAGAAATAAGTTTAGAGATAGTTGCAGACGATGAGTCTATCGCATTTATGAAGGGGCCGGTGCTGAATAAAATAATGCGCAATGAACCTATAACCTTAGGCACATCTCTCAGTAGTGCAAGTTACGAAGAAATCAAACATTTATACATTGACAGGAGAGTGAGTCAGTCTACAGAGGAGGCCTATGGTGAAACAGATTACAGCAATATGCGTTTTGTTAAAACATTCCGTGATATCGATGACGATGCGGTTCTTATAACAGCCGCACCCGGAATGGGCAAGTCAACCTTGCTTACCCATCTATCACTCAAAACAAAAGATTTAGATGAAAAGCTTTGGATAGTTAGAATAAACCTATTAGATTATTCGAAAGAGTTCTACAGATGGCAGGAAAATAACACCAATTTTAATACCGTGGAAATGTTAAAATTTATGTGTCATGTTATGTTAAAAAATAATAACATTTCGATTGATTTAAAAGAAGAAAACAACAAAATGTATTTAAAAAATTGTATAAATGATGAGTGGGTAACGTTTGAATTAAATATGTTCCTTCATTTTTACAACGAGAGGAGACTGATGTTTTTATTTGATGGTTTCGACGAAATCTGTCCCCACTACAAAGAGAACGTTATTAAATTTTTTGAGGTGGTGAGGAACTTTCCTCAGAAGAACAAAATGTGGGTCACAAGCAGGCCGTACAGTGACATTCTGCCAGATCTGCACAGAGCGCTCGGCAAATCTTATAAATTAGAACATATGAGCGATTCAGAACAGGCGACATATCTAATAAGCATATGGCGCGTCAAGTTAATATTTGAGAAACTTAATGAAATACAACTTCAAAATGTAAAAACGTATATGACTTTTATTTCGGAAATAATGTCATCAATGTACGCTCCCGACGCGTTACATTTCAGATTTCGTAAAATCTATTATATTTTCTTTAAATTTGTACATTCGTACTTCCCACATATC
Source organism: Spilosoma lubricipeda (assembly GCA_905220595.1). Classification (NCBI taxonomy): domain Eukaryota; kingdom Metazoa; phylum Arthropoda; class Insecta; order Lepidoptera; family Erebidae; genus Spilosoma; species Spilosoma lubricipeda. The sequence continues at coordinate 13,138,857 of HG992301.1, read as the reverse complement.
GTTATACATAAAGGTTATTCATCTTATAGAGACCGTTATAATGTATTCCATGCGCTACCAGATGAGAGAGACCAGACGAAGAATGTTGGGATACTTTCAGACGATGAGGGTCCTAGCGCCGAGAACGCAGAAGTAGACACACTACTCGGTACGCCGCTACTTTTATATTTTATTGCAGAATATTTCGTGCAAGTCGTAGACACTAGCGAAAGCATCAACAAATGGCAATTAGGCATTAACATACTCTCAATTTATGAAATGTTCATCGAGAGTAAACTTAAAAAAGTACTCTTTCAAGATAAAAACAAAATGGATGTCTATAATCCTGATATTATGAGTAAATTTGAAAAGGAACGCACCGAGTGTGTAACGTTACACAAAAAAATAGCTACGTATGTACTTTTAGGCAGCCCAATATTTAATGGCTTAATGCTGGAAGAATTCAAAGAAATGGATCCATTATATGAAGGGGGCTTAGAAGAGTTCAATAGTATTATAAATATCATTAAAACCGGCGCCGAAAAGACAGGCCTCATATCACACGTAACATCCGATGACGTACCTGTATTCATACACAGAACTTTCACAGAATATTTCGCCGCTGAGTTCATATGTGATATACTAAAAAGCAACAAACATGAATTCGAAAAAAAGAAGCTTCTTTATATAACTACACATATATGCCACAGAAACGACGTTTTCCCATGGATAAGTAAAAAAAAAGAAATAGACAAAGACCTTGAACGTGTAATAGGTGAGATAGAAAGAACAAATCCATTACTTTTAAGTTGGTATCGCAATTTCTTGTCAACCGCAAATTGGCCGCTAGAACATTACATTAGAATAATGAATTCGTCGCAGGAGGATTATGAAAAGGACTATGTCAGTAAACATAACGAACACTATGCGTATGGGGTGTTGTATAAACTACAACCGAAGGACAGGGAAGTGCAATTGAAAAAGTTTCAAAAGAATTTAATTATGAAGATGAGACCTCATTTGAAAAAGTATTTCCTTCCAATTTTTAACACAGAAAAGAGAAACTGGTTACGACGTGCTATCAGTTATAATAAGTGAGAAAGTTAACTTTATTTAACTTTGGTTTGATTAAGGAATTTTAAGCAAAACTGATTCTGTTATAACATGAATGCCAAACACGTTACGTGAATGTCAGTATAGATATGTTAACGCTGGTTCCAGTAAAGTAGAACGAAGCAAAGCCCACTAGTGTTGAATCAGACAGGACGATAGATGTTATGACAATAGTGATCTGAATTATCAAGTATACCTTTTACATCTAAAAACTAACATAACTTAAAACGAAATGACTAGGTAATACATGAAATCATTGAAATCAGACCTGTCCGATGCATTTGACTGTGTTTATAGTGATGATATAGCAATATTTTACAAATAATTAAGTAGAAAACTATATGTCCTATTGTAATTCTCAGGTCCTTACTTATCTCAATGAAGAACAGATCTTACTAAACATTTGTACAGTTTAAGAGACAGGATTACCACAGGGCACCATTCTCGGCCCACGTTTCTGATTTATTTTTTAAGAAATTTAATGTTGGTGTATGTTTTTTTTTATATAATTGTAATTGATGTAACAATTATAATTAAAGTAAAATAAATAAATAAAACTACTGTGTGTAATACAGATGTCTGTGTACGCTCACATTAAAACAAGTTGGTCGTTGACAAAAAAATAATTTATTAATACAAAAGAATTGTCTTAGATAATAAATTCTCGCTTAAACATAATATATAGCGACCATTGCATTATTTAGTTAGAGAGTAGCAGGCGCCTACTGCAACTTGTAACGAAATGGCGATCAAATACATCTGGGGCAGTCGAAACTCATAATCAATGAAAAGTAGAACTAAAAATCAGGCAAAACTAGTTTTGACTAAACAGGTTAGTCAAAGGTAGTTTTATTGTGGTCAATCGTTGCTAAATAGTAATTTAGCTGCAAATTTTGTATAAAATTTGCTTTTGACTGACGCTCATAGTCAAAACTACTTTTAACCACTAGGACATCTATTAGAGTCACTTTTAACTGGTTAGAATAGAACCAGTAGAAATCTAACCAGTCAAAACTAGTTTTGACGTAATCTGTTAAGCACGCTACAGTTAACCGATTTCAAATGTGATGCAAGTCAAAACTACTATTGTACAGCCTGAGGTCAAAACTAGTTTTGACTGATATTTCCAGTGAGTACTTTTAACTGGTTACAAGTTTCACCTGCAACACATATATAAGGAAGTACAGGTTATCGTTACATTAAGAAGTAGTTACAAACAAAATAAATTTATACAAGTAACATTAAGAATTATCTGTCTGTATATAGCGCTTTGACACCTAAACTGCTGCATCAATTACGACGAATTTTGTTGTGAAGATACATATGATTTTAAAGAACATCGTCTTCTATTCTTAACAGACTTTTTGTTTATAAAAACTATAAATAGTAGTATTAATTGTAACTGAATTAAAAACTCTTCTGAACAAATTATTGAAATTTAGTAACCAGGTGACGGACTAAGAATATATCCAAACTAATATCGATATAAAGAATAGATCCAAACTATGCAGTACAACAGCTCTGCAGAGAGAAGGAACACTTGACACAAACCCTACCAACCCGCCTGGACAGCGTGGGACAGTCGATCAAACCTTTCTTAGGAAGGGCGCATATCCAGCAGTGGAATGTTAAAGGCTGATGATAATGAACCAGGTTTGGCAATTAACGAAATAAATATAAAAACCTTTCTTACTATACTCTTTGCGCTGTAGCATGGTGCGGGCGACAGTTGACATTTTTCAGTTATTAATTATGTATTGCGAATGTGGTACAGCTGAAATACTAAGTCATAATTTGTAAATCGTGGTAAGTTTCAAGAGTGAAACGAAACTGAAATGTAACCCGCACCACGCTACAGCGCAGAGAGTATAGATGGCGTTGTTGCACCATGTCCATTTATAAATAATCTCTACAACAAATACTGAGTCTTGTGTGTGGTGACCCATCCCCACATTAGTGGGCAGCTTTCCCAATAACATTTAAATAAACTGCATTTCAACCGCACGCCGACTGCAAAATTGTAGATATTTTATTTGTGTATATTAATATTAGTAGTGTTTTAAGTTAAATGCTTGTGAAGCGTCTCGATCATAATTCGACTCTGCCATTTTGCAGCTGGCGTGAAGCCTAACACTTACTCAAGCAGACCGTTCCTCAAGTGCGCATAAATTATATATGTTGCAGTCAAAACTCTGAATCAGTCAAAACTACTTCTGACCAAACTTTCACTTTAGACTGAAATCATAGTCATAACTAGTTTAGACCAATAGTGACGGTTAGAATAAATTATTAAGATATATACTTTTATTTACACTGACCAGTTTAAAGTGATATAGACTGGTACGCTAGTGGTAAAAAGTAGTTTTGAGTTTCAGTCAAAAATGCATTTTACAAATTCAATCACTACTTACCAACATATTTGAGGCAAAGCTACTTTTGACCAACAACAGTCAGAACTAGTTTTGCCTAATATTTTTTACGGTCAAAAGTAGATTTGATCAATTGAGAGTTTGAACTGTAAGCTTTATACAAATATATATTATAAATAATACGCTAAATATCCTAGGCCTAGAAAGTCTTGCGGTGTACAGCGCGGTGTCCCTCCTCGTCGTACTCGCGCTTAGAGACCCACATCTTGCGGAATGTGTCGAGCGACGCCAGGATCGAACCCCCTATCCACGTCGAGTACAGGCGTTCTTGTGGCGCTGAGATCTGAGCACAACAGTTTACACATATAATACATATATATACATCTGTACATATATAAAGCTGAAGAGTTTGTTTGTTTGAACGCGGTAATCTGCGGTCCGATTTGAAAAAACATTTTGGTATTAGATAGCCCATTTATCAAGGATGGTTATAGGCATACATCATTACAGCGAAACCAATAGGAGCGGAGCACCAATGAAGTATGTAAGGTAATAGGAGACGGAAACGAGTTTGCGTGGGTCAGCTGTATAACACATGTATATAGAGAAGTCTTCAGAGAAGCAAAGAGCAGGACAACTTGACTAACTCATAGTAGCCCACTTTTGTCCAGCAGTGGAGTGATAGAAGGTGTTGATGATGACCACGTACCCTTATCTTCATGTCCTTGGGTGCGAGCCGGCGTATCTCGGCGAGGAGTCTGTCTCCGAAGCCGCGGAACAGCGTGGAGCCGCCCGACAGCACGATGTTCTGGTACAGCACCTTGCGCAGGTCCATGTCCGACTTCTGGATCGCGAACATCAGCACCTCATGCAGACCTGACACAAGAAACACCTTTTGTTAAAAATATGCAGGTGTGGTTGTAGCTCCATAGGTCCATAGGTGTGGGCCACCATGCTGCATTGTTGCATTGCCAAAAAGTATTGTAACCACTACTCTTAGATTCTGTTCGTGCTTTCCATCAGGCAGAGTAGAATCATTTTATAGGCCCATAAGACCTATGTCGTCCCAAGACTTTTACCGTGGGAGAGCCACGCATCGGCATAAATGTACCGGCTCACAGAAAACCGGTTTCCTGTGAGGCTATCTCTCTCCCCATCCCGCAAAGGCCGGCAACGCACTTGTGACGCCTCTGGTATCGCGGGTGTCCATGGGCGGCGGTAATCGCTTACCATGAGGCAATACGTTCGCTCGTTTGCCTTCATATTACATAAAATTAGGAAAAAAAACATATGAAGGAATGAAGAGTGGTTTGGTGGTTTTGTTCACTTCACCATTCTATTGTATATGATACTTAAAATAAATAAATAATTATTTATTTGACACACAACGCCATCTAGTTTCAAACTTAGCAGAGTTTATATTATGACAGTTAGATTGACTTACATAATACATACATTTTTAACTACATACATACAAAACACCTAAAGTCTGAAATCAATATTTGCTGATCATACAAACATTTGGTCCGAGTCAGGAATTGAACCCTGGCCCTCAAACACAGCAGTCACACACGCTAGCCAGTACCAATGAGAGTTCAAGTCATACTGGACAAATAAACCAAACAGTCGAAAGGGTCAAATGGTATATATTCACCTTCGCACTCCTCCCCGATGAGGTCCGGCCGGAACAGCACCTCCGGCGCGCGGAACCTCGCCTGCCCGATCTGCTCGCGTATAAACACAAACAGGTAATCACAGACTGTCAAACAATCTTATTTTATATTTACAAGAAACAGACTAAATACTGGCAGTCGTAAGAACTGCCGGTAGAAGGGATAACTTATAACTTACTAGCTGAACCCCGCGCTGTTACCCGCGGTTATCGTCGTACCGCGAGTAACGCCGCGGGACAAAGTTAGTCTAAAAAAAGTAGCCTAAGTTACTCCCTGGATCATCAGCTACCTGCCAATGAAAGTCCCGTCAAAATCCGTCCAGCCGTTCCAGAGATTACCCGGAACAAACAGACAGACCGGCAGACAAAAATTTTTTTAACTACATTTTATGGTGCATGTATCGTGTATACATACATATGCATTTAGTAAAAAGCGGTTATTTTAATATTACAAACAGACACTCCAATTTTATTTATTTGTATAGATTGTAAAATTAATGTGTAAAATATAATGTCTAAATTAAAATTATCAGCTTCAAACATTAGCATGTCGGTGACGAGAACCTATAACATTTCTCCCTACATAAAAGTGCTCAACGCGGCTTAAGAACTTTTCATTTCGAAAATGTCATGTCAGCATGTCGGTGACGCGGTGTAAAAACTTTAGAGAAAATAAATATAGCGTGTGCCACCCGCGCGATTGTCACGAATTTATTGACACGTATTCATTCAAATTTGTTCATACAATGTAAAAACTATTACCCTTAGTCGGGTGAATGTGTTGCGTGGTCTATATGACAGCCGTAGCCGTGCCCGCTACTTCGTACACGTGAGATCAGCTAAATCGGCTCAGCCGTTCTTGAGTTTTAGCCAGACAAACGAACGAACAGAAATTGATTTTTATATACTCGTATAAGAAAATTGCACTTCATTTGTGATAACATATAAACAGAGCTTCAATTTCATTTATTTGGATAACTGTATAGTACCTGGCTACTTGGCTGACCTTCTTGGTAATTTTTCCAAAAATGAAACCTAGTTAGATAGATATTCAGGAGAATTACTCGTTAAAAGGTAGGTAGGTACAGATATAGACTAGATTTAATACTTGTTTTATAAATGTTGTTGATCTAATGGAGTGGTGTAGTCCCGAGGGACTAAAACTGCTTAAATAAAAAAAAATAAAAAAAAGAAGGTAGTTAGGTAGATGTTGAGACCAGTAAACGTAGTTGTTATATGTTTTCGAACGCAGTTATTCAAAGGAGTAGAGATATTACCTCTAGTTGAGTTCCGTCTGGCAGCGTGTACTGAGCCCTCTCCGTCTCGAGGGTCTCCTCCTTGAGAGGGTTGGGCGAGAGGTAGCACGCCCTCTCCTTGATGGCCTTCACGATCTCCAGCTCGGCGGACGTGCGGAGGTTAACTCCCTCCTTGCGGAGCAGTAGTCTGGGAAACCGAGAGCGTTCAAATAACAACTGATAAATTAAAATACTCTAAATAAGTAAGTATTAATAAATTGGACTGCGTCTGTGGCGCAGTGGTAGCGTATATAACGGCTGTGCTTGAGGTCTCGGGTTCGATTCCCGTGTCGGAAAAAAATATTGTATGATCTGCTAATATTTGTTTCGGAATTTAGGTGTTTTCTATCTATACTTATAAAATAATAAGTCCTGACTGACTGATTCATCATCGCCGAGCGTAAACTATGATAGTTAGGGCTATGAAATTTGGCGAGTAGGATCCTTTTATTGAGTAGACACCCACTAAGAAAGGAATTTTGGAATTTCTACCCCTAAGGGGGTGAAATAGGGGTTGAAAGTTTGTATGAAAGTCCGTCATTTTTTAAGTTAGAAACCTGAAACGTTATTTTTGGGCTGCTGATTAAAAATGAGTAAACACGTATTTCAACGTTTCTGAATATTCTACCCCTAAGGGGTGAAATAGGGGTTGAAAGTTTGTATGGAAGTTCGTCATTCTTTAAGTTAGAAACCTAAAACTTTACTTTTGGGCTGCTGATTAAAAATGAATAAACACGTATTTCAGCGTTTCTGAATATTCTACCCCTAAGGGGTGAAATAGGGGTTGACATTTCACATATAGGTTAGTCTGGAAGTCCGTCATTTTTAAAGTTCGAAACATGAAACTTTAGTTTTGCGCTGCTGATTAAAAATCAGTAAATACGTATTTAAACGTTTTTGGATATTCTACCCCTAAAGGGGTAAAATAGGGGTTGAAAGTTTGTATGGAAGTCCGTCATTTTTTAAGTTAGAAACCTGAAACTTTAGTTTTGGGCTGCTGATTAAAAATAAGTAAACATGTATTTCAGCGTTTTTGATTATTCAATCCCTAAGGGGTGAAATAGGGGTTGACATTTCGTACATAGGTTAGTCTGGAAGTCCGTCATTTTTGAAGTCTGAAACATGAAACTTTATTTATGTGTTACTGATTTAAAAAGAGTAGAGACGTGTTTGAGCGTTCCTGGGTTTCTACCCCTAAGGGGGTGAAATAGGGGTTGAAAGTTTGTATGGAAGTTTGTCATTTTTCAAATTAGGAGCATGAAACTTTATTTGTGGGCTACTGATTACAAATGAGAAGACACATATTTAAGCGTTTCTAGATATTCTACCCCTAAGGGGGTGAACTAGGGGTTGAAAGTTTGTACGGAAGTTCGCTATTTTTGAAGTAGCAAACATGAAACTTTATTTTTGGGCTACTGATTATCAGGGAGTGGATCCGTATTTAAGCGTTTCTGGATATTCTACCCCTAAGGGGATGAAATAGGGGTTTAAAGTTTGTATGGAAGTTTGTATTTTTTTTAATTAGAACCATGAAACTTTATTTATGTGTTACTGATTTAAAAAGAGTAGAGACGTGTTTGAGCGTTCCTGGGTTTCTACTCCTAAGGGGGTGAAATTGGGGTTGAAAGTTTGTATGGAAGTCCGTTATTTTTTAAATAGTACCTCAAAATTTTAATTTTCGGCTATTGATTAAAAATGACTAGATATCTATTTAGAGTTTCTGCATATTTTACCCTTAAGGGGGTGAAATAGGGGTTGATTTTTAATGGAAATCCGTCATATTTCAGAATACATAGAAATAAGAAAGGTGAAACTTTACTTTTGGGTTGCGAATTAAAAATGAGTAAAAACGTATTGCAGCGTTTTTGAATATTCTATCCCTAAGGGGTGAAATAGGTGTTGACATTTCGTACATAGGTTAGTCTGGCATTCCGTCATTTTTCGAAATAGATGAATACTTATAACAGCATTTATGCGAATTCTGTTCCTAAAGGGGATGAAATATGGATCGAATGTTTGTATGAAAGTTGTTTTAAATGGGCTATTGATCAAAAATAAATAAATGCGTTCAAAAACATGAATAAATTACTGATACATACTTTTACACAGTTTTAATTAAATATATCAACTTCCACGCGAGCAAAGCCGCGGGCAACAGCTAGTGTACAATATATATTTACAAGAAAAAATACATGTATTCATATCACTTGTCTGTCCTCACCCATAATACAAGCTCTATTTAGTTTGGAACTAGATGGCGTTAGGTCGTGTTCGATATCCGAAATATTATTATAATTCTCTTTATTAAAATTATGATAACATATTATTAACATTTTTAAATATACATATAAAAACATTAAATATAAATACATTAAAAATATTAAAAACTAGCTGAACCCCACGGTGTTACCCGCGGTTATTGTTGTACCGCGAGTAACGCCGCGGGACAAAGTTAGTCTAAAAAAAGTAGCCTAAGTTACTCCCTGGATCATCAGCTACCTGCCAGTGAAAGTCCCGTCAAAATCCGTCCAGCCGTTCCAGAGATTACCCGGAACAAACAGACAGACAGACAGATAGACAAAAATTTTTTTAACTACATTTTTGGTATATGTATCGTATATATATACATATGCATCGATTAAAAAGCTGTTATTTTAATACTACAAACAGACACTCCAATTTTATTTATTTGTATAGATTTTCACATTGCATCAACAGCTTCTCCTCAGAAAAGATGTTTGAACTACTGCTATATAATGCTGGCGTGTGTAAGGTTCTGGTAAAGTTTTCATTTTCTTTGGAGTACTACTGTAGGGTATTATTCGATATTATTTATTTTTCTATACAAATAAATAAAATTGAAATGTTGATTTGTAATTTACATTTCTTTTTTTTTATAGAATAGGGGGCTAACGAGCATACGTATCGCCCGATGGTAAGCGTTTACCGCTGCCCGTGGATACCTACAGCACCGCGGGGTTCAGCTAGTCCATACATAAAAATGCGAAGTCCATACATAAAAATGCGAAAATAAGTCTGTTTGTCTGTCGCGCTTTCACAGCCAAACCGCTGCACCGGTTTCAATGAAATGTTTGCGAGCATAAGCTAGTAAATAATACATGGTTTATGTGGAATGTGTATAAGTACCGGAGGTATCTGGTGACGTCCCTGCCGGCCACGTCGACCCTCATGATGGAGTGCGGCATGGCGAAGCCCTCGTAGATGGGTACCGAGTGCGTGACGCCGTCGCCCGCGTCCAGCACCACGCCCGTCGTCCGCCCCGTCGCGTACCTGCGCACCAACACGCCAACACACTCCACCATTTCAATCGGCTTCTTATATCGTCAAAATAATGTCATCTGATAGAACAACACGGTCTATACCGTAGTAATATGCATTCCCTCTGTTAAAGTATTAGCACAAATGGGCCTACAGGTATTTTTTTTTGTGGAAAGTGAGGGCAAACGTGTAGACGTATCGCCTGATGTTACACAAGTGCATTGCCGGCCTTTAGGGGCTGGGGTGAAGATTTGGGATGTGAGCCTCCGATATCCTCACTCACTCTATGACCAACCCATGCATGCCGTATGAAGATAGTCTAGTACAGACTGATAGTACTGGGCCTCTGTTTGAACATCTCATCTATCCAATGATGGTTCAGGTGGAAATACTTTACAGTTTTGGTTTCACAGAAAATGGGTAAAGGTTTGTAACTTTCCTCATAGTGAGGATACTGGAGACCATCCCGTTATACAACTACGCTGTGATGCACTTGTGACTTTTGTAATGCAGGTGTGCATGGACATCAGTTGACACATACCATTAAGGGTCACAGTGAGAGAGTCTAGTTCACAGACCATGCAACTTTATACGTATCACGTTCAAATACAAACCATCTGTATGAAGCTTTGGTCAGCTGTTTGAATTATCTGACTAAACTAGGCAGGTACCTACACCAGAATATAAGCATTGATGTACTCACAAGCTCAGCACGGCTTGCATGGACAAAAATAAAGCAGGCACATTGAAAGTCTCGAAGAACACCTCTGCAGCTTTCTCTCTGTTCCGGCGAGGGTTGAGAGGTGCTTCTGTAAGTAACACGGGATGCTCCTCGGAGAATGTTGACAATTGATCCTGGGGAATATCGGTTTCATCAAGTTCAGCTCTTACAAATGATAAAATAGTTAGCTAAGTTTTAAATTCAAAGTCTTACACACCTTACTATAAATATAATTCCAAACTCTTTCCATATCATTCCAATCTGTTACGATGCCATGCTCCATGGGATATTTAATGCTGAGGAGCCCACGGTGCTCTTCAGCACGAGGACCCACAAAAAGTTCCCCTTCTAGAGCACCAGCCATCACTCGAACATGTTTCGGGCGGCCAATACTGCACAAAGTAAGTTACATTACGAAGGAATAAATGTATGCGTCTATCGGACTGTTAGCAGTAGGTTTTCTAAAAGGTTTATACTCATATACATACATGATGTTTTCGATTACTTACTAATTTGGAAATCTGCATTTTGGTATTTGATCACCAGCAAAGCCAGCCTTGATCACTCCGGAGCCCTGCCAAAGACAGGTAACACATTTTATTTACACAGAACACACGAATAAATTTCCATTTTTTACTCAAATAGGATATTGTCATAGTTTGATGACTCATTTTGGATAACTGTTGTATGAAAACGATTTAATAAACTGCTCAAATGCATAGAAACACGTCAGAGATAGCTTTTACTGCAAAGTAAAATAGGTCAATAGTCGAATTAAATCAAAATTACAGTCGAAATATCGTAACATACATCCCGCAAAACTAACAATACTTAGCCAAGTTTAATCATATTTACATTATCGATAACCACGGGCTGATTGACTATGACATCGTTAAGTTCCATTTTGTTTAAAGAAAGATTTAATTAAATACTAATGAATGTAGATTTTTTTATTTCACTAATGTGAATTACAGTAAATTCCACATTCGCTTTTTGAAAAGAGAATTATGTATGACATTTGACTTTGACAGTGCAACTCTATAGATCAGCTACAGATAGAATAGAGCGTCATGAAACGCGGTCTTTGTCACACTTACAAGAATATAATATGTGATATCTGGTGTAAATAAAAAAAAAAATTAAAGTATCTGGAACGTTTGAGAATGACATCAGATGAAAACTGGCTCTAGGGAAATGATAATACTCACAGAGTACATTGTTATATTTGTTAATACAGAACAGACACAAGATTACGATCAAGACATTTAAAATTAGAAGTCTCTTAAAAGGAGACCTCGAGTTTAATTATTTCTATCTCACACTTAATTCGTTGTTTAATTTCGATGCTTTAGATATAGAAACACAAATAACTAATATGTTTTTTCGAAACTTGTACAAAGTGTTAAAATAATCTATAGCCTTCTTCGTAAATCAAAGAAGCCAAAACACACAACAAAATTAAATGTCAAAATTGTATTTACAATCTGAGTTTAAAGAATACCAGGTAATAAAAGTGTGTTCTTTATCTGAATATAAAATCTTATTAGAATCATGCTGATAATAACTGTTCTAGTCACAAAATTTATATTAACTGCGGCCCAGACAAGTGCAGTTACAGAATACTGTGATATTAATTCAAAAAACAGCGATTGTAAGCTAGAAGACCCCGGCATCAAATATCTGTTCTACGATGTCAATCCACCAGAAGGCTTTAATTTACGCCGAGATGTTTACATGAGGTTCGCAATAATGCTGTCAGAGGCTCGTAAGAATTGGAAACTGGTTCTACCGCCGTGGTACAATATCTATCATTGGAAATCAGATCGGAGTGTTCCAAAGCCGTGGAGTAACTATTTTGACTTAGACGCTTTAAAATCCTTTGCGCCTGTCGTCGAAATACACGAAGTATTTAATAACACAAAATCGAAGGTACTGGAACTTGATACTTTGTATGTTTTAGAAAATTTTGAGGATGCCTTTGAAAATGGTATTTTTACTGAGAAATGGCAAATTACAGATACTTGTGAACACAATAAGAAGTTTTGGGGATATAAAAACATTACTGTGAAAGAAGTGCTGTGTGTAAAGTTTCAGGGGAAAATTTCTAAACTCTGGGAGTTAATATCGCAACATCCCCATGACTCTAAAGTCATGTTTGCACATGGTGAGATACCTTTACATGACAATTACGGCACAAAGACTTATTGGGATTGCCGTAAAAGTATGAAATTCAATAAGAAACTTATTAAAATTGCCAAAAAGTATATGTCCGTGCATTTGAACTGTGATAGTAAGAAATGTAAGAACTATCTCAGTGTTCATTGGCGAAGGCAGGACTTTGCTCGCAGCCGGGGCAATGAAGTGCCAACCATATCAGGAACGGTAAAGCAAATACGTAGAGCCCTTAAAACGTTACCCGACATCACGAAAGTTTTTATAGCAACAGATGCCTCAATGGCAGAACTTAACAAGTTAGAAAAAGAATTAACAAATGTTGGATATGAACCACATTTCTTTTTACCGAGTCCAATGATATTGGATGAGTATGGAGATGGTGGTGTAGCAATAATTGATCAAATAATCTGCTCCCGTGCTGCATATTTTATTGGTACCCATGAAAGCACATTTACCTTTAGAATTCAGGAGGAAAGAGAGATATTGGGCTACAAGAGTGACACCACATTTAACAGACTGTGTCCTGATACTGGACTTTGCGAGGAACCTTCAAAGTGGACAATAATTAATTAATAACTGTTGTAATGTTAACAAAAAACTTTCCATTGTTTCATAAATATATGTCAGTTAGGAGTGTCCTAGAGAAGGGAAAACTGCTTTAGTTAGTTTCTAAGAAGTAGCATGCACTAGTGATTTTGGTCACCATGATTGTTGCGTCACTGTCATCATGTACATCACCCATAGTTAAATGTCATTTCGTCTCTCGCCCTTTTTCACGGTTTCTGTACTTTAGTTGTTTTCCATAAAGATATTGAATGCAAAAAAGTTTCGACACTGTCACCGCAGGTGCGCACAGTCCCGAAAAGGTGGTGAAGTGACAGTAACAAAGAATTTATTGTCATGGTGACAAAAATCACTAGTGCGCTCAGGGCCTAAGGCTGAGTACAAGCTGCCGTTGTATGAGGAGTTGGTGTCAGTTCGCTTGGCCCTTCCAATGATATTGTTGTGTGGCCTACAGCGACCTGATTATGCCGACCCAGTAACCCACAGGCCAGTCCCTTATTTGGGATGGTTTCGTGTCTAAATCGAATCCTATAAACACCTCAAATTTATTTATTTTTATTCTGATTTTTGTTTAGTGTGTAAGTGTAAATGTGCCATATTATTGATACCAAAAATTTATAAGACCATTTTTTTTAAATGTATATTTATTTTTCATACCTACCCTATAAAACATCCGTCATTTGTACATTCTTATAGCTTCTTAGCCGCGGTGCAACGACGACCACAGGTCGACGACAACGCTGCGGGGCGAAGCTAGTCTATAAAAAATGGCCTAAGTTACTCATCAACTCGTCAACTATCGTACAGTCACACTCCTGTCAAAATCGGTTCCGCCGTTCATGAGATAATCGGAACAAACAGAATAAGTTTTAAATTTGATTTTTTATATGAGTACCGTAAATAGATTTTATGTGCATTTAATAAAAAGCTTTTCGAATGCAATTATAAACAGACATTTAAATTTTATTTATTTGTATTAGTTGGAGGCATTACAACTCATTGTAAAAAAGAAATAAATCATTATCATTTTTTGACACGCAACCTCGCTTGCGTCTCATATTGCCCGTAGCGTGATAAATTTCCACCGTTTTTGTAACATTCTTCATTGGTGCTCCGCTCCTGTAGGTGTGATGATATATAGCCTATAGCCTTCCTCGATAAATGGGCTATCTAACACTGTAAGAATTTTTCAAATCCGACCAGTAGTTCCTGAGAAAAGCGCGTTCAAACAAATAGATGCATTATAGATGCGATATAGCGTTTATAGATGTTGGGCATTAATCAATTAATTTTAATTTAACTAATTAATACTTAGTTATGATATGGTATACTTGTGATAATGACACTTAGTAGAAAAAAAAAATTACACTGGTTTCGTAAAATTTATCTTGTGCATATTAAAAAAATATTGATGCGTCATCATCATTATCAACAACCCATAACGTCCCACTGCCCACTGCTGGACTCAAGTCTTCTCTCAGGAGAGGGTTAAGGCCATAAGTGCGGTATAGATATATTGCCGCAGCGGTTAATGCTTCCACGTCCATCTCGAAAGACGTTAAGATCACTGAATATCGCCATCGTGTAGTTGCGTCTCAACCATCGCATGGCCCTCTCGCTAGGCCAGCGCTGGCCCATCATGTAGAGGAGTTTTAAGACCCCGTCTATTTCCTGGATTTTTTACAAACGAGTGCCTTATAATCCGACAAATTACAGATCCAATGTTCTGTATCTGATTAACTCTTGAAGTAAAAATCATACTTTATTACGTTAGTAAATTAAAAAAACAACACAATAGAGAATTTACGTTTTAACATAAAATTAGCTTTACATTAAATGAATGAATAAAGTATATGAAATAAATGTGTATAAACAAATGTCAAAAATTAATAATAAAAACCACAAAGTGAATCAGTCAGTAACATTGTTGAGACGAGAAACCACAGCTTTGTCAAACAGACTTCTCAAAAGTAAAAATTCGTTGAAGGATACACCACTCTCTTCAGCCCATTGCAAACCCAGCTCAAAGGCGTTATTTGCATCTTTTGCTGTCACTTGCGGAGTAGTTGTATACGAGAGCTGGTATCATTTTTTGGGTAGGAATTTGAGGCAAGCTGAATACTTATCACAGACCTTTCCGATTATCCCTCACGGACCTGTAGACCTGGCTGGTGAGTAGCGGGGCTAAATCAACCCAGTGCATTTTCCAAAAATATATTTGAGGCAATATACAATTTTGATATGTTGTAGTTTGATGTTTAAAGAATAAATTAATTTATTTAGATAACATCACCTTCACCAAAAACATAAATAAGCCAGACGATTTGGTCGAGGCTTTAACATTGCCAGCCGCGTGCCAAAAATATGTATTTGAGGCAACTTGAAATTTTTTACCGACCTTCAAAAAAGAGGAGGTTCTATGTTCCACTGTATGTATTTATTATGTACATTCACCGATTACTACGTCAATTATGGACCGATTTTGAAAATTCTTTTGGGATTCGAAAGGGTATGCTCCCGAGATGATCCCATTGGCACCATCACTGGATCTGATGAAGGGATCCCAAGGAAATCGAAGGGAGCCCTCATTTTTTTTCAGACATGTACTATGTTTTTCGTATATTTTTTGAAGTTAGGTACTCCGATACTGGTCTGCATCATTTCATGATGATGAGCTGATGATGGAAAGTACAACTCCTCAACGTTTAAGAGTTGGAGGATAATTCTTTTAATTTCATACGTATCTATCTATACACTTTTAGTTGTATATTTTTAAGTTATTTAGATGAGCTGATGATAGAAGGTAAAACGATTGGGAGTTATAGAATGATTATATATATTGATTACTTAAACACCATGTATACAAATAGGGCCTTAGCTGTATGCTTTCAAGTTGTTTAGGTGACAGATAAGGTTAGGAGATAGATGATACTTTGCAATCTCCAGCTAGTAACTAGTCGTCTGTAGGAAGGAAAAGACATGTATATTCATTTAATTATAGACAGATAGATAGAAAACTCTTTATTTGTACAACGTATCACAGATTTAAAAGAGAGTAGGTACCTACAGAAAATTATTAAAATGCCCGTGTGTTCGTAACTCGGAGAGCACGTTAAGCCATCGGTTAAGCGAATAAAATGGTACAATCTGCAGAAAGAAGAACGCGTATCATTTGTAACTAACATAGCAAAATATGAAGAGCAGCAAACATTTGAGGGAAAATCCGCTAACGCCATAAGGGATGATTACAAGAAGGTCACCACAGGCGCGAAGTAGGGATAACGGATAGGGAGCATTTGTGAATCAGAGATAGCGATGATGACGTAGACTTGTGTCTCCCACGTTACCACTGGCTATTGTAAGTTCCGTTACCTCGCCAGAGCCAATAATAACGATAGGACTGGAAAAGCGATGAAAAATATCTAAATTAAAGCCTAATAAATAATTAACAGAATCAGACAGCTTAATATCAGGTACGACAATAATTAATAAAAATATTAAGAAGGGGTTCTAAACTGTTAACTCCCGAGCGAGACCGTGACTTTTAAGTTTGGCAACATTGTCGTATGTCGTATGCATTGCATTTCATTCATATAAATAATAATTCTGAAGTCTGTGCTATTAGTGCGGTTATATTTATTGATTGTTATTAAAATTAATGTATGGAGTGGACTCAAAACGGTAAATATTTACACGCCAGTTTTATATTTATGACGTCCCACCCATTAATGTATTCTTAAATTAGTTTGTATGTTATGTTATCGTTAAATACTAACCTATAATTGTTGTTTGTTTGTGTCGTTTCTGTCATTTATTTAACTATAGGAGTGCTATGAATAAATCTGTTAAATTAATTTTACTATGATTAATAGCACATTTTTTTTAAATGAAGTATAGCCTAAGTTTGTGTTCAAAAATATTGGTGAAAATTAAACCAAAGTCTTCTTAGACTTTGAAAACCTTTTTATTTTAATTTAGGCACGTTCAATTTACGAAAAACTTTTATTATTTTATTATAGATAAAATAGCTTTCAGTACAATGTATCAAATAGTTAAGTTTAAGATAATTTAATAAATAAAAATTTTTTTTTTTTAGTAAAATCGTAAATCTTTTTTCATTGTGATATTGAAAATAATAAATTAACATGTTAAAATTTGTGCTTTATACAAAAGTTGACTCATTTACTGCTTTTATTGATCTTACAACCACACTATTTATATATTTATACATATACTATCACATCAATACACGGAGGGACAAGCAGATGTATGAACACCTACATTTTTCCAATTGGAACTTGTAATAATAGAGCTTGTTGACAGGCAACTGGGTATTTTAACATGAATGGAGTAGTGCCGAGTTGGGAAGAAAAAATACCCATTATACAAAGGTAATGGGTAGTGTAAAAATGAATATTGTTATTACCATGTCATTAATTTAATGTTAGAGGCCTTGGGGCGGCTTTAAAAACATCCGTGTTGCCAGTAACCAACCCAAACTCGGCCAGCGTGGAGACGTATGGCCTCAACCCTCTCTTGTGAGGAGACCCGAGCCCAGCAGTGGGATGTTATGGATTGTTGATGATTGATTTAAAAGCCTCTACTTTACTTCTGAATTGCCTTATGAAATTAATGGACGAAATGATATGGTGAAATTGGAAACTTCTTCTTGTTTTCCAGGAACCTAAAGGATTCAAAAGTGTGACTACCACAATGCCCAAGATAAAGGTGGTACGGAGGAAAAGGAGGTTGGATAAACATTGTAAGTATAACTATTTCATATTATTCTGGCTGAGCCCGGGGCGAAGCTAGTCTAAAAAGTCTAGAGGGCATTATCAAAATACTTTTAGAAACCACCCAACACTCTTTATATTAAAATAATTTCTTTTATTGATCACTCTAGCTTTAATTTTAATAAAAAACAATTTTTACACTTTTTACTTTGGTTTATTTATAAAAGTTTTCTTTTTTTAAACTATTTCTAATTTTTTTGCAAATTATTGTATAGTTATTGGTCCTCGATAAGTCTACTAAGTTTAAATAAAATCTCACCATTTGAAGTGGGTGAAAATCAAGTTCAAAGGTGTCGGTTACAAACAAACATACATATACATATGCAGGTGAAGTTAATAAAAAGCATGTAAAAAAGTAGCATAAGAACAGACGTCCCAAAGATTAACTGGAAAAAACACAGACAGATAAAAAAAATGGATTTTAATGTAGTAAGTACATATTATGTATATATATTTTTAAAGTAGATACTACTATCGACTATAGACTTTCATATGCATTTGGTAAAAAGCCATTAATTTGAAATTACAAATCTACAAATTCGTCTAGCTATGTGGATTCATGAGATTCATCCTGATGAAAGACACACAGAAGAACAGACAAACGAAGCAGTCTTAGTAATACGGTCCTGTTTTTAGCCTTTGGGTACGGAACCCTAAAAAACAGAAAACGTAGATAAGAGGCATGTATAGAGGTTTGTTTATCACTACCTGGTAAAATGGCCAGTGAGTCGGCCATTATTAGTTGTCTTATCATGCACGTAATGAGTCTTTCTAAATGGCTTCCGTTCTTTAGGTATAGAGGATGTATTGTTGTGTTAGCTACAAAGTAATGTAATGCATTTGTAATACAATGTAATAGCTGAGCACCGCGGGTAACGCCGCGAGCGAAACTAGTTTAAAAAAGTAGCCTAAGTTATTCCTTAAATCATCAGCTACCTGTCAGGGCTGCCAGTGAAAATCTCGTCAAAATCTGTCCACCCATTCCAGAGATTACATGAAGTGACAGACACAGATATACATATATGTACATCTATACTAATACTAGCCGACCCACGCAACGTCGTTTGCGCCTTATATTGCCCGTAGCGTGAAAATTTCCCCCGTTTTTGAAACATTCTTCATTGTTGCTCCGCTCCTATTAGTAGTAGCGTGATTGTTTGTTTGAACACGCTAATCTCAGGAACCGCTGGTCCGATTTGAAAAATTCTTTCGGTGTTGGATAGTTCATTTATCGAGGAAGGCTATAGGGTATATATCATCACGCTAAGACCAATAGGAGAGGAGCACCAATGAAAACTGTTTCAAAAACGAGGGAAAATTATCACGCTACGGGCAATAGAAGACGCAAACGAGGTTGCGTGGGTCAACTAGTATTTTCATATACATTCAGTGAAAACCTGTTAATTTGAAAATGCAAATAGACACTTCAATATTATTTATTTGTATATATATGAAGATATTGTCTAAATATACATATGTATTCTTTAGAGTACAAAGATATAAGGAGAAAACGTTCATATATGTAATTACTAGCTTTTGCCCGCGGTTACACCTGGGTAGATGTCAGCTGTAAGGGCCTTCGCCTTCGACGATTTTTGAAGCAATGCAGTAGCGACGCTGTCGCTCATTCGCATCGAAACTGTCGCAATGCGGTCGCTAGTTGTGTGCCCTCGCCCACATGACCACGATTTGGTCGCAATGCAAACGCGATACTGTGGCGCTTCTGTCGCGATACAAACGCGATTTAATTACGGTACAAAATAATATTAATAACCACTTTATTGTACACCAGATTACTTACAAAAGTAACTTAAAGCTAAGAGGTACAATTGGCGGCGTTATCGCCTACAGTGAAATAAACTATGGCGGCCTGGTGATGCTTCTGCATCATTGGGCCTCCGGTCTCGCACTCACCAACGAAACACGACAGCATGATCGCTGTCATTTTACGCTGATCTTCTGTGCGAGGGTAGTACCGCCCCGGTCGAGCCGGTCCGTTCGTGCTGAAATCAGCGTGGCTCTACTACCTGGAGAAATTAGAGAATTATAAAGAAGAGAAAGGTAACTTAAGCCATTTACGATAATTGGAGTCATGATCATATTTGCGTAATTCAAATATAAATCTGATACAGAGATTTTGGAGTCTCTCAAGCTCATACAATTGGTCTTCGAAATGTTTCTACACTATTGATATATTTTTCATAATAATATCTATACTAATATATAAAGCTGAAGAGTTTGTTTGTTTGTTTGAACACGCTAATCTCAGGAACCGCTGGTCCGATTTGAAAAATTATTTCACTGTTAGATAGCCCATGTATCGAGAAAGGCTATAGTCTATATATCATCACGCTAACACCAATAGGAGCGGAGCACCAATTAAAAATGTTTCAAAAACGGGGGAAAATTATCACGCTACGGGCAATAAGAGACGTAAACGAAGTTGCATGGGTCAGCTAGTTACGTTTAAAGGGACATACCTACTCATTTTGTAATCGTGAACCACCAAAACAAAAACTTGTCTACGCCCGTACGTTGATGAGATATGAGAAACAAAACTGATTAAAAAAATAGTTAAAAACCATCTTTAAAGCATGTTAAATGAAAGTCAAAATTTGTCTTCAATTTGTGCAGTACTTAGAACTTAAGGCGCGTATCCACCGACATTATTGGCAGTTTCAGTGTTTCCGTCTGTTTGCAACTCTTAAAAAAATCCCCAACTTTTGTTTCCATTCTGTCTACACCGAGTCGTCAACAATTTGAAAAACATTCTAACTAACCGTCTCCACAGAGCCAATAAATATTTGCAACAAACGTATTGTATTGATGTTTACCGCCAAAAACAGAAACGCGGTTCCCAACATTGTTGACAAATTTTGTTGCCAACACAAGGAAATGCAGAAACGTTTGTCACCTACACGTGTTGACAACACAAAAGTTGCCAACATTTGTCACATAAATAAATAAATAAATATTTCGGCCGTCTAACACACAACGCCATCTAGTCCCAAACTAAGCAGAGCTTGTATTACGGGTACTAGACAACTGATATAAATACTTATATACTTTTTTTTGTATATACATACATATTAGACGTAGAAAACACCCAAACTCCGAAACAAATATTTGCAGATCATACAAACATTTGGTCCGACCCGGGAATCGAACCCGGGACCTCAAGAACAGCAGTCGCGTAAGCTACCACTGCGCCACCGAGGCAGTTAATAAGTTACACGTCAATAAGACGCTCACAAGTCTACGAATTAAAATAAATTTCCAATAAATGTTTACAAAGTTAGTTAGCAAAAAGAAAACGATTAGTTAATGATTAAGCTGTGGATATAAAAATATAGTTATCAATCACAATTCACAAACGCTTATTGCCATATGGAAAAAATACCCTCTTTAGTCATAAATTATAATAACGATTGTAAATTATTACGTTTTGAATCAAATCAAACAAATCTGTCTGTACGTTCCAATACTTTTCTGCAATAAAAACAGTAATATGAGTAACTAGCTGAACCCCGCGTTGTTACTTGCGGTTATTGTTGTACCGCGAGTAGCGCCGCGGGAGAAAGTTAGTCTAAAAAGTAACCTAAGTTACTCCCTGGATCATCAGCTACCTGCCAGTGAAAGTCCCGTCAAAATTCGTCCAGCCGATTACCCGATTATAAACAGAGAGACAACATTTTTTTAACTAAGTTTTTGGTATATGTACCGTGTATACATACATATGCATTTAGCAAAAAGCGGTTATTTTAATATTACAAACAGACACTCCAATTTCATTTATTTGTATAGATATTACAAATTGTGCAATGTTTTCCTTGTCTGTAGAAACATATTTTTGCATTTTTGCATCAGTTGCATGTGTACTACGTTAAGATGAAACATATACAACAAATAATGCTCAATATTAACCCTATACAATGCAATAGAAAGATATTGAGCAATAAAAATTAAACTCGTTCAAACTTTTCTTTAATCATTGCACAAAATTCATTATTCACCCTAACTAAACCGTCAATAATATTGCACAATTCGTAATACTGCGCAATATAATTTATCGTCTAGGGGACGCCTTACACTATTTCTAAATACATAGTCATACATATATATACGTATGTTCAGAAACATTTCGGCTGTCAGTCAGTTCGAAAGAAAGCTTCCCTGGTAACGCGCCTGCAATATTATCCACGATTATTTACATCTACCCGCATATATTAAAAAGTTCTAATTATAAAAACTATTTTATCCAATTTATTGTTTAGTTGAATTGGTTTCATATAGTGACATTACACCATTGTTCGCTGTTTTAATTGTATTTTTGATAGTAAATGTGCGACGTTGAAATGGTTTATCAAATGAACGAAGGTGAGTTTACTTGAAACTAATTTTATTGTATAAATATATATTTATAAAACTAACATTAGAAATTCTAGGCCCACGCAACTTCGCATCTCTTCTGGATCTATTTTTAATCATACTCTGCTCCTATTGGTGTAAGCGTGATGTTAACTATCGTATCGTAGGCACGCGAGTAAAACAAAAATTAGAAAAATGTGAAAAATGATTAGACGGTTTTGGAGTTCGACGTTAACAACAATGTAATACTGGAATTATATCTAGTATTTTAATCAGTAACGCATTAAATATTCTGTACAGAGTTGAGAGAGTTGAAAACCTAATTATACAAAAAGAAAAACGAAATTCGTTTTACTAAAAATAATGTAGGTAAAGTAAAACTTATAACCTGGTGATTATCTATAATCTAATTATTTATTTATTCATGGAAAAACTTACAGCTAGATATGTAAGTAAAATACATATATACATACAAATAAATAAAATTGGAGTGTCTGTTTGTAATATTAAAATAACCACTTTTTAATAAATGCATATGTACGTATACACGGTACGTATACCACAATAAGTCTTTACAATTTTTGTCTGTCAGTCTGTTTGTTCCGGGTAATCTCTGGAACGGCTGGACGGATTTTGACGGGACTTTAACTGACAGATAGCTGATGTTCTAAGGAGTATCTTAGGCTACTTTTTTAGACAAGCTTTGTCCCGCGGCGATTCCTATTCCTACTGCTTACTATTCCTAGTAATTCTGTAAAACTGAAGAGTTTGTTTGAACGCGCTTATCTCGGTAACTAGTCTATTTAACATCATGCTACGATAATTAGGAGCACAACAGCATTGAAAAAAAATATTCATAATATACCGTTTAAACATTCCTTTGCCATTTTATCCGCTTTTATTTGTACATACACAATATACTAATATCTTCGTCTTAATCTCATTAAGCGTGCAGGGCTGTAAGAGCGGAGTCTGTTGCGATTAAAATAGTTATTATAGACTAAACTAAACCCCGCGGTTATTATCGTAACGTAGGCAACGCTGCGGGGCGAGGCTAGTCTAAAAAAGTAGCCTAAGTTACTCCTTATATCATCAGCTACTTATCAGTGAAAGTGCCGTCAAAATCGGACTAGACGTTCCAGAGATTAGCCGAAACAGACAGACAGACAAACATTAAAAAAATGATATTTTGGTATATGTTCCATGTATACATACATATGCATTTAGTAAAAAGCGGTTATTTTAATATTACAAACAGACACTACAATTTTATTTATTTGTATAGATGTCAAGTTGTCTGTTTGTAACGCTTTTTTGCCCACCCCTTTTTGAGTGTGAGTATATGTGGGTATATCTATACAAATAAATGAAATTGAAGAGTCTGTGTGTAGTTTCAAATCGAAAGCTTTTCACTAAGTGCATATAAAAGTATATAGGTACGGTACTTACATAAAAAAATCAATATTAAAGATTTTGTTTGTCTGCATAATAATCCTCTTAATTCCAGTCACACTAATATATAAAACTACTAGCCGACCCACGCAACCTCGTTTGCGCCTTATATTGCCCGTAGCGTGAAAATTTCCCCCGTTTTTGAAACATTCTTCATTGTTGCTCCGCTCCTATTAGTAGTAGCGTGATGATATATACCCTATAGCCTTCCTCGATAAATGGACTATCTAACACCGAAATAATTTTTCAAATCGGACCAGCGGTTCCTGAGATTAGCGTGTTCAAACAAACAAACAAACAAACAAACTCTTCAGCTTTATATATTAGTATAGATTGAACGGATTTGGATGAAAGTGTGCAGTTATATAGCTCATACATCAGAATAACACATAGGCTACTATTTGCAGCGATAACCGACATACACGCGGGCGGAGCCGCGGGCAACAACTGGTATTATAATATATAGAAAACACCCAAAGTTTCCAGAGTTTGTAGATCATACAAATATTTGGTCCGACCCATTATTTGAACCATCAAATCAATTAAAAAAAGGTACAAGAACAACCAGACAAAAATATTTTTTTTGATGTAAATATTGCATATTATACCTGCACATGCATTTATTGAAAAGCTGTTTTTAAAAAGTTTGAACTCGATTAACGGTTATTTTTTTAAATTATATAATTCATGATATGTTGGGTAATTGATTCGAAACATATTCCGACCTACCGCAGATTAATCATGAATAAAAATTATTCAAAAAGTACCCATCATATGTAAATCTATTTGCTGCACACCGCGATATATTTCATACAGTAACACGTGATTATTTATTTATTCTATCTATACAAATAAATGAAATTGGAGTGTCAGTAATATTAAAATAGCCACTTTTTAATAAATGCGTATGTATGTATACACGGGACATACCTACCAAAAGGGCGATTAAAAAAATTTTTGTCTGTTATTTTGTTCCGGGTAATCTCTGGAACGGCGGGACCGATTTTGACGGGACTTTTACTGGCAGGTAGTTGAAGATCCAACGAGTAAATTAGGCTACTTTTTTTAAAAACTAGCTTTGTCCCACGGCGTTACTCGCGTCGCGGTACAACAATAACCGCGGGTAACACCGCGGGGTTCAACTAGTTTATTCATACATTTTCATTGCAGCACGCCACTACCGTATACATTTGTACAGAGATATAAACATACTAGCTGAACCCCGCGGTGTTACTCGCGGTACGATAATAACCGCGGCATAAGCCGCGGGACGAAACTAGTCTAAAAAAAGTAGCTCAAGTTACTCCTATATCATCAGCTACCCATTAGTGAAAGTTCCTTCAAAATTTTTCCACAGATTAGCCGGAACAAACAGACAAAAAAATTTCACTTCACTGCACTTTCATAAGAAACTGTTAAATTGGAATTAGAAACAGACACTTCAATTTTATTTATTTGTAAAGATAACTAGCTGAAGCCCGTGGTGTTACCCGCGTTACGACAACAACCGCGAAGAACACCGCGGGGTTCAGCTAGTCTGAAATTTGAAAAGAATGGATTCCATTGACTTATCTATACAAATAAATAAATTTAAAGTGTCTGTTTGCAATTTAAAATTAACAGCTTTACACTAAATGCATATGAAAATATATACGGTATTTAAGCACATAAAAAACCTTTTTTTGTTTGTTTGTTCCGGCTAATCTCTGAAACGGCTGGACCGATTTTGACGGGACTTTTACCGGCAGGCAACTTATAATATAAAAAGTAACTAAGGTTTCTTATATTTTAGACTAGATTCACGCCGCGTCGTCACCCACGGTTATCGTTATAAAGGTACATCTGGGACCTAATATGGATATTTTGTTGTTGTTAGATGGTGAGCCCCCGGCGAAGCGGCCCACCCCCTCAATACGGCTGGACGCTGGCTTCAAGTGGAACTTACAAGTAAGTACCTTTAACACTAGTCGTTAATAATCACCATGTTCCACCAGGTGTGGGTCACCATGCTACATTGTTGCATTGTCTGCACGAGCAATGAGTATGGTGACCACCACTCTCGGGCTCTGCTTATGCTTTCCATCAGGCAGAGTAGAGTCATTTTGGCAGGGCCATACATACAAAAAAACTTATACATCATAGATACATACAAATATACCACTTAATATATCTGAACTAGCCGACCCAAGCAACCTCGTTTGCGTCTTCTATTGCCCGTAGCGTGAAAATTTTCCCCCGTTTTTGAAACATTGTTCATTGGTACTCCGCTCCTATTGGCTTTTGCGTGACGAAATAGCCTTCCTTGATAAATGGGCTATGTAACACTGAAATAATTTTTCAAATCGGACCAACAGTTCCCGAGAGTAGCGTGTTCAATCAAACAAACAAACAAACTCTTCAGCTTTATAATATAGTATAGATAGATGACGCCTTGTCGTCATCCAATTATCAAGGTAGGATCATCGATCTGTTCAAGGTAGTCGCGCCACGCTGGTGTAAGCACGGGAGGGCCAGTACCCTCCCCTATCCTCTTACAATAAGAGTAAATGATTTGGTTGCACTCCAGACCCTGGCGAACGCAGCGGACGCTGTGGAGTCTGGCGGCAAGTCCCCGGTGTCGGCGCTGAACGAGCTCGGCGTGAAGGTGCACTACACGGTGCTGCGGCAGGGCGGGCCCGCGCACTGCCCAAGCTTCACCGTCGCCGTCACGGTGAGTACCGCTCGACGGACCTGGTCGGGGACTGGACCTCGCACGGAGAACTCCCTCCATCTAGCGGTGTTACCCGCGGGGATCGTCGTACCGCGAGTAACACCGCGGAACAAAGTGAGTCTAAAAAAAGTAGCCTAAGTTAATCCCTGGATCATCAGCTACCTGCTAGTGGAAGTCCCGTCAAAATCGGTCCAGCCATTCCAGACATTACCATAACAGACAGACAGACAGACATACAAAAAAAATACATTTTTGGTATATGTACCGTGTATAAATACATATGAATTTAGTAAAAAGCGGTTATTTTAATATTACAAACAGACACTCTAGTTTTAATTATTTGTATAGATGTATACCTAGATATATAAAAGTGAATCGTCGAAATGTATGTACGCGCATAACTTCCGTTCGGCTGCACCAAATGAAATAATTCTTTTTTTTATGTGTTAATTTTTATTTTATGTGTTCGTTATTGCTAGGACAAGATTTGTGTACACGAAAAATTCAAAAATAAATATAATAAATAAATATTTCGGAAATCTAAACACACAACGCCATCTAGTCCCAAGATAAGCAGAGCTTGTGTTATGGGGTACTAGACAACTGACACAAATACATATATGTATAATTTTTTTTTTTGTAAATACATACATATTATAGATAGAAAACACCCAAACTCCGAAACAAATATTTGTAAATCATACAAACATTTGGTCCGACCCGGGAATCGAACCCGAGACCTCATGATCAGCAGTCGCTCACGCCAACCGCTAGACCAACGAGGCAGTCATTAACGTCAACAAAATCAACAAATAACGGGGAAAAGTAATTTTAAAGTCAACGGGAATCAGATACATATGTAAATATGGCGGTACGAAGTTCGCCGGGTCAGCTGGTGGTATATAAAACATTTTTTTTTACAAAAACGCCAACTTCTTCTTTCATAAAAAGAAGTATCATCAAAATAGATTCTCCCAGTTGAAAGTTCTAAGGGAACAAACAAAAAATACAAAACAGTCGAATCAATCAAATCAAATCACATCAATCAAAGATACAACGAATTACAAGAACTGTTATATTACGTTACTTGTTGCTACGGAACCTTTCATGTGCGAGTCCGACTCGCACTTGGTTGCTTTTTATTACCAAGTGTTGTTGGCTCAAATCACACATTTCAACACTTTATGGGATCAATACATTGTTGTACTGAGTTTGGGTGTTCTTAGTGTCCATTTCATGTATGTTTGTAAAGTCTTTCTCGACACAGGATGTATATTTCTAATGTGAGAATTGCCTAGTTAACAAAAAAAAAAAAATTCATCCCACCTTCTCGGAAAGAGTATTTTTGCTTTTCGATATTTGAATCTAAAAGTGCACAGCGACAAAGTCTTTTAATTAAAAAAAAAAAACAAGAGTGTAAAAGTTGTTTTTGTCTGCCAGACGATAAAGTAAAATTGAATTTAGAACATCGCGTGTACTAAGGTTGTGAGTTCAAAACATCATTAAACCTATTTACTTTTAACTCCATGGTGCCGAATTTAGCGTGCGATCTTTTTTAATTTGTTAAGAACTCAGACTCGGAACCTTCTTGGTGTACTTTTTTTGATTTGCTTTCCCCGCGCTATTTTCTTTTCACGTCATTTAGTAATTTCCTCGCTGAGGTGGAATGAAAAGTTACGTGTTGCACTCGAGTGCAAAGATTTTTCACCTTGTACTTTTCTGATTTCCTCGCTGACGTTCAGGATTCTAATTTTTAAATCTAAAATACAATATTAGAATCTTTCGCTTGCTCGGTCATCAAAATCGAGCACGCGGTTAAAAAGCAATTTTGCATTCTTGTATAACAAATAACTGTTAAGAGATACAGTGCGTATGGTAGGAAAATGAGTAGGTTAAGTATGTTGTGTCCCTACATAGTGGCGTGGGGCGTGGTATTAGTGTCTGCCTCGGTGGCGCATGCGACTGTAGTGCTCGAGGGCTCGAGTTCGATTCTGGGTCGGACCAAATGTTTATATGGTGCGGAAATATTAGTTTCTGAGTTTGAGTGTTTAAAAAAGTATAAATGTATTCACGTAAGTTGTCTAGTACCCATAAGACGAGGTCTGCTTAGGTGGGGATTAGATGGCGTCGTGTGTCAGATGTCAGAAATATAAATAGACTAGTATACCCATGCAACCTCGTTTGCGTCTCCTATTGCTCGTAGCGTGATAATTTTTCCCCGTTTTTGTAACATTATTCAAATTCAAATTCAAAATCATTTATTCAATTAAGACACTAAGTGACATTTATGAACGTTAAATTGAAGCTGTAGTTAAGAATCATAGATCGACACAAACAGACGCCACAGCATGTGCTGTATTGTCGAGGTAAATTAGGTGAAAACACCAAAATCTACTGCCTGCCTGTGTCGATCTATAACTTCCAGTTTCCAAAATGCGTAGAGCCTCATGAGAAGAATACTGGCAAAGAAACTCATGGCCACTCTTTTCAAAGTCAGATTTTCAGGTACAATAGTGTTAGTATTACATGTAAGGTAAACAGTATGCAAGCTGTTGCTACCTGAATTTCCTTTTATTAAAATGCTCCAAAATGTAACGCTCAAACAAAAAAAAGAAAAGAAAAATCACTCATTGATAACGTTAAAGGTTTTAGTCTTTATTTTTTGGTGTTCCGCTTCTGTAGGTCTTAGCTTGATGATATATAGCCTATAGCCTTCCTAGATGAATGGGCTATCTAACACTGAAAGAATTTTTGAAATCGGACCAGCGGTTCCTGTCATAAGTGCGTTTTAACAAACAAACAAATGGTTGAGCTTTATATATTAGTATAGATATGTGACTGGTGTTGTGGTGCAGGTAGCGGACATGAAGTTCGAGGGCTGGGGCCACAGCAAGCGCGAGGCGCGCGCGTCGGCCGCCCGCGCCTGCCTCGCCGCGCTGCTCGCGCGCGCCGGCCGCGTGCTGCCCGCCGCCCCCGCCACCGCCGCCACCGCCGCCCCGCCCCACCCGCCCCACCCCACCCTCCACCACGACTTCACCAGCGACGACCCCGACAACTTCACAGGTACACATAACCATACTGACTACTCGCATCATGGAAAGCATGACCAGAATCCAACGGTAGTGGTCACTCATTGGAAATCCAATATTACAGAGATGCTTCTGCATCATTGGGCCTTAGGTCTCAATGATGCAGAACTCACCGTGATGAGTGAGACATGATGACGTCACCGTTACAGATGAAGGTAATCAAGATGATCAGTCATCATCAAGAATGATGAGGTTATCAAAAAAAAGTTAATTCTTTTCATGAAGACCTGTCTAAAGTGACAACATTCGTGCGTTGGTGAGTGGCGGTGACTAACTCAGCGTCACTCACCAACGAAATACGATAGCACTCATCTCATCTTTACATAGTTTAAAATGAAATCGCTTTTGCTGTCTATTCGCTTAGATCTTTCAAAGTACTCAACGGATTTGAATACAATTTTCAGCATTAGCTAGAATGATTCAAGAAGAAGGTTGATATTTGTAATACATGTATATTACAGTAGAATAAATATTAATAAATATAATTTCAAAGACTCATGCAAAAGTAATTTGTTAAAAAAAAAGTTTCATGATACAGACGAAACGAGCAAACCGGTGATATGATGGTAAGCGACCACCGCCACCCCTGCACACTTACACCTCAAGATTCCCAAGTCTTTCTGGAATTACTAGCCAATCCCGGTGGTTATTTATCATCAGATATGAAATCCCCCCTGTGTTTACTGATGTGAAATATTTAATTATTTTAGTGTCGGAGTTCCAGTGCTTGGAGACGAAGAACACCACCAGTGGGACCGCCCTGGGCAACACACCCGAAGAGACCAATGGAACCAGTAATGGGAACGGTAAGACTTGATGACATCTACAATTGTCTTTTATCCTCTATCTACAAGAAGGATCAGAGATATCATTACTTTATAATGGAAATGAAATGTTTTTTTTTATTTTGGCTGCAAACGAGCAAAAAATTAAAAAAAGACTTTAAAGTAATTAAGAATATTTTATAAGTGCATGAAATTGTAACCAAGAAGTTAGAATCCCAAGTCAACCTTGTTTATTTAGTTTTCACACTTAGTTTCTAAAACTATGTTTAATCTATTTATATTTTACCTTACCCAATATCCACTACCATAGGTACTTACAATTCAACAGCGTGGGCACGTACTAAAACATCCCTACTACCACCATTATAATGTACATGTATGTAAAATAGTATTTTTTTGTAGAAATGAAAGGAATAGGTATAATAATAATCAACTTTTATGTTATAAATTTTTATAGGCATTTAACAATAAAAAATAATTTAAAAAAAACCGTGTGGTGTCGTGGGACACCAGATAGGAACGAAATTTTGTATTATAAAAGAAAATTAAGCTAAAAAGGGTGAAGAAATAGTTAATTATTATAAAATTTTATATTTTTTTGTAAATACTAAACATGTATGTATTTAAATAAAATTTATATATACCTAGAAAACATCTTAACTCTGAAAAAATAAATGTTTGTAACAAACACCCTATATAAGTAACGAAACCGCCAACTCGCAAGACGTTTTCTGATAGAATGATGCAGTTGAGATACATTATCGTATCTTTGCTGTGTGTGGTCCTTTAAGCTAATAATATATTATATTACATTAGACGTTAAAATATACATAATATTCGTTGTGTGTGTGTTCGTTGAATGTCCCTGTGCCGACCCAGGCAGAAGAGATGTATTTAGTGATGTATGTATGTATTGTGTGTGGTGGTGCGTAGTGGTGGGCGGGCGGCCCCCCACCCCGCCCCCCTCCCCGCGCACGGCGCTGTTCGGCTCGTCGGTGGCGCCGCCCGCCAACAAGAGCCCCATCAACGTGCTGTACGAGAACTACTCGGGGCTCGCCTTCCTCTGCACCTTCGGCGACGGCTCCGCGCTCGACACCAGCCAGGGTGAGTCGCGCTCCTACTCCTCTCTTCTCAGCTCTTCTCAGCCCTTCTCTTCTCTCTCTGGTTTCATTCGTTTTCGCTAGATGGCGTTAAAATATATTTTGTACCACACTGAGGATTTTCTTATAATGTAAGTGTTTGTTTGCAGCCCCTCTGCAGTTGAGTCACAGCATGAGGTTCAAGGTCGTCTGCCAGATCAAGGAACAGAAGTTCGAGGGTTATGGTGAGTAGTAAACCTACTAGGAATAGGTTTTTCTTTTTGTAAAATATGGGGCAAACGAACAGACGTATCGCTTGGTGATAAGCGATACCGCCGCCCATCAACACCCGCAACACCAGAGGCGTCATAAGCGCGTTGCTGGGCTTTGGAGGATGAGAGGGAGAGGTTGGGATATGGGTCTCCGGTACCCTCACTCACTCGATGAAACACAGCGCCTGCGCTATTTAATACCGGTTTTCTGTAAGGCCGTGGTATCACTCTGGTCGAGCTTCTTCTATTCATGCCGAAGCGTGAGTCTCCCACGGTAAAAAACGTATAGAGAAAATACTTTTAATATTTATTTGTAACGATTGATCTTGTATTGGTGTTTTCTTTCGTTTTACAGTTTTTAAAATGTGTATTTGTAGTTTGATCTATCTATACAAATAAATAAAATTGGAGTGTCTGTTTGTAATATTAAAACAACCGCTTTTTACTAAATGCATATATATGTATATACGATACATATACCAAAATGTACTTTAAAATTTTTTTGTCTGTCTGTTTGTTCCGGGTAATTTCTGGAACGGCTGGACCGAATTTGGCGGGAGTTATACTGGCAGACAGCTGATGATCCAGGGAGTAACTTAGGCTACTTTTTTAAGACTAATTTTGTCCCTCATGCATGAAAGTACAGGGTATTCTGATATATGTAGGCTATATAATTTTAACAGATTTTAGTCGGTTCGTTTCCCAGATGTGGCAAGCGAGTTTTCGAAATTTTTTAATGAAGTTTTCTTTCTTTTCAAAAATAAAGGAATGTTTTCTTTGATTAAAATTGTCTATAATACTAACGAGTACTTTCCCTTCAGGTGGCATTGCAAAATTCCACCCTGTATATATGGATGTCGAAGGTTGCATAGGAGATTAAATTCTATTTAGGAGGCTATAGATATGTATATCGCTTGTATGGGATGGGAGTGAAAGGTAAGTAAATGATGCGAGGTCCTCCTCCCCAGGGTCGAGCAAGAAGCTGGCGAAGCTGGCGGCGGCGCGGGCGGCGCTGGCGGCGCTGGAGGGGGGGCGCGCCGGGGGCGGGGCGGGGCTGGGGGGCGCGGGGGGAGGGGCGCACGGGCCCGCCAGCGCGCTGCAGCAGACCCTCGCCGACCACATTGGCAAGTCAGTACCGGCCCTACCTCTTTGCTCACTTCACTGCTCCTCGACTAGTTCACTGTAGCTTATGCGACTTGTAAAGTTATTACAGACAGAGTGGGCTAGACGTACGGCTGCCTGGAAGCGGAAACGTTCAACGTACTTTGAAGTAAAGGACTGACGTGACACTGACACAGTGACGTCACATTGTGTCGCTCTCAGAATGCGACACTTTGTTTTCTTATACCATGGTTCTGCTATGCTGCTTTTCCGCGCAAACGCGAGTGTAGCGAAACAGATAGGTACTGGGATTGTCTCTCTTTCTAACCGAGGAACAGCTGGAGGGCTGGTTCCCTGCTCTATCTATACTAACTCTATGATACGACTGCTGTGCTCGAGGTCTTGGGTCACACCATATTATGTTTTTATAATCTACAAATAATTGTATCGGAGTTTGGGTGCTTTCCAACATAACCCAACGACATCAATGTTTTTTTTTATGGAAAAAGCCGGCAAACGAGCAGACGTATCGCCTGATGGTAAGCGATTACCGCCGCCCATAACCACCTGCAAACACCAGAGGCGTCACAAGTGCGTTGCCGGCCTTTGGGGGATAGGGAGGGGAGATAGGGGGAGGGGGTTTGGGTTATGGGCCTCCGGTATCCTTACTCACTCGGTGTAACACAGCGCAAGCACTATTTCACACTGGTTTTCTGTGAGGCCGTGGTATCACTCCGGTCGAGCCGGCCCATTCATTTTTTTTTTTTATGATCAAGCTACCAAAATGACTCTATTCTGCCTGATGGAAAGTATAAGTAGAATCCAAAAGTGGTGGTCACTATCCTCAATGCGAACGTGGACAGAGCAGCATAGTGACCCACACTATGGCGGCCTAGTAAGATGCTTTTTCACGCCCCGCTTAAAGGACCCGGGATCATAATGGGATGGGTTTTAATCGCTCGGCACAAGAAGGAAGAACCGAAACGTTGCGTTCGAGAGCGTATGTCTTCTACTCTAAAAGGGTGACTGCGAAGGACAGCACGTGTTGTCCTGTAGAGGAATGGGGAGCGTGGCTCTCCCACGGTACCGCACGGCTTAGCATTATTTATAGGTTTTGACTACATATGTTTATGATAAACCTTCTTTAAGTCGTCAGTGTAATATAGTAGGAAATGAAATGGTATGATTTTGGGCCACCAGATTGGTGAACGAGAAGTTCAACGAGCTGATGAAGAACGACGTGGTGCACTCGAAGCGGAAGGTGCTCGCCGGGATCGTCATCACCACCAACAACAGGACGGAGGACGCCAGGGTACGTGCTGCATCAACACACACTACATCCACCATCAGAGAGGCAACATTAATTACTCCATCCACTGGGATCCTCTGCTTAAATCTGAATGTTTTGTACATAAACGTTTCCAAATAAATCCCCCAAGAGATTAAAATTTAACTAAAATTCAAACATCTAGGTGATCAATGTGGCCAGATATCCATGTTTAATTCCTCTCCCCAGGGCTTCATACTTGCAGTAAGTAATTTCACCTGCCTTGGGGCCCATAGACAAAGCCAGTGAATCAAAAAACTATCCTCTTGAGAAAAGCAGTGAAACTTAGAGGCGATACACCTCTCTTTCTATATTGCAATATAAAACTTAACGTGGAATGTGTAGGTTTCATTGTCGCCCACCGTGATGTAGGGGGCCCCTGCATGACGTCACGGAGCTCCTGGTTACTACACATACAACACTCCTACGGGATCTTACATTGGTTGCGGCCGACCGCACGACAATGACAAATTAACTTTTACAAGTGCCGTTCTGTTGGAATTCAAAACTCGTGTATATATTAATCAGTTTACCAAATACTAGGCGACACTAACAAACACCGAAACTAATTCACTCAAATCACGGACCGCTCAAAATATATATGATTGTCTTTAACCAAATTTTATCTAACAGTGACATGACATTGTTAACAAAGGTGTCACTTTGACATTTGCCCAAAGACAATCACACAGTGTTGTCATTGCAATATTATAGCTAATACCACATTTACAAAATACTCGTTGAGATCGAAAAATTCAGATAAATCCACCAGGGATCTAGGCAGGGATAATAGTGGATGGAGCTAAATTCCTAGCTATTTTGAAACTGAAAACTTTAAAAAATAAGGATAGTTATTGCTGTATTTATCTACACAAAGAAATAAAATTGAAGTGTCTGTTTGTAATTTCAAATTAACAGCTTTTCATAGAATGCTTTTGGAAGTATATACGATACTACGGCATTTATACAGAGAAGCAATTGTTACAATTTTCATCTGTTTGTTCCGACTAATATCTAAACAACCGATAACAACCTGGGCGGGCTGCTTAACGTGACCTTCGAATCACGGAAACGCTTATGGTAACATGCTACTAGCGGTAACCCATCTAAATACTGACTGCGGCGTCGTTGCTTACCCTCGGTGATTGTTTCTAATGTTGTTTCTAGTGATGGGCTATGAGCGACTCATATGTTATGTCTGTAACAATTTGTGAAAGCCGTTAATATGAAATTACAATTCGTAGATAATGACGCGTGATAACCGTGTGTGATGTGTGATGTGTGTGTGTGTGTGTGTGTGTGCAGGTGATAGCGGTGACGACGGGCACCAAGTGCGTGTCGGGCGAGCACATGTCCGTCACCGGCCGCGCCGTCAACGACTGCCACGCCGAGGTAACCTTTCCCTCACTCTCACACACCCCACTCAGCTAGGGAGGCCATGGGCCATATGCGAGACCGGAGTATCTATAGGAAATGGTGCGAAATCGGACGAAAATTGATCCATTTTGGTAGTTTTAAATTGAGTGCGCTGCATAAACGGTTATAGTTATATAAAAACAAAATTGTTTTTTAAAAAGTCTGTGTCAACATATGTTTATGTTTTAAGGTTGGTTCTTTATTTATGGTAAACAAATTAATTGTAACTGTTATCACTTCACGGGTAATACAAGATGCAGAAGAGGTTATGAAGGTCAGCGAGTCTCATATAATTAAAGTCCCAGACTCTCAATACAAATCCTAAGTTACGCTTACTTTGAGGAGGAGTCTTAACACATCATGTTTTTAATTTTTTAATCAGCCATACTTCTTTATTTTACTTTACTTTATTCCAAAAGATTGAATTTTTTAAAGAATGCCGTCTCGTTGTTTACAACTTATAATGCATTTATGCACGGTATGCGTTTGTGACATATAAAAATCATCAATTGTTTAAATTACTAATGTGTTAAGAGTTACAAAGGTCAGGAATCGAGACAATTATTTTGATATGTGTTGAATACTGGGCGTCTCGGGTAGCCAATTGAAACTCGACAAATTCCAAATATTCAGTTGTATTTTATTTTAAATGATACATTTACAATTAGTAGTAGAAATGGGTAATAAAAGGTAGACAATAGCCTAATGTACCGTGTGTGTTTGTACACATACTATATCGCAATGGTATCGACGAGTGGCGGTGCGTTGCGGCAACGGTGGGCAGATCGTATCACCGGGGAGAAACTGGTTAAAACCGCTTCTCTGGCATCGTCCCTTCATACATGGCGTGAACAATATGTATAGATCACAAAGGATCTGTTTGTATGTATGAGCCTGCCGAAGTGAACTGCTGCCACTCTGGCTGATGGAAAGCATGAGCAGGCAACTGGAGGTAACTGGACGCGGGGTGGGCGCGGTGCGGTGCGCAGGTGGCGGCGCGGCGCTGCCTGCAGCGGCACCTGTACGCGCAGCTGCTGCAGTACGCGGCCAGCGCCGACCCGCGCCAGGCGCAGCCGGCCAGCGACGTGGAGCCGCTGGAGGGCGGCGGCTACCGCCTGCGCGCCGACCGCCAGGTGCACCTCTACATCAGCACCGCGCCGTGCGGGGACGGCCGCATCTTCAGCCCGCACGAGCAGCAGGACGCCGAGCCCGACAAGCACCCCAACAGGTACACCCTCCCCCCCCCATCCTCGCTACACCGCCCCACCCTCTCATATACTACTCTGCCTGATGGAAAACTCATGCTCATTATGACCCACGATATGGCGACCTATTGAGATGTCTCTGCAACAGTGGGCGTGTTGTCCTCCCACTATCCCCACCCCGGATCCTTCAAGCGGGGCGTAAAAAGGCATCTCACTAGGCCGCCATAATGTATGTCACCATGCTGCACTATCCATGTTCACATTAAGAATGGTGACCACCACTCTTAGATTCTACTTATGCTTTCCATCAGACAGAATAATCATTTTAGTACTTCATCATCATTACTCTTAATCCTTTGTTTCTATCTTGAAATATCTCTTATATTATCTCAGTTTACTGCCCCATTCCATGTCTCTCTTTCAGTTTATTTGTATCCAAATTAAATAATATTATTTATTCTGCAATTAAGCATAAACACTTTTGCACGTTAATATTTTCGAGCAGATGACTTCGGCTCTTCCTAACTGAACTAGCTTCGAAAAGAAAGGACGAAACAAACTCGGGGATCATCGTCTCTTTTCATCCGCTCTCTTTCCGATCCAATTTATTTTTTCTATCTCTCTTTACTTTCATCCATCTCTTACCCACTCTCCTTCCGTTGCCTCCCTGTCTTCTTCAGAATCATTAATAATGTGTGTATTGCTGTAGACTAGCACGAGGCCAACTGAGGACTAAAATAGAGTCTGGAGAAGGAACCATCCCCGTCAAGAACTGCACCAATATTGTACAGACTTGGGATGGAGTTATGCAGGTTGGTGAAGTTATATTATTACCCTTCTTATTAAGGGGTCAGTTCAATATTGGTGGAAGGTAGTAATAAATCTGCCTGTAAAGTCTGTCTGCCCATACGGGCCAGTCCAAAAGTACGCCGGTAAAGATTGTGGTGTGACCTACCTATGCCCACGTCTCCGGTTAAGGGTCTTAAAAGGAACCTTGAATCGTTTGAGTAATTCGCGTCTCCTGTTCTTGTCGTGCTAACCGTGAAGATTAAGCAGGAAATAACATATCTAAGTAGTTACATGGTGGATATAACAATACAACATTTATTTGAACTATACTTACCTACACATATTATAAGTGCACCGCTAAAATTTCAATAAAATCGGGTCAGTAGCTTAGACACAAGTCACTATTATTCCTTTTTAAATATATATCATCAACGGGTTAACGACCGCAGGTTCACTTACTCTTTTAATAATTGCCACTCTAAAACATGCTTTATGTTTGAGTAATAAGACTCACACGTAATCACAGAAAGAATAGGTTTTACTGGAGGAAATCACGCGGAAGAATGAAAAGGATAACCCATTTTTTTATCCTTTTCTAATTTCAAACGTAACTGGACTAGACAAGGTATGAATATGAATTGTATTAGTGGCTCGTGGGTCAGTGTGTCGCAGGGAGCGAACCTGTGTCGTCGCTTGCGGCTCGCAATAATAAATATTTATTTTGGATTTTAAATGTTTTGGACATCAACACACCGCCATCTGGTCCCAAACTAAGCAGAGCTTGTATTGTGAGTACTAGACAACTGATATAAATACTTATATACTTTTTTTTTTGTAAATACATACATATTATACATAGAAAACACCCAAACTCCGAAACAAATATTTGCAGATCATACAAACATTTGGTTCGACCCGGGAATCAAACCCGGGCCTAAAGAACAGCAGTCGTGTACGCTTCCACTGCGCCACCGAGGCAGTCGAATAGGTATTTTGTAGTGATTAGTGCGAATAAATAGTCCATTCTAGATGTGTCAGTATACCCTCACGCAGTTGTGGTTATTGTTGTGAAATACGAATACATATATTAATTCATACAAGGGTGTAAACTGACAGTTACGCCGCATACTTACTTGTGGGTGTATATTTATACACTAATACCTCTGGAATGACAATGATTTACAATTTATTGGCCCGTAATTGTCACAGTATACTCTATATATCGTTTCAAAAAAACTGCAATTGTAAGCGCAACAATATTTTACCTCATTCAGTTAGTGATAGATTGAATTTAAGGTTAATAAACTGTAACATAAAAAATAAAGAAAATTACTTAGACAACAATTTGAATCGGCTGTTCGTCTGGGTTGCCAGAGCAAAAAAAAATGTTAGGTTTGTTAGTGTTTATGTAACGATTATTTAGTTATACAGCTAGTGAATACTTATTTACTAAAACTTTATTTAAAATATAAACTAAAACTTGTGATTTCCTTTTCTTGTTATTATTGTGACTGTAATAAAAAAAAATCGTGTATACCTAATATTACTTGTGCTATTCTATCTTTACTATTTATTACCTACTTTATCAACGTAAGCTATTTTACGGTCGGATCCTCAGGCCACTCAGGTTAGTGACCTTAAATTACAAATGGTTATTTTCACATTTAAATAGGCCGCGGTATCGTTTAACGTCGTATGGTCATATCCACCCTGTATATTCTTCGATCTACATCAAGACTGCTGATTCTCAGATTCAAAATTTACTAGGATTAAATGTTAAACATATACAAGAGATACATATACATATATAGGTACATATAGAACAAGAAGAGACAGGCGTTTTTGAAAATATTGTGCCTTTAGAAAACCATTAATAGACAGAAAAGCCGAAGAAGGTTTCGATAACTTTTTGAACAGATTTTCTTTATGTATGAGCCAGCCCAAGTGACTTACTTTGTCGGATGGAAAGCATGAGCAGAATCGAAGAGTGGTGGTCACCATACGCATTGCGAATGCAGACTTATTCTAACCAAGTATGCCTGAGATGGAAAGCATCAGCAGAATTACAATATGTGAGGCGGTCACCTGTCGCCATACTCATTGCGTATGCAGACCTATCTTAACCAAGTCTAGGATGACCGACCAATCTCAAGAAATTAAGTAATACCTCTTCGTGCCCAATTGCCATACCAACAACTATGACAATCGTTACTGGAATTTGGGAGTCCTAAAAGTCCGTCAATAGTTTTTACTTCTTCTGACTTCAATATCGTCTATTATTCGGGTTGTGGAGGTTTGATGGCAGACGCTTCATTTATAAAATCAAGGTTCAACCGTGTCGTAGTAGCCTTTACAGCGACCCCAAGCAAGTTTGGTATAAAGTTGTATGTGAGAAGTGACGTGGGATGTGTTCGTGTGGCAGGGCGAGCGGCTGCTGACGATGTCGTGCTCGGACAAGGTGGCGCGCTGGTGCGTGGTGGGGCTGCAGGGCGCGCTGCTGTCGCGCCTGCTCGCGCCCGTCTACCTGCACTCGCTCGTGCTGGGCTCGCTCCTGCACCCGCACCACATGTACAGGTACGGGCCCAGGGCCCAGGACCCGGGACCCACTGCACTGCCTTGCAGCACACCCGACATGCTTCTACTGTTTATTGTAAACGAATATCTAAACATTTCATCTTTTCTTTGTACATATTCCAAGTATTTAAGCTAGGTGTGTTTTTACTATAATTTATTTTAGTTTTGATAATCAAAATAGTTGAGCATGACAAGGTTTGACGCCATCGAATGCAGACACGATTTCATTTTTGAAATCACATCACATTGTATTATGATCGTTGGTTTTAAGTTACAAATATTATTTTTCTAATTTATGATTCTGCTAATAATAAGCAGATAATATATAATTGACTTTATATTTCAACTCAATTTTTTCATATAAATTACTCATTTCTTTAAACATTGTGATATTGAACTTTCTAAGCCGTTTGATAAAGATGCAACTCGAATTAATTAACAGGGTTCATTTACAAATAAAACAACTCGACTATATACAACTATTTATCTTAAACATTAATCATAAATTTAGTTAAAATAATTAATCTACTCTATGGAATAAGGTGATGTACGGTGAGTTATCAAGTAGTAGGTCCCTCGAGTCCTAGAAACATAATAATTCGTTGAAATTAACACTTTCAATGTATCTTCTGTCACATCAAAGTAACCATTTTTTATATGAACTTCGCTCCTACATTGAACGTGTAACCTTTACACGTTCAATGTTTTTCTACAGGTGCAAATCTATCTTTCATTTTATTTACCAAAAAAGTTTCAACTTCGCTTTGACTATTAACCAGAATTCATTCATTTTTCATCAATTTGTCTAAAACTAAGTGTGAGAAATTCGCGAAATTATGATTTTTCTCTCTTATAAATTAAAAACTTCAATGCTTTCTCAATAAATATACATTTATAGATTAAGGATACAGCAGCGGAATGATTCCAGGTACCATTAGCTACTTGTAGTTGTTTCAAGATTTTGGCAATTGAAAATAAATTAAAGACTATTGAGAAAATTGGCCTGGGTGAGGGTGATTTTTCTCTTCTAAGTAATAATTTACCAGCCGGGGAAGAAACTAAACCTAGCAGACATCCTATGACATTGTATCTATGTCAATGGATAACCATGCGTAAATCTTTGAGCAGAAAGTCCATTTTAGCCTGATAAGACCAGAGTTCTAAAAAAGATCTATATATACAATATTGTTCTTACACTCCACCTTTATCTACTTCCAATAGTCAACTTATCACCTTTCTGTGCAACCCCTAGCAATCTCTTAACAAAAGCGACAACACCCTTATCCGTACCGAGCTCTAGCGTGTATGTTATCGGTTTGAACTCGGGCGCACTTGATCCTATATACTTATTACTCTCTTTAGTGGCATGACTGAGCTCGCCGTTGGCACTTTTCACTAGAGTATTAATCTCTCTTACGACACTAATAACTGGTATTATGTGTTTGCCTTTGTTTAACAGAAAGCCGAGTGCCTTAAATAGAATGTTATCACTTCCTAAATTGTTGTTAGTTTTGAATAACGGAAGGAAACGTTTTTGCCTATGTTTCGGTTCGTTGCTACCAGTTATTGTAGATTTCGTGAAGTTTTCATCTTTTTCTTTGATTATGTCGTTATTATCGTTATTTGTATTTATAACGTCTATTCTTATTGAAGCGTTCTTTTTAATTGTGTTATTTGTAATTTCATTATTTGAAGTTATGTGTTCATGTAAATGTTTATTTGCCTTTTCTAATGTGTACGTTACTGTTTCTCTCGTGTCTCTTTGAACACGTTTCTGACGAGTAACTGATCCGTTGTCATCGGTTCTAATAGTAACATCATTACGTTGATATTTTTTAATTCCTTTTTGTTTTACATTAGGTTCGTATCTGTGTTTTTGTGTGATTGATAAATATTTGCCATTTTTATTTAAGAATATTTGTATTTCTCCTTCCGTTGTATCCGGTTCTGTCCTCTTTAAGCCGTCTGTATCTGCAATAGCCTCGTAATGTTTAGGTCTTTCTCTGTGATGTTGATTTGAAGTTAAGTAATATGTGTAGTAACCACTCGTCTGCTCGGTACCGTCACCTGTAAGCGTAAAGTTTTAAACTAAACAGTGCAGAAGCCATTTTGAATAACAACAGTTTTTGCCTGTGCTGTGCTTTGAAATAGTTTTACTTTAATATGATAAATAATGCTATACTACACGTGTATAAGATACAAATTTAAATAGCCAGACAATTGTGCGTATTTGGTGCATATATTCAGTACGATGGTGCTATTGCCAACAAAAAACCCATGGCCAACATATAAATAGCAGAAAATAGCACTTCGCTACGAGTACTCTAATATCTTCTTGTTGTCTCTTTCGATCTCCTCCCATGTGACAGTGACCAACTAAGCAAGTGTGTGCTACAATATTCTCTGACTACCCTCAAAATAGCCTTACTTCTCATCAACTCCGAACCCCATGTGCGCGGTATGTCCCCCCGCACACCACCCCCTCGCGTACTCCCTCCAGGAGGGACAGGCCACCGCCACGAATGCTGAAGGCCTCAGGATTGATTCCGTGAAGAACATATATGAACGCCAATGGCTGCAGAAGACTGCGAGAGATGTA
Organism: Spilosoma lubricipeda; assembly: GCA_905220595.1. Lineage (NCBI taxonomy): Eukaryota > Metazoa > Arthropoda > Insecta > Lepidoptera > Erebidae > Spilosoma > Spilosoma lubricipeda. The sequence goes on along the minus strand of HG992301.1, from coordinate 13,096,131 downwards.
TTTGTCGGTGAAAAATTTATCGGTTGCGAAACTTATGAAATTGCTAAAGTTGCGAAATACATGACGTATTTTCAATTATCTGTTCATGAGGCATCCCTCATAGGATGCTATATCTAATGTTCACCGTTTGTTACCTAAAACACCCTGAATCTTCATACGGTTATATTTAAAAAGTGATATTAACTGAAGAAGTGGTCTCCTGGCAGCAGTGGTAGAACTTGTTCCACAATTTTAATCAAATATGACGAGGGTGTACGCGACCTTCAATACTTACACTTGTTGAGGAGCAGCTTCTTCGGTATCACGACCTCCAGTTCGCAACCCGGCTGTGGAGAATGCCCACCGTTGGGATAAAAGTCCACGTGACCTACTGGCTCCTTGACTCCTGTTCACAGAAGAGAATCATGAACGCCATTCTTACTGTATAAAGTTACCAGGAATTTTCCTTCCCCCATGTTATTGGGACTAGAAAAGTTGGTACTCTTAATTGACTGGTGCGGTGGTGCAGTAATAGCGTCTGCTACTGCTCCATCGACAGTTCGATCCTCGAAATGTTTGTATGATAAACGTCGTGTATCGGAGTCGGAGGTGTCGGAAGTGGTGTCGGAGTTTGGGTGTTTTCTATGTAAATTAAGTATATAAAAAGTATAAATGTGATTATATCAGTTATCTAGCATCCATAATACAAGCTCAGCTTATTTGAAAATGTCCATCGGTTCGGTTACCTTGAGGTGACCCCATCTGGTTGTTACTTTTTTATTTGTAAAGTTAGATACACTGTTTTCTCGTCTCTATCTTTAGACGATTTGAGATGGTACTTTCCGGTGTAGTTTTCAACTCACCAAAGATCCCGGCATCAGTGTGGATGACGTCAACGAACAGTGCGTCTGAAATGTCCAGCCTCTGTTCTGGAGGTAGACCCGTGAACAGCGGCAATGCTGGATCGAGACCCGTGATCCTTGCAACGCGACCTGTCAGCAAAAGATAAATGGTCATACTTCTTTATTTATTACTAAATAATGCTACTTCTGATGTGTGTGTTGAAAAACGGGCTTAAGGAATACAGTTAATTGTTGAATAGGGTACAGGAATACAAAAAGGATTTAACCGTGGGAGAGCCACGTTTCGGTATGAATGGGTCGGCTCGACCGGAGTGGTACCACGGCCTCACAGAAAACCGATGTGAAATAGTGCTTGCGCTCACCGAGTGAGTGAGGATACTGGAGGTCCATACCCCAACCCCCACGTGCAGACAATCCAACAATGCAGCATGGTGACCCACACCATGGCGGGCTTCTGTTCATGTTCATGTTCTTGAAAGTAGTTCTTTTTGTTTTGGCAACACGCTGGTGACATTGAAAGCATGATTTTTTTTGTTGTACATGGTCTAGGAGAGACAAGCTTACGAGTGCTTTTGATGGGTTAGAGTAAATAGATATATTTTGAAAGTGTAGGAGTACCTGAGTGTATTGCGCTTCCGGCGACCCCTGCCGCTTGAGCTCCCAGGCTGTGTCCCACCAGATGTGTGTTGTTTAAGCTTAACCCTCTGTAAATTAAAAATTCCATTCTTTATTTATACGCAGCCTGAATTCTTCACGATATCCACATAACTCACCTGATAAGAACCAATTAATATACTGTGCTCTCTACTCTCAGAGCATAGAACTGCTCCAGTGAAACCTAATCATCTATACTATACAAATAAATAAAATTTAAGTGTCTGTTTGTGATTTCAAACTAACAGATTTTAAGAAGAAAGTATATACGGTAATTACATCAAAAAAACTTTATTTTTTATTTTTTCCGTCTGTCTGTTTGTTCCGGCTATACTCTGGATCGGTTAGACCGATTTTGACGGGAACTTTACTGACAGGTAGTTTATGTTATAAGGAGTAAAACTCACTTTAGGACAATATTACCTGGACCCAAAGGATTTCTCGGTCGGTTACTAGTTTAAGATCGTTGACAACTTTTTGAGATCCTTGTGCCTACGGTGCAGCGGTGTTTAGATATTCCAATTCCAATAAACTTTACCAGTAGTTCAAGTGTGACCCATAAACAAGTAATCCAACATTCCTTTTGTACACACCGACACTCTTACCTCATAGCAAAATGAGAACGAACCTTGAGACCATATAGTCAATGAACTGCGCCGCGAACCTCCCGATGTACCAGGTGTTCTGAGCGGCCGTGAAGTACCAGGGCCCAGCTTCCAGGTGATGAGCGTCTATCATGATCATGTTGGTGTCTCCGCGCTGCATGTATGCTGGAATGTGTGCCAGAAAGTTTAGGCTACAGTCTACATTGCCACCACACACTCACAGAAGTGACGAGCGGGAGGAGAGTGTTCATTGACGTCACACGAGCTACGAACTTAACATCGGTTCGACGTAGAGGAAAAATAATAACGTATACGTTTGTAGCGTGCCAATTAGGCTAAAAGGGCTGTTTAGCCGACTTTATCAGTAATGGAAAAAGTCCTCTTAAAAGAAAAAGAGACTTACGTTTAGCTAGAGCATGTAAATTACAATTTGGTCCCCCTTGCGTAGTAAGAATAATAAGCTAATTTCTTTGGCACTGATTTCAAATGGTTAATTGCAACTGTATAAAAGCGAAGGCTGTATCTCACCCTCTCGGATCATGATGGCGCTCCCATCGCTTGGCTGTTCCATAAACGCGTGGAAGTATATAACGGTGGGCGCGTGGAAGTCCATGTTGGACGCGAACAGTCGCTCATCGTCCCCTATCTTCAGCTCCTGGTATGCTGTGGGGTTGTGTCTGGAAGAGAACAACTCTTGTGTAAAAGCTTCTGAAGTAGATGGCATGCTTCTGTTATTATCTGTCAGAGATAACGAAAATGAAAACTCCAACTTTATATTGATAGCACTGAAATTGGTCAAGCTTACTGCCAGCCATGTTTTGTCTTGGCCAGAAACTTCGGCCCCACAGAAAACTGCTTATAAGTTATTTTGTTGCTTTTCACTGAGTTACCAGAGGAATAAAACTCTATAATTCTGGTAGGAGAGGCATTTAAAGGCTAGAAAAACACTTGCATCTTGAGTTGCAGTCCATGTGCGCAGGTACTTCCATCACCAAGTACCTATCTGCTGTATCTGCACCGCAAACTACCATGTCCTTTGCATTTTCAAAATATTGCCTAGAGTTTAAAAGACACGATGGTACCTGAGTTTGTTTCGTCATTTCTTTTCAGGGCTAGTCCAGTTAAGAAAGGAGGAACTCATCTGCTCAAAATAGTTTAACTTGCAAAAGTTCATGTTACCTGATTGCTAAATAAATTATTTTATTTCGGAGTATCTTCTTTTTATATCCGAGCTAAATAACAGCCTCACATAATCAATAACCTTTAATAGTCTATTGTTTCACATGGATTTCTCCCAGAAAGGAGGTTTTGGCCCCAAAATAACAACTGACTTACTTGGTGAAGAGTTGGAATCCAATATCGTTTCCGTCCTTTATGAAAGGGCATTTGGTCTTGTCTACTGGAGCTATTTGCAGGACCGCGTCTTCGTACTGTATTCCTGGTGGACCTGGAATCAGAGGATCCATTAGTTGGTGTAGGTTATCACTTTTAAGAGGAATGTGTTGATAACTAGCCCTGGGTCTTCTCAGATTTATATAGACCCATACCTTGCACCCCTCTTCCCAAATATGGTAATATTCAAAGTTTGCCAAGGTCTTGAGTTGCAAGTATGAGTGGTGTTAATCGCATATCATTCAATACTATAAAATAAATCCTTTGTGTGTTTGTACACGATAGAACTCCTCTTTATTAAGCTCGGTAAAAACATGTTCCCTTATCTAATCTTAAGGAAAACCACTTTATTTTATGTTCAGAACTTTATCTCCCATGATAGTAGCTTTCGAACAAATTCATTTAATTCATGTTACATAAGGTACCTATGGGATATACTTGTGCACGTAATATTCACGTAATAAACATAAGTGTGTTCGGAGCTAAATTCGCGGTCAACCACAAGAGATCTTTGAGATGATATTGTCGTATGTTCGCATTGGTTGTATAATATTGCTGCTCGCTCTCTCTGAGATAGGCTGAACAGATGTAGTGGTTTAAAAACGTTGTGCCGAGTGTCCTGGGCTTGATCCATACATACATGAGACGACACTGTGTGTGCTCCACAAATTGTTGTTCTGATTTTGGGTGTTCGTTGTGTTCGTTTCATGTATGTTTGGAAAAAAAATCCCAGTAACAACTATATATTGCTAGTGCGGGGAGAAAAGAAAAGAGGTGTGTGGCCTGTGCTGGGTGGAACCGAACAAGACACATATTTAAACCACTGCGCCTACCTAGAGACCTATAATCATATTATGTAATACAGATAAGCTAGTTGATGTCGGCAGGAAAATGCGGGAAAACTGGTTTTGACTAAATGTGAACGCAAATTAATATTAAATGTGTGTTACTTCGCGCAGTTATTTTATATATACAGCTAATAGCATCATTTTGTAGATATTTTATTAACTACTAGCTGGACCCCGCGGCGTTACCCGCGGTTATTGTTAATCTAAAAAAGTAGCCTACGTTACTCCCAGGATCATCAGCTACATGCCAGTGAAAGTCCCGTCAAAATCGGCCAAGCCGTTCCAGAGATTACCCGGAACAGACAGACAGACAAAACATTTTAACTACATTTTTGGTATATGTATCGTGTATACATGCATTTTAATATTACAAACAGCCACTCCAATTTTATTTATTTGTATAGATAGTACAATTTATTAAGCTTTTTACGGCGACACAAACAGACACTCCAATTTCATTTATATCTATAGATAGTACAATTTATTAAGCTTTTTACGGCGACACATATGCATAACTGCTTTTTGTCATAATTTCGCCTGAGTCTCTCAAAAGGAACAGATTGTCCTCGATTTTGACTAAATTTTTGAAATGATAACTCTTATAACCGCATTGATCTTACGGGATAGCGTCACCGACATGCTAATGTTTGTTGTTGATAATTTTAATTTAAACATTATGAAATTACTAACTTTACAAATAACATTCTCAGTTATAAGTTGTCACTTCTATCGACTGACTGCCTGTCCTTATGACTGCTATTTTTTTTATTGTTGCTTGGCTCCAATTGACGATAGCATGCTGTTAAATAGCCTGTAGCGTTTGAAATTTTAAACGGGGAACAATTCTTTCATACATTATTTTAGTAAAAATTTTAATGGATTACGCAGTGCATGCAATGAAAACTCTCTAAAGGACAAAAAATGCCGCGTTTTACAACATTTTTCATTGATATTCCGCGCCTTTTAGTCGCAGCGTAATGATATATACTATATACAGCCTATAGCTTTCCTCGATAACTGGGCTATCTACCATAGAAATAATTTTTCGAATCAGGCCTGTAGGTACATCCTGAGATTAGCGCGTTCAACCAACCAAACAAACAAACTCATGTATAGATAATATAATGTTGTATAAATTGGAAACTTTCATATTATATTTTTCCCAAAAAAAAATCTCGAATCTGTAATGTATATTTAATTAATGTTTATAAACAATTGCGAGAGCCACGGGCTATTTTCTTTTAAATTAAATATGTATGTATATTGGGTATACTTTGTGTTTATAAAGTCCCCTGCGACACAGGATGTATATTGCCAGTACGGGAGTTCTTTTAAAAAAAACAAAGCAGTTATGAGGTCTGCCGATAGAAGTAAAAACTCAAACCATAAACAAAAGTTGTAGAGGATTCAGTAGCTTAAGAAACACTGTATATACATTTGGCTTATTTATTTTACAAATATGTATATTGAACATATAAAACGGATTTATTATTATCTAATTTACGTCTTCGCTAATAAACAATAATGTTTTAAGTGAAAGTGACGATCTTGTTGACTCGTCGTCAAGGCTGCCGGCGCCGTCTTAGTTTACCACTTTTTACCCATCCCATTACATTTTTTTACTTCACTTTAAAAACATGTTATCCCCAACCCTGTCGCCGTTGAGCAATATACCCAAGTACAATACATAAGCAGTACACCTCCCCTCGCCTTACCACCCCTCTTGATGCACATTTCCCAAGCACATAATGCATGTAACCCGATTACATAGTGGACGATCAATTTATGAAACATTTTCTTTCGCGCTGAATACCGGTGTGTCGAACCGTGCAAGTTACGACTTGTTTGCTAATAACCACTTACCCACTGCGCTATTATACGCATCGATATTTCTTACGTAACAATAGCTGATTTATTTTGTATTAAATTGATGACAAATTCTTGAAGGACTCGTAACTAAATGGTAACCAAAGAGATTAGCACATTGAAAAGTCAAGTAATTCTAACTCATTAGTAGATGACACCTAAGTCAAATTCATCAACAGCCCATAACGTCCCACTACTGGGCTCGGGTCTCCTCTCAGGAGAGGGTTTAGGCCATACGTCCCCACCCTGGCCAAGTGCGGGTTGGGGACTGGCAAGACAACGTTGTGGCTACGTCATCTTGCCTTTGGATGTTTTTTTTAACCCCCCAAAGGCCTCCAACTAAGCTTCACGACTGTTATCATACGATAACAACCACGACCTCAGAATCACGGAGACGCTAATGGTATTATGCCACCAACGGTCACCCATCCAGGTACTGACCGCGACGTCGTTGCTTACCCTCGATAATTGATTCTAATCACCGAGCGCAACTGAGCTATGAGCGCCTCTTAAGTCAAATTACCTAGTTACTTTTTATCATCTTGACAGATGAACTATATTTTTTATAAAAAAAATGTACTAAATATATACTTGTGACGTCACTGTTTAAGACTACTCAATTAAGCAATATTTATTTACAAACATCCGTTATCCTTACAGATTTTCGACCCAATACGATAGCGTAGTTACATAACATTAATACCAATCACTAGTATACAATCAATAAAAAACAAACATTCTACTAAAATATTGACAAAAAAAAAAAAAATTTAATGTTTATTTGATTAAAATTTGTGATAGAAATATAAAGCTGTAACTATGATATTTGCCGAGATGTTTCGTTATATTCGTTTTAACGGAGACATGTATCATAAAGTCTACTACGATATGGATATACTAGCCAATCCCGATCTAGTTTGAGAAAAAAAATATGAAAAGTGGCAAATTCTACACAACTTTCATAATCTTATGTCAAACGAAAGCAAAGAACACGCGTAATCAGAACAACAAGTGAATAACACATATGATTGTCCTATGTGGAACTCGAAGCCACGACACTTTAGGTAGTGAAAGGCGGCAAGGCAACCGCTTTTCCACTACGATGTTAATTATGGACTGCCCCTCGTGCATTATTATTGACTAACTTTCATCCCCTGATTTACCTCCTTAGGGGTGGAATTTCAAAAGTTTATTTCTTAGTGCTAACTTACGTTATATAAAGAAAGAACCTACATGCAAAATTTCAGGATTGTTCAGGGCTGTGCGTTGATCTCTGGGTATGTCAGTTACCTTCCTCTATATATATATAGATTATAAAATACTCACGTATAACGGACAGGAAACACGCCAGAGGCACTATCGTCTGCATTTTGACACTTTATGCACTTAATAAATTAAAAAATAATAATTAAAATTAATCAATAATAAAACAAAAACTCAAAATGAATTAATAAATAAAATACAACTCAAAATAACAAATTCTTAATTTAATATTTTCTAGAATTTCATATTTTAATGTTTAGTTAAGGGAAGTGAGTTCCCTTAGTGCGTGAAACGGTTTGAATGCTAGTGCGTTGGCCCTCCTCTCTCGTGCTACGAGGACCCAGAGAGGGGAACACTCCGTCGATGGAGTTCCTTGTCCAGATATGAAAGCCTTTATGTAAAGTAATACACTACCAAAAGGTTTCCAATTTGACTGATTTTCTTTGCGTATTTCAATTTGATCGATTTTTTTCTGAAATATTATCCTAAGGGATGAAAATTAAGGTACATAGGAACAGTTTAATATGGTTATAGTGAAGTTATAGTTGTATTAAATACTGCACTAATGGACGGTTGGTTGGTCACCACGCTGTTTTGTACACTTGAGTGTTGTCGGTTCAACCTCAGACGGGACAGCATTTTGTGTGACCCAAAAATGTCTGTTTTTGTTTCTGGGCGTTTTGTTTGTTCGTTATATACTGTTAAAAACTTTGCTAAAAAGTTTCTATCTACTGCGTACAGCGCGCTGAAAATGCTGCGAAGTATTGTGCTACCAAACAACAGTTCAATGTGCAATGTGCAATAATTTTGTCTTTTGCTCATTGCAGAATAAATAGAAAAAATAAGTCAACGTAAATAATCAAAACCCGTGAAAATTAAAGCATTTTGGGTTCGACCCACTTTGAAGAAATAGAAATTTCTACATCAATATCCCAATTTATTTATTACTAGTTGTGGCCCGCGGCTCCGCTCCGCGTATATGTCAAATATGTATATGTCCGTGCAAATAGTAGTATATGTGTTATTTCGAAGTATAAGCTATAATACTGTAAAGTTTTATCCAAATCAGGTCAGTACTTTTTACGTAAGAGTAACAAACATCCATCCATCCATACTTACAAACTTTCGCGTTTATAATGTAAGTTAATAGATGTTAGTTTATCTATATCTATACAAATAAATAAAATTGGAGTGTCTGTTTGTAATATTAAAATAACCACTTTTTACCAAAAAAATATTCATGTTTACACGGCATATATACCAAATTAACATTTTTATACAATTTTTGTCTTTCTGTCGATTCCGGGCTAATTTGAGGAACAGCAGCACCGATTTTGACAGAACTTTCACTTGCAAAGTCCGGTCAAGTTACTAATTTAGGCTACTTTTTTAGACTAGCCTTTACCCGCGACTTTACTCGCGGTTGCTATTGTAATGCGTTTAACACTGCGGGGCTCAGATAGTTAAATATAAAAAGCATTTTCGAATGGATATAACAAAATTTTACAAAACTGCGGACCTATGCAGGCCGCAAATTGTCGACAAGGACTCGAGAATCATCCGTATACGGCGCTGTTCCTCCAGACTGCGACAGAACAGACCCTAAGTCTATCTGTAGCACTCGCATGATATAAACACATTTATCTTCATTTTATACTTGTTTTCCGCTAAATCGAAAGCGATGCAATGCATACGCGCTCCATGCTAAACCGTTATTTTAAACGGACACTAGCCGACCCACGCAACCACGTTTGCGTCTTCTATTGCCCGTAGCGTGATAATTTTCCCCGTGTTCGAAACATTTTTCATTGGTACTCCGCTCCTATTGGTTCTAGCGTGATGATATATAGCCTATATATAGCCTTCCTCGATAAATGGGCTATCTAACACTGAAAAAATTTTTCAAATCGGACCAGTGGTTCCTGAGATTAGCGTGTTCAAACAAACAAACAAACTCTTCAGCTTTATATCTATACTAATATATAAAGCTGAAGAGTTTGTTTGTTTGTTTGTTTGAACCGCTGGTCCCATTTGAATAGAAGACGCAAACGAGGTTGCGTGGGTCGGCTAGTATTAGTATAGATTTCAATAGAACTGAAGTTTGAATAGTCCCGACTCTTGCGGGATAAATACGAGTAAAAACAAATATCCGTTATAATTACGACACAATTGCAATAGTTTGACCCGCACATGCTTATGAAGTGTCGTTATGTAATGAAAAGATTGCAGAAAAACCACTTTCAGTGCGTTAAAGTAACCGAGGACATCGGTACAGTAACGAGCGGAACCGGTATCGCATCGTCGTAACACCGGCTCGTCCGTGCGTGCTCTACATACACAATGTTACAGAGATGAGGTCGCTGGACCAAAGGGGTCGTTCCTTTTATAGTTTCGTTGTAATTGCAAATACTGTTGGGTAATTCTTGTGGTTTTAAAATTTTTACGTTGTTAATTTTGTTTCGTGTTAATGTTAAAAGTATGTATTACATCTATACAAATAAATAAAATTGGAGTGTCTGTTTGTAATATTAAAATAACCGCTTTTTACTAAATGCATATGTATGTATACACGGTACATATACCAAAAACGTACTTTAAAAAATTTTTGTCTGTCTGTCTGTCTGTTTGTTTGTTCCGGGTAATCTCTGGAACGGCTGGACGACTTTCACTGGCAGGTAGCTTATGATCCAGATAGTAACTTAGGCTACTTTTTTAGACTAACTTTGTCCCGCGGCGTTACTCGCGGTACGACGATAACCGCGGGTAACACCGCGGGGTTCAGCTAGTCGGTCAATATAGTTTTTATAGTACAAGCTTCTTGGTTTGAACTTAGATTACTTTGTTGAACAGATGTCCGAAATATTATCATTATGTATTGATAGCTGCCCAGAAGTGTCTTTAATACTTCCAAATTGGTAAAATGTGTCCCCCTCCCCCGTTATTTCTAAAATAAGAGAATGATAAAATTAAAAAAAAATATGTAATGTTACATTACCATGCAAATTTCCACCGAAAATTGGTTTGAATGAAATCTGATAATTAGTTTTTTTTTAATACATCATCAATCGTAAAGTGCAATTCACCTTTCATTCAATCAACACAAATATAAAAATAATATTAAAATTATATTATGTTACTTGATGCTGCCGAATCCTTTATCCCTTCTTGGGCGAGTCCGGCTCGCACTTGGCCGTTCTTTTTTTATATACTAGTTGTTGCCCGCGGCTACTCCGCGGCCCGCGTGTATGTCGGTTATTGCGGTAAATAGCAGTCTGTGTTATTCTGATGTATAAGCTATATTACTGTAAAATTTTCCATCCATCCATCGATACTTACAAACTTTCGCGTTTATATATAAATATCAATATTAATAAAAATAAATCACTGAAATGTATGTCCTTACGCGCATAACTTCCGATCGACTACACAAAATTGGATTATTCTTTATTTTATGTGTTCGTTATTGTTCATCTGGTTGATTGTCAATCTCTTGGCTACCAAGTAACCCATTCCGTGGTACATCATACATAAGAAACATCCATTCTTACTTACAAACTTTCGCGTTTCTAATATTAGTAGGATGCTTGCCCTAGCTTTCTTCGGGCACAGTACACTACTACCAAAAAAACTGTGCATTTACGGTTTTTTAATAATTGTCTTGAATATAGATCTTGTCCTGACAATTTTAAGATATAAAAAAGAGTAACTGTCTCGTTGTCGCAGTGGTTGCTTATACGATTTTGTGCTTGAGGTTTCGAATTTGATTCCCGGGTTGGACCAAATGTCTTGCATGATTTGCAAATATTTGTTTCGTAGTTTGGGTGTTTACAAAAGAAAGGTATATATCTATTAATATCTGTTGTCTAGTACTCGTAATACAAGCTTTGTTTAGTTTGGGACTAGATGGCGTTGTGTTAATGTCCGTTTTTTTTATTTAGCTGTCTAATTCGGTCTAGTCGATCGTAAGTTATGCGCGTACATATTATTTGAAATTGATGTTACTCCGTATTATTAAGTTATAAGTTAGACGTGTATGTGAGTGAGGTGGTGTGGTGTGTGCGTCAGGGCGATCTGCGGTCGCACGGAGGCGTACCTGTCGCTGCTGCCGCCGCCCTTCCGCCTGCAGCGGCCGCTCCTGGCGCGCGCCGCCTCGGCCGAGGCGCGCAGCCCCGCGCGCGCGCCCTCCTTCAGCGTCTGCTGGTGCAGCACCACGCCGGTCAGTCGCACGCACACATACACACACACGCACACACACACACGCACACTTTACTTCTTTTTATACAACTGCGTCGGTGACGCAGTGGTAACGTATGCGACTGCTCTGCTTGAGGTCTCGGGTTCGATTCCCGAGTCGGACCAAATGTTTGTATGATCTGCAAATATTTGTTTCGGAATTTGAGTGTTGTCTGTGTATCATATGTATGTATTTACAAAAAAAAAGTATAAATGTATTTATATCAGTTGTCTAGTAACCATAATACATGCTCTGATTAGCTTGGGAATAAATGAGTTAGATATCCGAAATATTTATTATTATTATTTTTGAGCTTTCCAAATTGCCTCTACTCTGCCTGATAGAAAGTATGGGTAGCGGTCACCATACTCATTACGAATGCAGACAATGCAGCATGGTGACCCACACTATAGATACCTATTTAGACGCTTTTGCATCATTGTGCCTCCGGTCTTTCACTCACAACGAAACAAGACAGCATGAGCACTGTCACTATAGTTTGATCTTCGGTGAGAGTGTAGTACCATCCTAATCAAGCCGGCACAACCGTGCTCACATCAGCGCAACATCGTGACTGTACTATATTAATATAAGTATCTCTAAATACTTGTTTCAAGTTTAAATGTGTATTTATATCCGTTATCTAATACCTATAGTACAACCTCTGCTTAAATATTTAGACTAGATGGCATCGCGTGTTAAGTCCCAAATATCATTATCCCATATACTTTTTATAAGCCAATTTCATCAGCTTTAAATACACTTCTGCTATATAACACGATAATAGTTAACCGACATATAAGTCTATACCCAAAACTAGTGAAACCAAAATCGATTTTTGTTGACTCTACTCTGCCTGATGGAAAGCATGAGTAGAATCCAAGAGTGGTGGTCACCATACTGCGAATGCAGACAATGCAACAATGCAGCATGGTGACACACACCATGGCGGGATAGTGATGCTTCTGCATCATTGGGCCTCCGGTCTCGCACTCACCAACGAAACACGACAGCATGAACGCTGTCATTTTACGTTGATTTTCTGTGGGGGGGTAGTACCGCCCCGGTCGAGCCGGCCAAACCGTGCTGAAATCAGCGTGGCGCTACTACCTTGAGTCCCTTTAAGTACTTGACATCACGCTGACCGCCTTCAACAGTCTACTGCTGGACATACGCCCTTCCTTTTCTCCCACTGTCCCACGTCGTCCAGACGTGTTGGATAGGGTTTGTGTCAAGTGTTCCTTCTCTCTGCAGAGCTGCTGTACTGAGTAGTTAGCTCCCTTACTCTTACGACACCCACGGGGTGCATAGGAGGTGGTGATACTCCGTACTTTTAACCCTAACCATTAACTTCTGATGATGACTGGTGCTGCAGCTGCCGGAGGTGATCAACGCGACGACGGGCAAGCTGGAGAGTGGGCAGCCCTCCCTGCTGTGTAAGCAGAGCATGTTCGCGCGGTGGCAGTACCTCGCGCAGCGCCTGCCCCTACTGCAGCAGGTACCCGCTTACCTTACACGTTACATTGCTTTGTGAAATAAAACTTCTTTACGTACGCTTGACTTGAGGAGTAAACTAATGAATGCGTGACGAGAGCGTTATGTAAAGTGTGATCGGGCGAGGCGAATGGAAGTTGAGAGGGAGATGATGTTCTCATGGCCGATTACAGCCACGGCAACCGCCTCGGCGCACGAGATATTATAGTGCACAAGTGTGTGCGCAAGCAGGTGCACTCTCTGTTCCCTCACTCTCATAATCCGCTAGGACGGCTATCCAACAATATCGAGGAGAGATCAGGCGCAGACCGACAGCTTTACGAGCTCTTCGAGACACAGACACAGGGGTTCAAACCATCCCTACTCCGAATTGTTATTAAGTATTTCTGTACTTAGAATAACTCAACACTTTTTTTAATGGAATAAGCCGGCAAACGAGCAGACGTATCGCCGAGACCTATTAATCGGCAATCACATAGTCGTACACGTCACAGTAAATCTGTCTGTCTCGGTGGCGCAGTGATAGCGTAAGGGACTGCTGTGCATGAGGTCTCGGGTTCGATTCCCGGCTCGTACCAAATGTTTGTATGATCTACAAATATTACTTTCGGAGTTTGGGTGTTTTCTATCTATACAAATAAATAAAATTGAATTGTATGTAATATTAAAATAACCGCTGTTTACTAAATGCATATGTATGTGTACACGGTACATATGTCAAAACAATTTTTTTTTAATTTGTTTGTCGGTATGTCTGTTTGTTACGGGTAATCTCTGAAACGGCTGGACCGATTTTGGCGGGACTTTCACTGGCAGGTAACTGATGATCTGCGGAGTAACTTATGCTATTTTTTTTAGACTAACTTCGTCCCGTGGCGTTACCCGCGGTACGACCATAACCGCGGGTAACGCCGCGGGGTTCAGCTAGTTTATTATATGTATGTATTTACAAAAAAAAGTATATAAGTATAGTATCCATCAATTTAACTATCGCAATACAAGTTCTGCTTAGTATGAAGCTAGATGGCGCTGTACATGAAATGTCACAAATATTTCTAATGCAACGCGGGAGTTCTTTTAAGAAAATAAAGTGGGTCGTATAACGTAGGATTATTTAAAGCGTTATGTGCCAAGAGTATGCGGCCTCTAACAGACTCACCGCGAGGTGGACTCGCACGCCTGTCTGTTGCAGGAGGCCGAGCCGGGAGTCGAACCCGCGCACCTGCCGCAGAAGCTCGACGGGCTGCTCTACAACGAGGCCAAGCAGCTGTGCCCTACGTATCAGGTTTGTTCTTATCTATTGCTGCGCTCGGTTCTATACTCGGTAGAGTGGTTCAAGCTATCGCCATGCCGCACTCTACTGCGGTGAATGTTGTTGTAGGTTCAACCCTAAACGGGACGATACTTTGTGTGACCCACAATATTTGTGTGACTGGGTGCTCTTTTTGCCCGTTTAATGTAAAAACACAACGAGATAAGACAATTACTGTATTTTACATTTTCACCACTTTTACACATTGTTTAAAGTGACAACGTCTAATAAATTGGTGAACGCCAGCCTGCATGCACGAAAAAGGATGACTCATTGCCCCGTTACAGTCACTGTCCCGTAACGTTCGTTGTCCCGTTACACTCATTGTACCTTGTTGTATAAGAGATAGATGCAACGCTTACACCGCATCTATCTCATCATATAACGTTGTCAAGTTAAACTATTGTCCGTAAACCGACTTTTGACAACCAATTTTTTTATTGTTAACAATAAGTAATAATAAAAAACATATTAAAATAAATATTTAACAGGGACTCTCCAAGCAACTAACATGATTTTATGCCATTTTTGCTCGATGTTAATAATGAGAGCAGGTAGACGCTTCAAATGTATAGAAAATGGTATGAAACTCTCCAGCGCGAGTCCGACTCGCAATTGACTCCATCTTCAATACTCCGGGTTGTTATTTAGCATTTCTAAAATCAGAAAATAATAATAATAACACTAAGCATTTCTCAAATAACTCTTTTTGCTAAGACTTCGCCGCTAGATAGTGGTTTTTTTTTTTTTTTTTTGTGATCCGCGGGCAAACGAGCAGACGTATCGCCTGATGGTAAGCGATTACCGCCGCCCATGGACACCTGCAAACACCAGAGGTGTCACAAGTGCGTTGCCGGCCTTTGGGGGATAAGGAGGGGGTTTGAGTTATGGGCCTCCGGTATCCTCACTCACTCGGTGAAACACAGCGCAAGCACTATTTCACACCGGTTTTCTGTGAGGCCGTGGTATCGTTCCGGTCGAGCCGGCCCATTCATGCTGAAGCGTGGCTCTCCCACGGTAACTACGGGAGTCACGGTGGTCAATAAAATATCGCGTCCGCTATATATACCATCAACAAGCTTTAATAATTCACTGGATATAAGGCTTCACCTTAGAAACCTCATAATAATATGGCGTCAATTATTAAATAACAAACTTCCCAACGTCTCTTGTGATTTCCATCTGTTTGTTGACCCTGTCTTCTCTTACACGTTCCGCAGCTCGCCAAGACACGTCTGACAGACGCCTTCGAGAAGGCGAAGCTCGGCCGCTGGATCAAGAAGCCGATAGAACAGGATCAGTTCGTCTGCGAAATCACCAACGCTGATCCTAACGCACTGTTCGCTTAGGCGGGTGTGTATCTCCACGCGTGGGACTCGATGGCAAACGTGGTGGGGAGGTCTGGGCAATGTCGGGATGAAATACAACAAACTAGACTTTTATATGAGCGAGATGAGAATGTAAGTGGGAAAAGGTCTGATAATGAATGTTTCGATATTGATAAGAATGATTTAAATGATGAACAAACAAAACGTTCAACTAAGAGTGATTTGATTGACAGTGACGTTGAAAGCGAAATAGGAAATTCAAAAGCTAAAGAAACAAAAGGTTTTAGCATAGATCGTGACCATATAAGTAAAGATAATATAAATGAAAATATAAAAACAATAAGTACACAAAATATTAACAAATTAAAAGTCGGCACATTCATTCGAAATTCTGCACAATTTAATTACAATGATAATAATATTAGCAATTTAAGCACTACGATTAACTCTAATGCTAAGGATAATTTAAATACAGTCAATGATACTAAAAGTATTACTAAACACGATAGTCAACTAAGAGCTACATCTAAAAGTGATAATGAATACGTACCAGAGTCAAATATTTTTAGTAATAACCAAAGCTTAGTAAACAATAGTCATTTAGTTAGTAAGCTCGCTAATATTAGTAATAGTAGTGTTGGCCGAGGACGTGGAAGGTTAATTCTATTGTTACGTGGCAATGTTGGTAACAATTTAGTTATAGGTAATTCTAATAGTATAGGCGTCCAAAATAATAGTCGTAACATAGGTGATAACGTTGATGGTGATGAAATTAATGATCGAATAAGAGTGAAAAAAGAAAGTGTGAAGAAGTCTTTGATAGGCGATGATAAAGTGGGACAGAATAAGCCAATGGGAGTTGATAATGTAAAAATTATGAATAATGAGTATTTTGACACCAAAGATGAGAGAAATGGTAGTAATGATCTCATGAACTCAACGTGCAAACATTTAGATAATACTGTAAATAGAGAAGTAGAAGATGAAAGAGGGATTGAGAAATCAACAACAGAAGTAGTAGACATGAGTCGATTGAGACCAAATATTAATAAAACTAACTTTAATTTAGATAAGTTTAGACACGTAAATATATTAAGTTCAGATATTAAACTGGGAACCAATATTGTCCCTGATTTTAAAATTACTACTTTTATTACTGATTCTCGAAGAATTGATGTCAATGAAAACAAAAATAATTATAATAACAAATATCTTAATCATTCACCTAACGGAAGCGAACAAAATGATGAAAATATAAATAAAAACATAAATAATATCCCAAATCTTGAGAATGCACAAACAAAAATTAAAAGCGCACTATTATTACGAATAATTAAAGCTAATAATCGAATTAAGTAGTCATAAAATTTGATTTGATGGAGTAATCCCACCTCTAATTGAGCTTTAGTTGCCCAGAGGAGACGTCTGACGGCTAGCACCATCTGACGAACACAGTTCGAACTCGTTGACAGTTGTCATTTTGACACGTCTGTCAAATAAATGTCAATTTATGTTTGGGTTTGAAAATGTGACATTACGAGAGAAGGAAAAGAACGACACAAATTTGGCAGTTCCTTTTATAGTTGGTAAAAAAGATTTGCGCACATTAGAATTTTAAATTTTGACCAGCCATGTGTGCATCTCATTTGCGCTTATTGATATATATAATGAGAGACAGAGAGAGAGTATTAGGTTCAATATTGACGCATCTAAAGTTATATTTAAATTCGAGAAAGTGCATAAATTATTTGAAGATTTTCAAAATACCTACAAAATATTTATTTTTCAATTCTTTCAGTAAGTTAGGGACCATCCAAATGTTTATGAAGACTAGTGATTTTAATATTTGTAAGTGTATCATTTGAGTTAACGTAATAATTGGATGCGCCCTAAATGTGATTTATTCTTTTGTACATTTATTTCATGTAAATAAATGCAATAAATTACTTATTTATTATTTTGTTTAAACTAGTCAATAGCAGTAGTTGTCAATTGCACCGGTATATAGCACTTATATCTGCAACTCAAATATCATACATGTAAGGTTGTGGTTATCATATAAAAAAGTAGTCCTACATCGCACAATCTAAATTTTCACAGTGGACTTGGGTTACCATCATCGGTGGCGCATGTTTACTGTTGTATATTCATTGAATGTATATTTATTTACTTATGTAGTGTTAGAAGTGTACATAAAGTTGAATCCCTGGACATCCCCACCACAGCCCGGCAATTATGTGAAACATTAATGATTTCTATCAAAGCATTTTGAGTTTTATTGTATTTATGATAAGGAAAAGTATTGCATTTTATATTTATTTGTTGTGTTAACAGACGTAGGTAGGTATTCAACTTGTATAGTCTATCTCTCTCACACTATACGTGGCGGGATGAGATAGAACGCTTTGGTAGATCATTGTTAAAGCTTCGGGTACCACGCGGTTGGTACAAACCAACCTTGGTAGCAGAAGTATGTATGTATAATGTAAATATGTATTGTAAAACTGTGAGCAATTTTATGTTTTATTTTGTGGGTAGTTGGAGATTTATCTTTTAATTTCATTAGTTTTGGACTACTGAGAGGTGTTTGTTGTGGCTGATGACTGGATTGACGACCTGGGGCATGTCAGCCCTGTCCAAGACAGGGTAGGATGGTATAGGTTCAATGCTTTACCCGGATACCGGATGGTTGAAAATCTAATGTACGCAACAATTTTGATTTCTTGTTATAGAGAAAGTCAAACATATATTGGTAACCTATTACATACAATTTCAAGATATCCGGATATTTGAGGATAGAGTTGCGGTTACAGATATCCGGCACATCACTAATACGGATATACGACTGTATTTTATTTCCTTTTTTTTTACGATGGAGTCTGTAAAGACAATTAAGATTTTTTTTAAATAATATATATGTTGGTAAATTATTGTGTTGTGTAGAGATCTAGAGATCAAGAGTTTTGGACTAGTCAACCATTTACTATAAAATTTTCAAATATGTACATACCTACATTAAACAACATATTATGATTACTGAAATGTGCGAACAAAACACACAAACATTTATTATTTTTTTGCCAGTTTCTCATTATTTAATCTTATTTAATGTATTTTAATAATAGAGGGCGGTAGTGTACTTCGTAGTTGCGAAACGGCTCAACAGATGGCGCTGACCGGTTGCTGATCACAACAGACTATAAATCACAGGAGACATACAGTTGCTCATTGTTCAAAATAATTTATTTTGTAATAAATATTTGATTTAATTTTAAGTTCAAATGTATAATTAAATCATAACATTCGATCAACGATATAAATACAGAGTAGACTTTGAGAATAGGCTTACTAACTACTAACTTATAACGGCTAGATAATCGACAAAAAAGTTTGTTCGGAAATCCGGCTATATCGCTAACGGACACCTTGTCCGGCAGCACAGCTAAGAATATGAACCTACTATTTATTGTCAGTCCCAAAAATTTTAACAAAAATAATTATGGATCATCCTGCAGTCTGATTTCTACGAGTTTAGTTTTTTAATTGCTGTGTATAGCTTGTCTCGACACTACCTCATCGATGCGAAAGCATCACAAGGCCGCCATGGTGTGGGTCACCATGCTGCATTGTTGCATTGTCTGCATTCGCAATGAGTATGGTGACTTTTGGATTCTGCTTTTGCTTTCCACCAGGCGGAGTATAGTCATTTTGGCAGGTCCATAAATAGAAAAAAAAATCGAAAATATCAGTGTTGTGACTATCCACGGTAAAATTATCGATAATTTCAATATATGATTCAAGTACGTGTTGATTGAATGTTATGTTTATTTTATTTAATGTCGCCGCCGAAATGTTTACTAGACGTGAATAATTCCAAATAATTGTTTATTTTTTTACATTGTTTTTTTTCTTCATGACATAAATGTGTTGTGTTGTGTGGAATTGAGTACTTGTGTTAGTGAAATGAGTAAAAATTTGCGTTCCATTACATAGTTTTGGATATTTTATATAAACGCGATTTCTCTCTCGCGAAGACTCAGTCTCTGCTACCTCAGACTGAGTCTTCGAGAGAGGGCCCGCCTTCTCGCGGCTAATACAGCCTGTTTGAATTGTCAGGCAATTCAGAGGTATGTGTTTAGTGATCGCGTTTATTCTCGTGTGTGTACATAATGTTGTGGCGATGAACGCCTACTGGACTGAAAGGCCATTTTAATATTTGTGTAAATTGTAACTATCGTGTCTCAGGCAAGTGAAGTGAAGTGCGACGGCCTGAGTCAAATTTTTAATCTTTAACTGCTTATAAAGAGTTCTTGTGTACCTTTAACTAAGCTGAATGTATGTGCCAGGAACAGGATTCAGGTGTTTTGGTAAGAGAGGAGTTGCAGGGGAGGAACCCCGGCTCAATAGTGTTACTGGGCAAGATGCGAACCTGTAATCTCGTATTTAACATCTTTAATACAAGAATAGATAATTTAAATAAATGCAACCTGATCATGTAAAATTTATTATCAATTAATCAAGCTAAAACTATTGATAAGTTTAGTGTTATGTCCCTCCCTACGCTCTCCTGAGTCGCGATGTTCAATACCTGCAGTATTTATTTATTACCTACTGATAGGACAATTGTTTTATTTTAAATAAAAATATATATTTAAATAAATGTTTAGTAAGTAATTGTTAATTCCTTGTGCCGTACTCCGAACAGTTTGTGTAACATGTATATTATTGACACGTTTATCTCTCTCGCGTTCTCTCTCCGATCATGTTTGTGTGAATCATTTGTATTATCTCAAACATAATAAACCAATTTTTGTTAATTATATAACATAAGTGGAAAATAAATCTTTGGAATGTAATTTGTTGTTTTTTTAATTGATGAGGATAGTCACACACAAAAACTTTTACAATGTTTTACAAAATTTAATCCGTGTGAGTGTGACCACGCCTATTCATTCTATATGTCCTAAGAGCCGGGTAAGGAAGCTAACTACGCAGTACCACAGCATTTCAAAGAGAAGGAACACTTGACACAAACTCTATACCAACCCGTCTAGTCAACGTGGGACAGTAGGACAAACCCTCATTTTTAAAGAAGTCTAGTCCAGAAGTGAACTTTTCCTTGTGTAGTTGTTCCCTATGCTTGTACCCTACTGCCTTGCTACATTTTCCTTTTCCCTCCGTATGCGCGGTGGGCGGTGAGCGGTGAAGCGGATGTCGTGTCGTACTGGTGTCTATTAAATCCGTTGATGCTCACACATCCGTACTGACCGACCGCGCGGGGCACCACCACCGCCCTCTGCGGGGTACGCGGTGCCGTGTGTTAATGGTCTAACACAGGGGTTCCCAATCTTTTTCAGCCTACGGCGCACTTTCAGGATTACAATATTGTCAGGGCGCTCCCCCCCCTCCGTAGGTACCTACAATAGTAGTTATTATTGGTTGCAAGGCACAAAAATTTAAACATAAATGCAAATAATTAACCCTTTCGGATAATGATAGAACACCGACTCGCGGCGCACCTCGCTACTTCCTGCGCACACTTTGGGAACCCCGGGTCTAACATATTAATTCACATATTTTCATCACGTGGCGCTACTTTTAGACTCCCTTCAATGACAGACGCCCTCTAGTATACTTAAATCAAGAGCAATCTCAATAGGAAAGGTGGTCTCGACAATGGGACAAATAAATGATAAGAATTGTATATTTTGGCACAAAAATATATTTATTGATACAATAAATTTTAATTTAATCTACACTTATATGTTTAAAATAATTCTGTATTGATCAAAGTCGTTGCAATTCACACGTGTTGCTACACAATTCACACGTGTTGTAATTCGTTTTTTTTTTAAATATTTCGTTAAGGCACAATTAAGGTTCTTATGTAGAGAAAGAACGTTAAAATTGCGAGGAAAAGTAGTTAAAACAACAGTTTTTTTTTTTTTTCTATAGGATTTCGACAGGTCATTATTTTTTTTGACAGAACGAAGTCTGCCGGGGCAGCTAGCAATTTGTTGCAGTCGTATAAACCTACAAATACAAAAATAAATTGTCTTTTATAATAATTAATATTGCACTGTTTTGATTTCATCGAGAAATATAATAAAATATTTGAAAATATTGTCTAAATAATAATAACAGAAACATAACAAATAACTACTTTAAAAATAGTATTAACAAAATACACTGGCAATACCTATCATAATTACTTATAGTGTTGCCAACTTAAAAATCTTACCAAATTTTGGAAACCTTTTTTGATAAATGGACTTTCGGTAATTAAAATATTTATTATTAGTTACTTCATCGATTCGTTTATTAGAGAAACTAAAAAGCAATCAATGTTTTAAAAACAATCTCATGCCTTTTTTATTTTTGACTATTTTCCGTAGCAGTCTCCGTCACTTTTACTCAATTTTAGCATTTCTTTGTACCTAAAGTAGTACAAAGTAAATATATACTAGCTAAGCCCCGCGGTGTTACCCGCGGTACACCAACACAAGTAGCCTAGATTACTCCTTATATCACCAGCTGTCTGCCAGTGAAATCAAAATCAATTCAGACAGTCCCAGAGATTGGCCGGAACAAATAGAGTACTGTATATACTTTAATTAGCTGACCCACGCAACCTCGTTTGTCTCTTAAATGCCCGTAACGTAATTATTTTTTCCCGTTTTTTTAACATTCTTCATTGGTGCTCCGCTCCTATTGGTCTTGGCGTGATGATATAAGTGTTAAAGTCTTCCTCGATAAATGGACTATCTAACACTGATAGAAATTTTTAAATCGGGCCAGTAGTTCCTAACATGAGCACGTTCCAGCAAACAAACAAACTCTTCAGCTTTATATATTAGTATAGAATAGATAGATATTAAGTGAAAAACTGTTAATTTGTAATTACAAACATACAAATTTTATTTATATTACGTATAAATATAATTTGTCATTTCTTTGTTCCTAATAATATATATATTACTAGTTGTTGGCCGCGGCTCCGCCCGCGTGTATGTCGGTTATCGCGGCATACACGCGGGCACACATATATATAGCTATATTACTCTAAAGTTTCATCCAAATCCGTTCAGTAGTTTTTGCGTAAAAGAGTCACAAACACATAAACATCCTTACAAACTGTCGAATTTATAATATTAAGTATGATATATACCTACCTACTTAACCTCACAGCTTCCTTCATAGCAACCAATAAGAAAATTGACTATGTTATTACGAGTAAAAGGGCCAATTCACCAGTTCCTGATATAGTTTCAGATAGTTATGTGCCATATAACAATGTTTAACAGATAAAAGTTGCTGATACATATCTACATGTTCATATGACATATTTGTCCCCATCCAGCACAAAGCCGATGAAAAAAATCCAATCTCATACTCAAGGAGTAGGTTTGCACTGGGCTTGCACTAGATGGCGTTAGTAATCACTTGATCCCACCCGATCTCCTTCACTGTCGTTACACTCCTGACTTCTTCATCTTTACAACACTGCTGAACTTCAACATGTTACGAGGATGGGCTGATGATGAACTGGGCGATATCGAATGACACGCTCCGAGACACAGAGGGTTCTTAAGAACAGTCACCCATCCATGGATTGATCTAGCTAATGCTGCTTAACTTATTCGATTACCACTTTAATGTTTGACAGACTATGGCAGGCGTGCGTTATGAACGGTCACCCATCCAAAAACTGACCTGGTTAGAGTTGCTTAACTTAATCGATTATCACTTTGCAATATATATACAATGTTATGGCCA
The DNA here is from genome assembly GCA_905220595.1 of Spilosoma lubricipeda. Taxonomy (NCBI): domain Eukaryota; kingdom Metazoa; phylum Arthropoda; class Insecta; order Lepidoptera; family Erebidae; genus Spilosoma; species Spilosoma lubricipeda. The sequence goes on along the minus strand of HG992301.1, from coordinate 13,072,517 downwards.
CTACACAAACTGGACAGTGGCAGGTATGGTCCATGACGTAGGTCGTTTCAAGTTGCCCAGTTGGTACCGTGGGCAGGAGGTGGGGCGTGATGTAGCGCGAGGTGGATGGTGTCGGTGAGCTCGGTGTAGAGCAGGCAGCTCCTGCTGGAGGGCTTGCAGATCTCCCGGTGGTCCACGGACACGCCGTGGAGGGAGCCCACTCCAGCATCTGGAACAATCACCAACTTTATTGTACGTTATCGTGGTAACCTTGGTACCTACCCTGTTTTAAGGTGATCAACTGCTCAAAATACCCATACTGATATTAGCACAGAAGACCAACCGAGTTAGTGCGAGACCGGAGGCCTAATGATGCAGAAGATCATCTCAATAGGCCGCCATAGCGTGGGTCACCATACTGTATTGGAGCTGCATTCCCTTAGAGTATGGTGACCACTACTGTTGGATTCAGCTCATGTTTTCCATCAGACGGAGTTGGGTCACTTTAGTAGGGTCATACATAAAAGACAGTGCGTTAGGAGTGAGGTCTCACCCGCGGAGTCGACGCTGACGATCCTGAGCCACAGCACGGACATGAGCGTGCGGCAGGTCTCCACCAAGCTGCGCACCACCACCGCGGGCCGGGAGGGGCTCGTGGCCGCCAGCCAGCGCGTCTGCAGCTCCGATACCAGCTCACAATCTGCCCACACATATTTCCTTCACTTACTACTTGACACATCTCACACACGGTCGCCTAATCCCAAACTCGATAGAACCTGGCTGGATTATGGGTTACCATAGTCCAGACTCTGCCGGCTGATAAGCATACCTATATATTAGTAAATACATACATACACAGAAAGAATAAACATGATTATCACAACAGATTTAGCGCGAGTCGGTATTGAACCCACGTCCTCTGATTTAAAAGTCAGGATCATTTACCACTAAACTAAAACACCCTCAACAATCTTGCCAAACCAAGGGTATCTCTTTTTTCCATGGTGAATGAAGATCCGTAATTTCACGTTGATGGTAGCAAAACCATCGACCTAGGCAAATTTGTAGGAGGTCTTGCCTTCCCAAAACAGTGTTAAATGAATCTGGTGATGTGTGATGGAACTAATCTCCCACACGCCCACCACTGTAACTCCTGTACACCAGGATCAACAGCAGTGACTCGCGAACACACCGAGTTATCTCAGTGAGTCTCAGGACAAATTAAACTGTCTTGAAACCCGCAATCCGCATATTAATCAGAAAAAAGCTGGAAGAGTTGGTTGGATTTCTCTGAGAATAAATACGCTAAGATAAGAAAATTGAAATGTAGTCTGGGTTATTTTCTATTATATTAATGTCTTAACTCTAGTCTATTTCCTTTTCGCCACTTCGTCTTACATACTTTAAATTGGTCCCTCTTGCCTTCAACCTTACTGAGTTTAGTAGAGAAACTTACCTTTACTGATCTCCAAGAGCTCAATACTCCTGGCGGTGATGGGAGTCTTAATAGCAGCGAGAGGGGAACCTCTGTGAGGAACCGAGTAGAACATGAAGCCAGCGCTCTGCCGCCATAGAGACGACCTGGTCTCCAGAGCCTGCATGTCTTCTGGAACCCATGGAGGTTCATTAGCAAGAGTTCTATATAACCTCTCCGATGTTGAACGCCACGTAATGGTCGCTGTCAATTTCTTCCAGTCTGTTGAATGCCACGTCGTGGTGTTTTTTTCCCGGTCTATTTTAACCATGAATTTAGCTGCTTTATATTGTTTGCAGCTTTGTCGCACTTAATTATATTAAAGAGAATAAAACAGAGATGCCCAGAGGCGCCATTTCATTACGTCTGTTGACAATGTAAATCGTTCTCATTCGGCGGGAATTTTTGTGACGTACGGTTGCTGGTCGAGTGAACTTTGAAATTGAATTTAGATATTAATTCGGGTGTGAATTCAAAAAAAAAATCATCATCAATTATACATCATCTGATAGTATATTTAATGACCATTCTAAACATACCGATATCTTATATAGCCCCAATACATTTTTATTGGAAATCGACGTTTTAATCAGAGGCGAAAATGTACCGGGAGTGCTGCCAAAATCGCCCCACAGTTGTGTCAATTCGGACCAATATGGCGCCACTGACGAGTGGATAATAGTAGGGTCACCACTCTATTCATTAGTACATTATCTAACGGGAGCAAACTACGCAGTACAACAGCACTGCAGAGAGAAGGAACACTTGACACAAACCCGCCTGGACAGCGTGGGATAGTACACCAAAACGTCCTTTTTAATTAGAGGCCTGTGTTCAGCACACGTGTGTGGACTGTTGATGATGCAACCATTCTCTTTATATATAGCATGGCCCTGCCGAAATGAATCTACTCTGCCTGATGGAAAGCATAAGCAGAATCCAAGAGTGGTGGTCACTATACTGCAAATGCAGACAATGCAGCATGGCGACCCACACCATGGCGGGCTAGTGATGCTTCTGCATCGTTGGGCCTCCGGTCTCGCACTCACCAACGAAACACGACAGCATGAACGCTGTCATTTTACATAGATCTTCTGTGCGAGGGTAGTCCCGGTCGAGACAACCCAACCGTGCTGTAATCAGCTCTACTTCCTTGATTAGTTTGATGATGCAACAGTAAATGTTGCAATTTCATTTTTAAACGATGGACTTATTGCGCATATCGATTATCGCGGTAAAAAGTAGCCTATGCCCTTCCTCGAATATCTCTAAGCTAAATTTCATTGAAATCGTGAAAGTGTAACAAACAGACATAATAATATATGATTAATGTTTTTTTTGTTTTAAATCTAGGTTAATTAAATGCCTGAACAGATTTAAAGTGGCAGGTCTCTATGGGTGAAGGTATCACTTTCCATTAGGTGACTTGTCTACTTATTTGTCAGCTATATGTATACATCTATACAAATAAATAAAATTAGAGTGTTTGTTTGTAATATTTAAATAACAGCTTTTTAATCAACGCATATGTATGTATACACGATACATATACCAAAAATTTGCTTAAAAAAATTTGTCTGTCTGTCTTTGTTCCGGGTAATCTTTGGAACGGCTGGACGGATTTTGACGGGACTTTCACTGGCAGGTAGCTGATGATCCGGGGAGTAACTTAGGCTACTTTTTTTAGACTAACTTTGTCCCGCGGCGTTACTCGCGGTACAACATTAACCGCGGGTAACACCGCGGGGTTCAGCTAGTCATTAATACAAACTCACCTTTACTATCTGAAGACACGGTTACTTTAACAGTATCATTTCTATCATGGTCCAAATCATCAGTTTCTTCACCATTGTGTACACTTATGTTCATAAGTTCTTTATCATCTAATTCTCTATCACTGTTCGCACAGCCAACTGTGTAATCATCGCTTAGATTATTTAAATTTATGTCCGTTTGTTGGACTTTATTTGCATTTTGTTCGCAAATTTCGATGTTGTCCAAAATTTCATTGTTATTCGTCACTTTTTTATCTTTTTCTATATTTTTGAGCAATTCAATATTTCTTTCAACCGTATCACAAACGTTATTGATATTAATTTGTTTATTATTATTATTATAATTACTATTTAAAATATCACTATCGCTGTCTTCTCGATCATTAATTGTATTTTCATTTATATTTTTATTTGTTTTAATGTAGGCTTCGTAGGCTGTAAATACAAATTCATTTAATATAATATATTTATTTGAAACCAACGCTAAATGTATACAGCTGTTAGCAATGAAATCAGGTCACGTAAACAAGCTTGAAAATATTGACACTAAGAATGCTATATTGAATGATATGATTATGGAATGAATATTTTGTTGTTTCCCTGTTGGAACAAAGTTTCAACTCTCAAAGCTATTCATCATTGGTCGAGCTCGTCTCAAGTAAGCTCAACCCAAATCCATTGCTCTGGAGTATACATACTTACTATTACTTACCTTCACAGTAAATTTGCTTAATAAATAGTCCGCCCTTGGAATGTCCAACCCATATTATCGGTCTCTTTCCCACTCCTAGATCTAGCAGCTGTTCTATCATTTGTTCTGCTCGTTCGTGGAGGCGAAGTCTGGAATTATATCACAGTTATTTCAGAGGGGTTTAATCTTTAGAAACTGTTTCGCTTAAGCTATTGCTGACTTTCTATGGGAGAGCCATGCTGCGGCTCTCGTCTGCCAACTTGACAGTAAATCACACAAAAACAAAGATAATTTTCTGGCAAATTTTAGTAACTGGTCCCATCTTCTCTACAGGACAATAGCTTCCTTCCTATACTGAGCAGTCAAAACCTGGAACCCACTACCAGCGCACTTGTCCCCTTCCCACTATGTTCCCGGGTCCTTTAAGCGGGACGTGAAAAAGCATCTCACAAAGCCGCCATAGTGTGGGTCACCATTGCACAGTTCACGTTCGCATTGAGGATGGTGACCACCACTATTGGATTCCCCTCATACTTTCTAAAGTCATTTTGACAGTTATAACTATATAAAAACCAGAGTTTAGCAATTTATTCGCAATTGTTTGTTCATCTAGTGAGTGAGGTAACCTAACCCCGGAACCTTTCCTTCTAATTACGGGGGGACTAAAAAACTTATGACTCTAAGTTGCATAGTTGCCCCCTACACTAATAACAGGGGATAATTCAACAACTACCGCATTGCGCGAATATATTCAGTGTCGAGTTGAACTTTATAAATATACATGAAACGGGGACATGTATACATTCCACCGTAGGAGAGCCACACTTCGTCATGAATGGGCCGGCTCGATCGGAGTGATACCACTGCCTCACAGAAAATGGGTGTGCAATAGTGCTTGCGCTGTGTCTCACCGTGTGAGTGAGGATAACGGAGGCCCATACCCCAATCCCCCTTCTCCTATCCCCCCCCCCATCCCCGCAAAGGCCGGCAACGCACTTGTGACGCCTCTGGTGTTGCACGTGTCATGGAGCGGCGGTAATCGCTTACCATACCGCCATCAGGGGATACAACCGCTCGTTTGCCAGCCTATTCCATAAAAAAAAACAAAGAACCCAGACTCAGAACAACAATTTGTAGATCACACAAAGTATTGTACCATGTGGGCTTTGAATCCACAACACGCGGCGCAGTAGAAAGCAGCGTGGCGTCCACTCAAACCTGTAGGCCAAACGTGCAATCCCGTTTAAACGCATATAACAAGGGAGCTATTAAGTTATTCATTATGATCTAAATATGATTTATTTTTCTAATTATCTTGTAGTAGTCCCGTTTATATAGATATATCGTATTTATATTTAATTGTGCTGTATATACAGCTTGTGACGTATTCGTCCACATGTAAGCAACAATGTATTAACCACGTGTAAATAATTCATTATGTAAATGTTACAATGAGTCATTTACTCAAAGGAATATCTACTACGAGGCAGTTAGGCAGTTAAATAGTTTGCTTCTGTTGTCGGATCTTACGACAACCACTTTTAGCTGGCTGGCTGACCGGATGGGGGTAGTCAAAGCATCTTTTCTATACTAATATATAAAGCTGAAGAGTTTGTTTGTTTGTTTGTTTGTTTGTTTGTTTGTTTGTTTGAATACGCTAATCTCAGGATCCACTGGTCCGATTTGAAAAATTATTTCGGTGTTGGATAGTCCATTTATCGAGGAAGGCTATAGGGTATATATCATCACGCTACTACTAATAGGAGCGAAGCAACAATGAAGAATGTTTCAAAAACGGGGGAAATTTTCACGCTACGGGCAATATAAGGCGCAAACGAAGTTGCGTGGGTCAGCTAGTCCTGATACAAAACAGACTGTCATTTATTACGGGGACATATACAAATACACATTTTAGACTCGCACACAAGAACGAACGCCTGTCACTACGCACTCACACATACCACTTAAAACAAAACATTCACAATTTCACGCACACATAAATCCATTATGTGACATAACAGTGTGTTGTGTAGGCACATTTGTGCTTATACTGTGACAAAGGGGAACGCCTACGTAAGGCTAACTACTCCAGCAAACTAAAACCTGCTTTCTAAAGAGAGTCCAGCAATGGATTGCTAACGGCAGTTAATGTGATGTGACGTCATTTTTTTCTTGCATATGTAACTCTAGTCTGCCTGATGGAAGGCATGAGCAGAATCCGAGAGAGGTAATCACCATACTCATAGCAAATGCAGCATGGCGACCACATGCTTAAAGGATCCGGGATCATATTGGGAGGAAAACACGTGCACTGATAGTGAGTTCCAGCTTTTGACTGATTGACACATAAATATAAGTAGGTTTTCTAAAAGCAAATGACCTCACCTTTTGCTCCCTTTGACCCAAAGCGGTCTCCACAAGTAAGGGTCACTCGTATAGTTGATAGAAATGACCCTGGCTCCAGGGAAGTCTTCCTTAATCCAGTCCCTCGGCCAGCACGAGGAGTAGCAGTCATCACAAACGCACCCACAGCCCACTTCGCACTTTTTCAATTTTAATTGTCCACTTACATTACAATCACACTCACTTATATTACAATTTTCATTTATTTTACACTTACACTCGTTGATACCGTTACATTTATTACTATTTCCATATAAATTACACTTATATGTTTCTATATTTAAATCACAGTTTTTATTGCAGTTATTTTTAAATAGTTCAGCAACGAATTTAGCTTGACTTTCGTAATTATTTACATTTAAAAATGTGTTGTTGTAAAAATTTTCGGTTATTAAAGAATTTTCGTGCGGAAGAATCTTTTTGAGGCAGCCCTTGAATTGTTTAAATGAATCCGTTTCATTTATTTCTGTTGCATTTAAGTTGGTTTCGTATGTGAAGTGTATGTTGTTGTAGGCTTGTTCTTGGTTAGTTTTGCAGTTGCATGCGTGTGACGTGTGGTTCCGCAGGGGCACTTTTGTGGGGTCTAGCTTGTATTTTGATCTCCAGTCGCCCTGACGCCAGGTGTTACCCAAGGAGCCTGGAATTAAAGAGCAATAGAGATGTTATCGCTTTCATTTCAATGGGCCCTTACTATGATAAATAAATTGTATTTTTCGTTGCAATGCTTAATTTTCTCGTATACGTAAGCTATTACTGCCGCCCATGTGAACCTGCAATACCAGAGCCGTCACAAGTATAGAATAGAATAGAATAGAATACATTTATTAGTCACATATAACATACATGTAAAAGAGAAAGATAAGACATTTAACTTAGAGTAAATAACAACAAACAATATACAAAACAAACAAAATAAAAGCAGTGAAATGTCTAGCTGAGTGACCAAAAGGCCGCAGCTCAGCTTATGCTGCGGTCCTGAAAGTGACCACTGCGCTGATTTTCAGCTGTAGCCCAACTTAACACCTCACGAACGCGTGCACAGTTTCAACAATAAACAAATGGGAAATAATGAAAAATAAATAAAAAATACATTAAACCCCCAAGATATATAAGATTGACATACACAGGTTAAAACTATGGTAACAGGAACGTATTCAAGACTAAAAATATTATAAAGACCAAAAACATTACAAAGCACTGGATTTTTGTAATGTCAAAAAGAATACTCTAATTTTTGACTTAAAAGAATTATGACTAAAACAAGTGCATTGCAGGCCTTGGATGGAGGGGGGGAAATAGGGGGAGGGGTTAGGGTATAAAGTCTCCGGTATTCTCACTCACTCTTACCATAAAGCCCGTGAACAAAGATGACATCGAGTGTAGGAGACTCAGGAGTATGTAGCACTACACATTCCACCTTCGGCTCTGGGTGAAGGTGGTCGGTGCCAGCTTGGCGCGGTTTCGTTGTCTGCTTGGATGCTGGAAGAGACAAGAGAGAGAAGTTATTTAACCAGATGCTGTATAATTCGTGTGGCGACGAACGGACTCGTGGGTGTCGTGAGAGTCGATTAAGGGAGCAACAGCACTGTAAGAGAAGAGAAGAGAAACTCGAAACAAACTCTATATCTTGGAAATCACCGCTTCAGAGTGGTAGACATACCCTCTCGTACTCACCGGTGCGGTTCTTCCTTCCTACTACCACCGCACGTGTGTCGCTTCCACTATGGCCCCGGTTCTTTAAAGCGGAGCGTGAAACAGCATCTCACTAGATTGCCATATTGTGGGTCACCATGCTGTCCTTATTCACATTGTGGATGGTGACCATCACCCCTGGATTCTGCTCATGCTTTCCATCCGGCAGAGCAGAGTCATTTTAGGCAAAGTATATAAAAAAACCCAACCCATGTGGCCAGTATTGTATAGTAGGCGACAACCCCCCTTCTGAGGAGAGGCCCATGTCCAGAAGTGAACTGCTGAAGGCTGTGAATGATGATACTAGTTACTCTATTGAACGTATGTTTATGAAATTCTTCAAAAATTACGAATTACTTCCGACAATACGATTGACCAGGCCAAGGCCTGGATCCAGCGTGACAATCAAAGTCTTATAAAGACAGGTTCAAAGTACCTTTGCCAATTGATTAAAGCAGCTGAACAAACCTTTGTGTGCATCAATGATTCATTGCTCCAATATGATAAGTACAAAAGCCATTTGTTTTTAATACTACAGAGTGAATCATGGATAGAACAACAACCCGGTGTAGATACTGTTTTCTCGTAAACTTTAATAACTCGATAACTTCTAACCTATCCTACTTACTACGAGAGTACAAAAGAAAAAATGTAAAGACATATATATGTTCCAGCCAGCTTGTCAAAACCGTTAGATTGTAATCTATCTCGCGAGATTGCAAACAGTCTAAAGATTATGAAATGGTACCTATCGACGAATCGCAAGTCGCGTGTTACCATCCCGCAACGCCATATTTATTTGCTAATTTGACTTTGTTGCCGAATGTAAAATATTTTTGTGATTGTAAATTGATTTCATGTTGAAAATACCTTACACCTTTAGAATTAGTTATATAAAATTGTAATGACAGTAAAATTAATTTGTAAATAATTAAAGCAGTCCTAACCTAACTTTATATTGTTTTAAACTTTCATGGTCAGTAACATTAAAATGGGAATCTGCGGGATTGCTACCATGTACCTTTTTGTTTATGAGTATCCGATATTTCGGCGCTGTTGCAAGTGCCATGATCACGGAGTAACTGAAGATCTTGCGGGTGGGCTGTTATTGGCAGACATATCGGTCTACCCTCTTTCGTAGTCTTTTATTACGATTGTCCCCGGTACCACTGTTCACTAACTCACTATTTACTCGTAACTGTTCTCGACACACAACACTAACAGTATCCGTATCGGATCGGAGTTAGTGAACAGTGGTACCGGGGACAATCGTAATAAAAGACTACGAAAGAGGGTAGACCGATATGTCTGCCAATAACAGCCCACCCGCAAGATCTTCAGTTACTCCGTGATCATGGCACTTGCAACAGCGCCGAAATATCGGATACTCATAAACAAAAAGGTACATGGTAGCAATCCCGCAGATTCCCATTCTAACCTAACTTAACTCTATGACCATCGAACGTACTGTAAAACCCACCAATCAGGAACAGTTGACAATTTGACGTGCGTAAGCAGTATAACACAGTTGACAATCTAACAATAGTTCGCAATCTCGCTAGGTAGATTATAATCTAACAGTTTTTACAATGTTACGGTGACATATATAACTCACATCATAATTGTTCTCAAGCAACAAAGCGATTAATTAATAAAGAGAAATATTATAACAGGACTTAATGTAACTGGAGCACAATTGGATAGTGATATCGACTTATCAGAGACTGCGCTCTTCGGGGGGAATTCAATATGTCGGCAGATTAATCCCACCCAGGATAACTAATTGTGTGAGGATCGACGATCGACGCAGGCGTTCCTCTCTGTCAAAGAATAAGCACAAATGTGCCTACGCAACACACTGTTACGTCACATAATGTATTTGTGTGTGCGTGAAATTGTGAATGTTGTTTTAATTGATATGTGTGAGTTCGTAGTAACAGGTAATTGCTTTTGTATGCGAGTTCAAAATGTGTCTAGATCGGGATACCCATTCATCAGGTCACATACCACAGTTCAGACGTACGTAGTTCTACAATCGGTCTCCATTATGTCCACCCACCACTAATTTATGTTACACCTGTATCCTCATATTCATAATAGTTTTACATCTGTGTTATTATGTCATACATTCTGAAAGACGAATAAAAGACGGAGGGTGTCTTTCATTCACAATTAATTTTATAAGAGATACGTTGCGAACAAAATATAGTATGAATTATTTATGCGGGCGGGCGTCTCCTGACATAAGCAACAAGACTGACGAACGGAGGAGATTAGCCATAGCATATTTTTCCGATACAAAACAGTTCGTTATTTGTTGCGGGGAAATCTTCACACTCACATTCAAAATCCATCGCCTGTCACTACGAACTCACATATGAAACAAAACATTCAGAACTTCACACACATATATAAATACATTATATGTTATAACAGTGTATTGCGTAGGTCCATTTGTGCTTATACTGTAACAGAGGAGAACACCCACGTGTGACTATTGTCTATCGTGTTGCTCTATGGTTTGTTTATGACACAAACCTTATACCAATACAGCGTGGTATAGAAGGCTAAAACCTGGTTTCTGAAGTGAAGTCTATGTTAAGTAGTGGCCAGTTATAGGTTGCGATGTGATTGGTACTCACCAGCGATGGGAGGCAACGGCGCCGTGACCAGTCGGTGCAGTAACACTGATGCTGTACTCCAGAGACACGACATGCACCAACGCCTGAAAAACATACATCATCACTGCTATAAAACAATAAATCAACTTTACGGTGATGGAACAGGCTACTAAGGGTATATAGAACGGACAGAAATTGTCATTTTAAATAGGATATCATTATCATCATCGTTATCATACCAGCCCACTGCTGGGTATAGGATTGTCCTTAGCAAGGAGGTTTTTTATGTATGAGCGTGCCAAAATGACTCTACTCTGCCTTATGGACCAAGGGAGAAGGAATCCAAGAGCAGTGGTCACCATACTCATTGCGAATGCAGACAATGCAACAATGCAGCATTGTGACCCATACTATGACGGACTATTTAGATGCTTCTGCGTCATTGGGTCTCTGATATTGTACTCACCACCATCACCAACGCGAGAGCACGATAATCGATCTGTAGCTTCTCCGTTATTGAGTTTTTCTAAGTATACAAATAGTCTGAGCTCTTATGCCTCGGAGAACATGTAAAACTGTGGGTCCTGCTGATCTCTTCCCAGACGGATAACCGTCCCATCGGATTATAAGAGTGAGGGAACAGAGAGTGCACCTATGTTTGCGTACACACTATAATATATATTGCGTAGTTCTCCTTCACAATCGGCTAGGAGACATCAGCAGCGTATTGCATTTGTACAGCGTTATTGTTCATAATAGTGTCAATTGTGGAGGCTCGGCCCTCACTGGACCACCCACAGTCAATAAATACGTAGCGCACATAGACTACTGGATCATAGAGAACGAATGTCATATTTAGATCCTGAATTATATCATACTGGTGTTATAGACCTGGTGACGGAACTTCATTCGTTATTTTTTGTATATTTTCTATAAATGATTCTTAGCTAGATCGATTCATCGCCCCTGAAACCACTAGTTAAATTTTATAAAAGTTCTTGGTACCGTTTCCGAGACTCAGACGTGGGAGAGCCACTCTTTGGCATCAATGGGTCGGCTCGACCGAAGTGATACCACGGCCTCACAGACAACCGGTGTGAAACAGCGGTTGTGCCGTGTTTCACCGATTGAGTGATGATACCGGAGGCCCACAACCCAAACCCCCTCACCTATCTCTCCTCCCTACCCCCCAAAAGCCGGCAACGCACTTGTGACGCCTCTGGTGTTTGCAGGTGTCCATGGGCGGCGGTAATCGCTTACCATCAGGCGATACGTCTGCTCGTTTGCCCGCCTCTTCAGTAAAAAAAAACATGCCCAATAATGCAGTAGCATCTCAACAGACCGCCACAATGTGGGTCACCATGCTGCATTCGCAATTAGTATGGTGACCATTACTCTTAAATTCTGCTCATGCTTTCTATCAGGCAGAGTCACTTTGGCATGTACATATACCACTAAGAAAGAATTTTATATATATTTCACCATTAAAGAGGTAAATAGTTATATGTATAGAAGTTGATCAATTTCAAAGTTAAAAAGGCGAAGCGAGTCTGTCACATTTCAAGTAATGACGCAAGTGAAGCCGCGGGCTGTAGCCAGTGGTATGTATATTATAAATAGAAGCAAGTGTACGGTCAAGGTTGAGAAGCCTACCCTGCGGTGAGTCAAAGTGGATTATGTTACGTGTTTGCCTGAAGGGGAGCGCTCCCCCCACTTCTACGCTAAAGTAAAGACAGATATATTCAATCTAGCCGAGGAAAAGATCTTATCGGTAGTAGTATATATAACATAAATAGAACATATACTATACATGCATAATAGTCAAATTTTATTACCGTATATCACCACGATTATATAAGATAAGAAAATATTTTGGCCAATCTCAGCAAGGTTTCTTAGAGAACAGGTTTATTTTATGAAATAGGGGCAAACGAGCAGACGTATCACCCGCCCATGGTGACGTCACAGGAGGAGTAGGGGGGAGAGGTTGGGGTATGTGTCTCCGGCATTCTGTGGTCTTCGGTATCCTCACTCACTTTGTGAAACACAGTGCAGGCGCTATTTCACACCAGTTATGTGTGAGGCCGTGGTATCACTCCGGTCGAGCCGGCCCATTTATGCCAAACCGTTCCGTACGATCCGGTGAGAAACGAGTAAAGTTAAATTACAGTAATAATATTTTCGAACTTTTGACACAACGCCACCTAGCGTCAGCAAACTTAGCAGAGCTTGTACTTTGAATTACAGATTGACTGATAAAATACTTTTCCATATATTTTTTCTGTAAATATATACATAGAAAACACCTAAACTACGAAACAAATACTAACAAATCATACAAACATTAGATCCTACTCAGGAATCGAACCCGAAATAAACTCAACACAGGTCCACCGATGCAGTCAATAAAAGTATTTTAATTCTAAACATCCAGAGGAACTGTCAAACAGTCAAAATTACATGAATAGCAATGCAAGAATGTTTAGGAGATAATTCACTGACACACTTACAGAAAATAAAATGTAATTTAGATTTACGAACGTGTAAAGATAACAATGACTTTCCATTGCGCAATTCATGAAGGTCAATTGCTAGGCGGTGCGTGATCATTATATATTGTTAGACATATATCTACTTAAATTTACTCTAGCACATTGCCAAGTTAAGCAATTTTAGCCAGGTTGGTCTATGAATGGTGGGAGTAGCCGTAGAATCTTTACCCGATACAAAACACCCTGTTATTTGTTGCGGAAACATCTTCACACACAAAAACAATCGCCTGTCACTACGCACTCACACATAACGATTAAAACAAAACATTCACAATTTCACGCACACATAAATACATTCTGTGACATAACAGTGTGATGCGTAGGCCCATTTGTGCCTAAACTGTGGCAGAGGGGAACGCCTGCGTGTGGTTACTGACTACTGTGTTGCACTGTGTATAAACACATTAAGAGCCCTGCGTGCCACGGAGACAGCGTTGCCAGACGCCACGACATTCGCGGGACGTCCCGCTTTTTCAAGATTGTCCCGCTTTTTGGAGATAACTAACTGGCCGGACACCCAAAGTGAAGTTAGTTAGATAACCGTAGTGCTTTATTGTCAATAAAAATAAATAAACTAAAATTTTCACCATTACATTAGAAATTGTAAATGGCACTAGTTATTTCACGAAATTGTAGCAGAAAAACAAAAATGTTGGGGATGACCTTTTTTTGTTGGTCACTTACTCATTTGTCGTATAGGTTTTTTTGCTTTTTCCCACTTTCGTCGCAATAAGCTCGCTTTTTTCAGAGAGCACGTTAAGACGTCGGTTTCAGTTTCTATACGAACATCGACCATCTGTGGCAATCGTTATCGGTATAGAACTTCGATTTCGCCTAGTAATTGGGTTCTGGAGATGGCTGTAGTTCCGAAGTTCAGCGGTGTAACAGTAGATTGAAAGGCAACCGCGATCTAGTTAGAAAATAAGTTTGGAGGGTGATAACTGATTAATAGTTATTTACTAACTCAGATCAAATAAAAAAGGTAGATAACTGCACGGCCTTGTTCTTCTTGAAGCAAAAAAAGTAGCGTAGTTAACGCACACACATCCTAACAAACTACATTTCGTCAGTACCGTACAAGTATCGATCGACAACTTGTACGACACTGACAAAGCGTAGCGTAGTTTCTTAGCATGTGTGTGCCACTTTGTTTGCTTCAACAAGAACAAGGCCATGCGTTATCCACCTTTTCTTATTTGATCTATACCTTTTTATATTTTATAGATATTTCTTTTATACGCTCTATTGTCTAACTGGTAACGTTGTGTATAGGGAATAATTAAAATAAAAATTGTACTGTACATTATAAGTACATACATACCTTTTACCCGACTGTGGCGAAACCAAAAGGAAGGGTAGTAGATAGTGTAAGCAGTCTATGTATGTTGGTATGTTACACTGTAGCGCCTAAACTATTGAACCGATTTTGGTAAATGAAATGTAATAATATCCCGGGTGACAGGCCGTGTCTATACTATACTAATATTATAAAGCCGCTGGTCCAATTCGAAAAATTATTTCCGTGTTGGATAATACATTTATCGAGGAAGGCTATATATCATCACACTAAGACCAATAGGAGCGGAGCACCAATGGAGAATGTTTCAAAAACGGGGGAAAATTATCACGCTACGGGCAATAGAAGATGCAAACGAGGTTGCGTGGGACAGCTGGTAAATTTATAAAAGATTTACCTAGTCGGGTTTTAGTTATTATACTTCTTCTCGTGTATTATACAATGTCATAGATTGAGCTAAGATATACCTAGATACAGATAGGTATAGTGTGATAAACTGACGCTGTACAAGAGACCTTCACAGAGCCAGTCAAGTGTGACATCACGTGGCCTGGTTGGTTCAGACGATCCAAGCCATAGTTTGATGCGAATATTCTGTCTTATATTTTGATCAATTTAAAAAAGTAAAAACTAAAACTCAATTACCATAACACTTTAACAATGCGTGACTACAGCTATTGAAACTTGTTTCATGCATTTTTCAGCGTCGTTTTTTGTCGTAGTTGGGTTTTATTTTATTTTATTTTTTTAAATGTATTGATTTCTTTGCAAAGTATATTTTAAATAGGTACCATAAAAAAATCACAATTGTCGAATAAATACGGACTAAGTCATTAGAAAATGCTACTAATATATATATTTTTGAAATGTAGAAGTAACGCCCTTTCCAATGATACCAAACACGACATATTTATCTAAAATTTATTTTTTAATACAGTACTTTATGTCGGCTAGAGGGCGCCACATTAGATTTAGTGACACGTCATATAGCCTATAACCAGAAGACGATCATGACGCTTCTAACGACACCTCATTTGTCCAGTTGTAATGAGTAATTAAGGAGCTATGAGGGAACAAATGAACATACATACATACATACATAATATATAGCCTGTCAAAATCATAACCCTCCTTTGGCTTTGCCGTAGTCGTGTAAAAAGAAGTCCTCAATAGGGCTAGGTGTTCTTCTGTTTGCTTCTGTTTGTTACGCCAGAATTTATAAAACGATTTTGCAGATACGTTTTTAAATTTGAAGAAAAATAGTGGTCCCTTGGCTGGGGAACAATTCATTCATCATTATGAAGTCGGTATTAATTTTTATAGGTTAGTTTTTGACTGCCCGTTGCTCTAGCGGCTGGCGTATGCGATTGCTGATCATGATGTCTCGGATTCCATTCCCAGATTGAGTTAAAATATTATCGCTTTATTCTTACGAGAAATTTTTGAAAACAGCTCGGAGTTAAGGAAGTTTTTCTGAAATATACTGACAAATTTGTGTGGGAGACACTACCCAAACTCAGTCTTTCTCTCTCTACTTCGATCATGATTTCCGCCCGTTTGGATGCCACTCCAGTTATATAGCTTTAAGAATTAAACAAACAAAAAACAATAGGTATTGAAACTAATTACTTAAATATATATGCGTAGAACTTCGCTCGCTTCGACGATCCATTTATATTAAGTTTAACATATATATACCTATAGTAGGTATGTTATTGGGGCAACGTACTGCGATAATACTATTTAAACAATTGGATTTCACCTACTTTCAAATTTTGTAATATCACGACTGCTGTCAAGTGGATACACTTAATAAAAATCTATACAAACAAATAAAATTGTATTGTCTTTATGTAACTTCTAATTACACACAAACAGCTTTCACTAAATACCTATCATAGTTGATTCGGTACATGAACAAGTACCATTTTAACAAAAATTAAACCGACTTCAAGGTTGGACTCGATTTCTCTTGGATGCCATCATTAGATCTTAGTGTCCTTATCATGGTACCACCGTTGGGATATCTCCTTTCCATTAAAAAAAACATCATCAAAATCGGTTTATAAACGACGAAGTTATCGGCGAACAAACATAAAAAAAAAATATATACGGTAGAATTGAGAAACCTCCTCCTTTTTTTGAAGTCGGTTAAAAAACAATTCTATCTCTCTATCTGCTTGCTTGTTTCGGCTAAGCTTTAAAACGGCTAGACGGATTTTCATGGAATTTCAAATATTGATGCAAGTGCTGTATTTAGATACCTATATGTATTTAATAATAAGCTCTTATTTACTGCCCGTGGCTTCGGTCGCGATAATTTTGATACAACAAACAATTGACGACTAATTTGAATTGACGGGTCTGTTGATGTATATAGTGGTTAGTGACCTTGACTGGTAAACCAGAGGTCACGGGTTCGATTCCCACCCGGGACAAATAATTGTGTGATGAGCACAATCGTTAGTTGTGTGATGGGTAATTTATCTATAATATGTATGTGTTTAGTAATATATAAGTACATAGTTTATCAGCAACAGCGAGACGTGTTAATTATAGTACATATATTATTCACTAGCCGACCCACGCAAGCTCGTTTGCGTCACCTATTGCCCGTAGCGTGTTAATTTTCCCCCGTTTTTTGAAACATTCTCCATTGGTCCTCCGCTCCTATTGGTCTTAGCGTGATGATATGTAGCCTATAGCCTTCCTCGATATATGTACTATCCAAAACACTGACAGAATTTTTCAAATCGGATCAGCGGACCCTGAGATTAACGCGTTCAAACAAACTAACTCTTCAGCTTTATTATATTAGTATAGATATAGAGTATAGATAATTACTAGCAACTCGGCCCGGCTTTGCCCAGAAGTCTTTGAAATTCTAAGATTTTCTATAGTATAATATGTATGTATCACATATATAAACCTTCCTCTTGATTCACTCTATCTATTGCTGGAAACAACAATAAAATCTGTTGAGTAGTTTAAAATATCTAAGCGAACAGACAGCGGAAGCGACTTCATTTTTTCAAAAAAAGGAGGAGGTTTCTCAATTCGACCGTATATATTTTTTTCCTTTTGTTATGTTTGTAAATTCGTTGTTTATGAACCGATTTCGATGATTCTTTTTTAATGGAAAGGAGATGTCCCAGCGGTGGTACCATGATAAGGATATTAATATCTGATGATGGCATCCAAGAGAAATCGAGTCGAACCTTGAAGTCGGTTTTATTTTTGTTAAAATTGTACTTGTATACCATGTAAAGATAAAGAAGCTTAATGTTGACGTCCAAAATGGGTGTTATTTTTTAAATTATAATATTTAATATCGTTAGGTAGTTGACCTGTCAAGGTTAATCATTGGCAATGAATTTATTCATAGATTTAAATTTGAAACAAGTAAATTGTTTTGTACCCAGTTGTCTAAAAGTATCTAAACAAATAAATAAAAATTGAGTTGTTTGTAGTTTCAAATTAACAACTTTGCACAAA
Organism: Spilosoma lubricipeda; assembly: GCA_905220595.1. Taxonomy (NCBI): domain Eukaryota; kingdom Metazoa; phylum Arthropoda; class Insecta; order Lepidoptera; family Erebidae; genus Spilosoma; species Spilosoma lubricipeda. Next base: position 13,054,538 of record HG992301.1, on the reverse strand, counting down.
ATGCATATCACAGTAAAGTATATTAGGGTCTCACATAAAAAAAAAACAATTTTAATGTCTGTCTTTTAGTTCCGGCTAATCTCTGGAACGGCTAAACCTATTTGCTTGTTGTCCCGCGAGGCTCAGCGAGATTCTGAATAAATTTATTTATAGTATACGAGTTTGCGGTCAGCTGTATGCGACTTTCTTGCAATAAAAAACCTGTACCACTGGAATAACAGGTTCGCCTAAAACAGTTTAAATATTTTACATTAATAATTTTATAGCAAGAACGGGCTCGACCGGGGCGGTACTACCCTCGCACAGAAGATCAACGTAAAATGACAGTGATCGTGCTGTCGTGTTTCGGTGGTGAGTGCGAGACCGGAGGACCAATTATGCAGAAGTATAACTAGTCCGCCATGGTGTGGGTCCCATGCTGTATTGTTTGGTGCAATAAGTATGGTGACCACCACTCTTGGATTCTGCTTTCCATTAGGCAGAGTAGATTCATTTTAGCGGGGCCATACATAAAAAAACCTATACATATTTCGTAAAAAATATATGGGCAGTTATCTATTACGTAACTCCGTCGCGTATTTGATAGTTGAAAATAACTTGATAAGCACAAAACATTACCAAATGAGGTTTGTATTATAAACACGTGTGGCCCAAGGTCTCTGACGCAAAGACCTACTGGGCACAGCGTCTGGTTAAGTAATGAGCAGCCAGGCCGTGTAGGTGATGGGAGTACTAACTTACTAAGTAAGTTATTATAGTTATAAAGCTAAGCAATGTGCTTGTTTGTTTAAAACGCTAGATCAAGATCTGCTGGCATGGTAGTGAAATAAATATTTCGCGTTAGATAATACCATTTACGCCCATTTACCGAGAGGATGGCTACAGACTAAAGATATATATTTTTATCAATTTTTAACCTAATCGGGGCGAAGTATCAATATACATACCTTTATACAAAAATAGCGTAGGAGAGTGTTGTTCCTCTTTATAAGTTCAAAAAAATTTAATATATAAGCATATTATATACTGAGCCCCGCGGTGTTACTGGTCTAAAAGAACTAACCTTTAAGTTACTCCTTATATCATCAGCTTTCAGCCAGTGAAATTCCTGTCAAAATCGGTCCAGTCGCTTTACAGATTAGCCGGATCAAACGGACAGACAGACAAAAAATGTTAATTTGGTATTTGTACCGTATATACATACGTATGCATTTAGTAAAAGGTTATTTTAATAATAGAAACAGACACTCCAATTTTATTTATTTGTGGAGATGTATAGATATTGCGTTGCTAAGAAGGGAAGTGGACTTATTATATTTCCAACTCCTTCAGTTTCGTTGCGGGTTCCAAGATAGTTTAATTTTTCCTGGGACTTCCAGGGTATATAACTCGGTGTGTTCGTGGGTCACTGCTATAGATCCTGGTGTACAGGAGTTACAGTGGTGGGCGTGTGGACGGGATTAGTCCCATATGAAAAAATATAGGTACAGGAGAAACAGATTAAATACTTAAAAGTCCCAGACGATCTACTTTTATCGCTGGTTGGTCAAGTAAGGCAAGAAAGTGTTTGAAAAGAGCACCTGGGGTGGATGTTGTGTGATGAATAATTCCTAGGACCACCCCCCGTAATTGATGGGATAGTCATTTTCATGGAAAAGTCAAAGTTTATAAGTCGCAAGTTTAAAAACAAAGGTGTCTGCCTATTTTGACTTCATTTTGTCTCCCGCTTTGCTAAAGAGGGAAGTGGACTTATCATATTTCCAACTCCTCCTGTTTTTCTTCTGATTAATTTCGTTGCGGGTTCCAAGACAGTTAATATTTTTTCCTGGGACTTCCCGAGTGTCATAACTCGGTGTGTTCGTGGGTCACTGCTGTTGATCCTGGTGTACAGGAGTTACAGCGGTGGGCGTGTGGGTGGGATTAGTCCCATTAAAAAAAAAAAGTCGCAAGTGCGTGCTGGCCTTTGGGGGATGGGGAGGGCCGTGGTATGTGGTATCACTGCGGTCCAGCCAGCCTATTAATTCCGAAGCGTGGCTCTCCCATAGGTATATGTCTCTACGCCAACAACAACAAGGAAGCAGATCAATACACAATAGATTCTAGTAGTAGTAGTATGTTCTGTGAGAAAGAATGAATGTCGCTATTAGCACATTTTTCTTACACTATCTCCTAAATTAAACACGCTACTTAATTGATACACGATAATAGTTCTTATCACGATGCATTAGTGATGAGTTTTATATTAATGTTGATATTTTCACAGTTTCATTGTTGGATTTTCTCACGCTTGTATTGGTCGATGGGAATGCGACAGATCGGAAGTGCTGAACAGAATCTGATCTTCAACTAGACAGTTATTACATTGATATCTTCCTAGCCTTTATTATTCCTAAGATTATTGTAATTGTAAGAGTGTTGTAATTGTAATTTGTAATTAAGTAGTATGAAGTTTCCTTTAGTAGGTACATATTTGGATTTTTGTAATTATAACCTTACTCCTTACAGGTGTATCTTACCTCATATGGTGAATGTTGTATCTATACTAATTATATAAAGCTGAAAAGTTTGATTATTTGTTTGTTTGAACACGCTAATCTCAGGAACGCTGGTCCGATTTGAAAAATTATTTCAATGTTGGATAGTACATGATAATTATGTAAAATAAAACCAGTAGATCTTTGTAACTGTTCTGTAATTCTGTCTCATCTGAGTTACACTTACGTACATACCACCACCATTAGAACTACGGATAGACAGCGAGAGTTGTCTATGATAGAAGGTAGTACCAACATCACAATATAAGTGTAATATATTTTAGCCAACCTACAACCTGTAAATAAATCTACAAACATTGCCATTTCACAACACCCCTTCTCAATGTTTATATATTTAACTGACTAAATATAACCAATAAAATCTAACATGATATTACATTAATTTGTTATTTTTTACATTGCACAGTGTTAAAAACTTGACTAACAAATCCTTGCCTAATGACTTTGTTAGCATGTCTGCCACTTGTTCAGAAGTACTTATATACTGAATATCAATTTTATTATTTTTAATTAACTCTTTAATAAAATGATATCTAATATCAACATGTTTAAGACGCTTAACCGACTCTGTACTTGCATTTATAATAGCAGACTGATTGTCACAATATAACTTAACTGGATTAACATTCTGGAGATCAAAATCATGTAATAAATTTACAAGCCAGCATGCTTCACTTGCTGCCATACTCATAGAAACATATTCGGCCTCAGTAGAAGACAAACTTACTGAAGACTGTTTCTTTGAACACCAAATAATTAAACAATTTGCAAACAAAAACAAATAGCCAGATGTGGACTTTCTGTCCCTCTGATCACCTCCCCAATCAGCATCACAGTATCCTTGCAACATAGTATCGTTACACTTATAAACTATTTTATAATCTAAAGTATGCTTTACATAGCGTAATACTCTCTTAAGTGCACTTAACAACACACTATTCGCACATTTCTGATATCTACTTAATAAAGATACTACAAAACACAGGTCAGGCCTGGTGCCTGAGACAGCATACATAAGGCAGCCTATAATTTGTCTACAGATCCCTTCAATATGCTTATCACAATCAGTATCAGTATCAAAAATTTTTGTAATAAAGTTTATGTCCAGGGGTGTCAACATGGGTTTGCAACTTTCCATATTAAATCTTTTAAGTACATTTTGTAAGTAATTTCTTTGTGATAGTATAGTTATGCCATTTTCTAAATCTTGTTGCACATTTATTCCTAAAAAGTCTGAAACTAATCCTAAATCTTTCATTTTAAATTCTTTATTTAGTGTTGTTTTCAACTTAGTGACCTCATTTTCATTTGTTCCAAAAATCAACAAATCGTCTACATATATTAATACAAATATCCTATCTGTGCCACTATACTTTTTATATAAGCATGAATCGCATTTTGACCTTATAAAACCTTCTCGAGTTATTACAAAATTAAATTTAATATTCCAAGATTTAGGTGAACTTTTTAATCCATATAATGACTTATTCAACTTAACTATATTATTATCTCCTGAATAAGCCCCTTCTGGCAAACTTAAATACACATTTTCTTTAATATCACCATACAAGAAAGCCCCTGTGACATCCATCTGGTAAATAGGTAAGTTATATTTTGTTGCAATTACTACAAATAACCTAAAAGTTGCTAGCTTGGCAACTGGGGCATAAATATCATTTAAATTAACTGTATCCTGTTGCTCGAACCCCCTAGCAACAAGCCTAGCCTTATACTGTTTGACATTATTTATATTTTTAATTTTAAAAACCCATTTGCTACTTATAGGCTTTATATTTACAGGTAAATCACAAAATTTCCACGTATTATTGTCTTTCAGAGTCTGAAGTTCCCTGTTAATAGCTGCACTCCACTTACCGGCATCACTCCTGCTCATGGCATCACAATATGTATCGGGCTCACACTCACTTTTGTCCAACTGCACATTGTTGCACGTGTAAAAAGATGTTTGTTTACGCTCACGCTTACTTCTTTCCTCTCTGGGTGGACTAATTTCTTTTAATAAGCGCTCCTCTTCACTACATGGCAAGTAGTCACTGTCACTTTCCGAGTTATCTTCTATAACACTACTTGTATTGGTTGTCTCTGTTTCTTCGGGTTCAATATTTGTCTCGGGACTGTTTTTTTGCACTGTATCCTCTTCAAGGTTAAAAGACACTACATTTTCACTTTCACCTCCCTTCACCTGAGGTTCTTTCTGTATAAAAACACTGTCTCTTTTTGTCTCGACTGAGTTCTTATGAGTGAAATAAATACGGTATCCTTTCACATCCTCTTCATACCCAACCATCAAGCCCTTCTCTCCCTTTTCATCCCACTTCCTCCTTCTTTCCTTTGGAATGTGTACATATACTTCTGTACCAAAAGCTCTCAACCCTTGAATATCATATGTCTTTCCTGTCCATACCTCAAATGGAGATCTTCCATCTTCATGGCTCTTCCCAGTTCTATTTAACACAAACACTGCTGTGTTTATCGCTTCCGCCCATAGTTTCTTTGGTAAATTTCTTTCATGAATCATAGTCCTTGCGGCTTCCACTAATGTTCTGTTCTCCCTTTCGGCCTTCCCATTCTGTTCGGGTGTGTACGGTACTGTGGTTTGGTGTATAATTCCTCGTCTTGCAAAAATTTCCTTCACATCTCTATTAACAAACTCCAGGCCATTATCACTTCTAAACATCTTCACTCTGTTTCCTGTACAATTCTCAGCCTTACTTATAAAATCCTCAATGACTTGTTTTATTTTATCTTTTGTTTTCACAAAACGCACACATCTGAAGTTCGAGTAATCATCCTTCAGAACAACAAAGTACCGTGACCCACCAACTGACGGTTCTTCCATGGGACCGCAGGTATCAACATGAATTAGCTCACATGTCTTAGTACTTTTGGATTCACTTCTACTAAACGGCAATCTATGTATTTTTCCAACCAAACAACTTTCACACACTGGCTTAGATGTTTGTTTAACCTCAATGTTGTTTTTCCGTAAGATATCTTGTACATAGGCAAAATTCTGATGCGCCAATCTTCTGTGCCACTCATTCAAGTCATTCGGCACTAACTTTGCAGTACTAGCAATCTCACAATCATTATTATAGCGTAAATTCATATAATACGAGCTACCAATTCTTTCTGCGACCGCACAAATTTTGTTTGCCTTAAAAAATTTGCACGAACTATCATCTGTCAGAATGACATAACCTCTGTCTGTGGCGCGATTGACCGAGAATAAGTTCGTTTTCAGTTCCGGAACGAACAACACGTTATCTATCACTGTGTCAATCCATTCATTTCCGTTCGATACCTGTGCTGCCATCTGACCACATCCAAGTGCATTAATCACTGCGCCATTACCAATGATAACAGGTTTTGGCGAGATATTTGTGAATGATGTAAATAATGAACGATCTTTGCACATGTGTTCACTAGCGCCAGAATCCACTAGCCATTTGGATTTTTGCAGATTATACGAAGAATTTGACGCCACAAACGCGTTACTATTAGTTTTATTATCACTTCTTGACATTCTTTGTTTTCTAAAACGGCACTGAGATTTAAGATGTCCAAACTTCCCACAATAGAAACAGTTATTATTATTGCTCACGTTCCCTTCACTGATACTTTTATTACTTTTGCATTCATTTTGATAGTGTCCAATCTTACCGCACTTAAAACACTTTATAGGCTTTTTATTTTTCACTAAGAACGCAGATGAAGTTTGCTGTGCGTCTTCATTCTTTCCTTTTACCCTCTCTTCTTCAATAAGTAATCTACCTACCAAATTATCAAATGTTTGCTTGTCGTTAGGCGCAGACTCCCAAGCCGAAACGAAATGTTTGTATTCGTCTGGCAATGACATTAATACTTTCGTGATTACAAATTTATCCGAAATTTCTTCACCCATTTGTTTCAATTGGTTTTGCATTTCTTGTATCTTAGACAAAAAGATGGACATGTTTGTGCCTTTTTCAAACTTGTATTGGAAAAACTTTTGTTGTATTATATGCACGCTAGTTTCAGTTTTCTGTTCATATACGATCTGAAGTTTACGCCACATCTCAGCAGAACTAATACATGTAATGATATGTAACATTGCCTCTTCCGACATTCGCGTAACAAGCAACGTTTGTGCCTTGGCATCTTTTGCTTCCCATGCAGGTATCTCAGCTGCAACTTCAGGCTTCACCTGTCTTCCCTCTACAATGTTCAACCAGCCATAGCTCCTCAACTGCACTGTTGTTTGGAATTTCCAGATATTCCAATTTTTGGCACCTTCCAACTTAATTACGTTGTTGTTAATACTCTCCATCCCAACCTTGTCCTCTCCACACTAAGAACATGTACTCTTCGACGATTTTCTGTAGTGCCCTCGCACCACGCCGCAAACTGTAGTGATATACCCTCACTTTTTCCCACTCGCCGATTTTACTGCCGTAAATTATATAAAATAAACAGATGTATGTGACTGGGTCCGTAACCTGATAATTATGTAAAATAAAACCAGTAGATCTTTGTAACTGTTCTGTAATTCTGTCTCATCTGAGTTACACTTACGTACATACCACCACCATTAGAACTACGGATAGACAGCGAGAGTTGTCTATGATAGAAGGTAGTACCAACATCACAATATAAGTGTAATATATTTTAGCCAACCTACAACCTGTAAATAAATCTACAAACATTGCCATTTCACAACAGTACATTTATCGAGGAAGGCTATAGGGTTATATATCATCACGCTAAGACCAATAGGAGCGGAGCACCAATAAAAAATGTTTCAAAAACGGGGGAAAATTATCACGCTACGGGCAATAGAAGACGCAAACGAGATTGCGTGGGTCTGCAAGTCTGGTATAAAAAGACTGTTGGCGCTACCTGGTGTACGTCAGTATGGAATCGGTATGAAGTGCTGGGTCAGAAATTAACTAGGCCTGTCTGTTTGTTAGGCTTTCACGGTTTAACCACTAAACCGATTTGGATTCAATTACCAATGGAGATCCATTGATTATTGTGGGAGGACATAGGTAGCTATGTACCACAAAAACTAACAAACGCATAAAACTGGTACATTATAATATCAATACAATAGTCCTATTATACTTTCTTTTGTTTTTATTTAAAGGCCTGCCAAAATGACTCTACTCCGCCTGGTGGAAAGCAAAAGCAGAATCCAAGAGTGGTGGTCACCATACTCATTGCGAATGCAGACAATGCAACAATGCAGCATGGTGACCCACACCATGGCGGCCTTGTGATGCTTTCGCATCATTGGGCCTCCGGTCTCGCACTCACCAACGAAACACGACAGCACGAACGCTGTCATTTTACGTTCATTTTCAGTGAGAGGGTAGTACCGCCCCGGTCGAGCCGGCCCAACCGTGCTGAAATCAGCGTGGCTCTACTACCTTGGACTAAGAACTGATGATAACTTACTATATAGGCATATTTTTGCAATCTTAATGACGCCATCACGTGTGTAAATGAAAGTGATAAATATAATATATGATAGAAGATGATAACACGTGGCGGTCATTCACCTCTGACATTGAGATGCATCTCGTGGCAGGCGGCCAACACGCTCGCGTATATCGCGTATATGTATATAGGTCATGTTGAATAGAGGAGTAAGGCAGGGGCCTCTTTGGGGACACCGTTTGACATAACACATCGTTATTAATACAATGAAGAAGTAATATTTTTTATGCCTGTTAATGTGACTACTCTGCCTGATGGAAAGCAGGAATAGAATTCTTTATACTCATTGCTCGTGCAGACAGTACAACAAAGCTACATGACCCACACTATGGCGGCCTATTAAGATGCTTCTACATCATTGGGTCTCTACTCTCGCTAATAGGAGCGGAGCATCAATGAAAAATGTTTCAAAAACGGGGGAAAATTATCACGCTACGGGCAATAAGAGACGTAAACGAAGTTGCGTGGGTCAGCTAGTAAAATACAAATCTTGTTATATCCACGTTTTTACGTAACATTTTCGTCACTGTCCCGACAGCAACGATATTTGGCGAAATAATCATATATGTAGGTTACGTCACGCTATTTAGGAAACCTATTGTTGTATGATATGATTGTTTTATTGTCACTGCCTCTATGCACCCCGTGGGTGTCGTAAGAGCCGGTTAAGGACAAACTACGCAGGACAACGGCTCTGCAAAGAGACGGATAACTTGAAATTAAACCTATTCGAACCAGCCAGCATGGTTTAGTAGGTCAAAACCTAAAGAGAGGAGAATAATTGTTTCATATGTATAAGATGCATAAATATAAAACAAACATACAAATTTTTGAATAATAATAAATAAATAAATAAATATTTCGGACATCTAACACACAACGCCATCTAGTCCCAAGCTAAGCAGAGCTTGTGTTATGGGTACTAGACAACTGATAGAAATACATATATACTTTTTTTTTGTAAATACATACATATTATACATAGAAAACATCCAAACTCCGAAACATATATCTGCAGATCATACAAACATTTGGTTCGACCCGGGAATCGAACCCGAGACCTCATGATCAGCAGTCGCACACGCCAACCGCTAAACCAACGAGGCAGTCAACGAGCGCAAGAATCAAACTCACTTGTACTTATTCCACTATTTGAATTAACTTTGACACACCTGACTGGTTTCGCCTTATGGCAGCATCATTAAAGGTTAACATACGCGCATCAATCTATTTATATTTATATAAGAGGAAGGTGACTGACATACCCAAAGATCAACGCACAGCCCTGAACAATCCTGAAATTTTGCATGCAGGTTCTTTGTTAACATAACGTAAGTGAGCACTAATAAAGGAATTTTTAAAATTCCACCCCTAAGGGGCTAAATCAGGGGATGAAAGGCTGCGTGAGCGAAGCCGTGTGCAAAAGCTAGTACGTTATAAATTACAAACAAAATCTCTGTCAAACAAATCTATCTATTTTTGTAAACAGCCGTAACAATAATATTAAACCAAATTTGAGGGAAAATGAAAAGTACGTAGGTTTTATTGTTTTATTGAAATTAAAGCTAAATTAAAAAGAATGACGGATGTACGTCGCTCAGAACAGGGAAGAGTAGGTTAACTTGGAGGAGAACTTAACCCGAGGGGTTCTTACTTATAAGATGTGAGTTAATAACAAAAATAAAACCGACTTCAAGGTTCGACTCGATTTCTCTTGGATGACATCATCAGATATTAATGTTCTTAATATGGTACCAGCGTTGGGACATCTCCTTTCCATTAAAAAAATAATCATCGAAATCAGTTCATAAACGACGAAGTTATCAAACACATATAAAAAAAAAAATATACGGTCGAATTGAGAAAACTCCTTTTTTTGAAGTCGGTTAGAAAGTGAAAAAATATGTAGGTTGTTTTGAAGTACGGAATAAGAGGCTTTTTAATTTTATTTTTATTTAAAAGTGTAATGGCAATGTTAGGAAAATGATATCCCTCAGACGAACGAACTGTTTTTTTTTTAAAGTCAGCTTATGTCTTGTCGTCGCGTATACTAAGTATGCTATCTTTCTATAATTATTTCGGACACAAGAGAAACGTGTTTGTATTATTAATACCTCGTTCCTAGTGACGAAGTATATTCATCATTCATATACATATACATAGGTATCTATAACACATAGAATTTGACTGAAGAATGTATCTAAACTAGTTTTGATTGTCTTATTTTATTTCTATGAATAGTAAAGGAATAGTTTGGGTAGTGTGATAGATCGACATACGAGTATGTCTATCCTACTAATATTATAAATGCGAAAGTTTGTAAGGATGGATGGATGTTTGGATGGATGTTTGTTACTCTTTCACGCAAAAACTACTGAACGGATTTGGATGAAACTTTACAGTAATATAGCTTATACATCAGAATAACACATAGGGGCAACAACTAGTACTTAATATATAAAGCTGAAGACTTTGTTTGTTAGTTTGTTTGAACGCGCTAATCTCAGGAACTACTGGTCCGATTTAAAAAAATCCTTTTAGTGTTAGATAGCTCATGTATCTAGGAAGGCTATAGGCTATATACCATCACGATAAGACCTATAGGAGTGGAGCACCAATGAAGAATGTTACAAAAACGGGGAAAATTATCGTTGCGTGGGTCGGCTAGTACTTGATATGATGCCAACTAAGTAATTTTATGTAGATCAACATCTTTCTAATGTCACGCCACTTGGTTCGATCCTCGGCTTCTCGCATCCAGCTCCTGCCAGCCGTCTTACGCAGATCACCACTTGACCTGCCCTGTGAACGTCCTACATTACGTTTGTGTATATATTTTATCTAATACTAGTTGTTGCTTGCGGCTCCGCCCGCGTGTATGTCGGTTATCGCGGCAAATAGTAGCCTATGTGTTATTCTGATGTATAAGCTATATTACTCTAAAGTTTCATCCAAATCTGTTTAGTAGTTTTTGCGTGAAAGAGTAACAAACATCCATACTTACAAACTTTCGCGTTTATAATGTTAGTAGGATTTACCTTTTAACTCTTAAAACAAACATAAAACGGACACAAATTTTGACAAATAGCTAGGCTTAATAAATATATTGTATTACTAGCTGAACCCCGCGGTGTTACCTGCGGTTCTTGTTGTACCGCGAGTAACGCCGCGCGACAAAGTTAGTCTAAAAAAAGTAGCCTAAGTTACTCCCCGGATCATCAGCTACCTGCCAGTGAAAGTCCCGTCAAAATCCGTCCAGCCGTTCCAGAGATTACCCGGAACAAACAGACAGACAGACAAAATTTTTTTTAACTACATTTTTGGTATATGTATTGTGTATACATACATATGCATTTAGTAAAAAACGGTTATTTTAATATTACAAACAGACACTCCAATTTTATTTATTTGTAGGTATAGATATGGGATTTGAACTCTCAATGCTAAAAGCGACGACTGGACAACTTAAACCACAAAGCCATTCATACAGTATTTGGTTCGCAATTAGAATATGTTTGTTCATTTTTTATGGAATAAGCGGGCAAACCAGCAGACCTACCGCCTGATGGTAAGCGATTACCGCCGCCCATGGACACCTGCAAACAACAGAGGCGTCACAAGTGCGTTGCCGGCCTTTGGGGGATGGGGAGGGGAGATAGGGGAAGGGGGTTTGGGTTATGGGCCTCCGGTATCCTCACTCACTCGGTAAAACACAGCGCAAGCACTATTTCACACCGGTTTTCTGTGAGGCCGTGGTATCACTCCGGTGGAGCCGGCCCATTTATGCCGAAGCGTGGGTCTTCCACGGTATGTTTTTTCTCAGTCATTATAATGAATAGCAATACTTATTTTATAATCGGCCTGTCTGTCTGTACGTGACAAGGCCGACATTACAAGCCTCCCGTGAGGTCAGGGCGAGTGACTTAGAGGCTATTTAACGTTCTGTTCTTAACGCTGTGAAGTTTAAAAAGCGGCCAAGTGCAAGTCGGACTAGCCCATGAAGGGTTCCGCAACAGCAAGTAACATAATATAATTTTTATTTTACTTTTTATATTTGTGTTGATTAAATGAAAGGTAAATTGTAGTTTACGATTTATGACGTATTAAAAAAACTACTGACTAGATTTCGTTCAAAATTTTCGGTGGAAATGTGCATGGTAATGTACATCATATATTTTTTTGAGTTTTATCATTCTCTTATTTTAGAAGTTACAATTTTACCACTTTGGAAGTGTCTATAACTATTAAATTTAGAAAAAAATGATATTACAAACCTCAATATCACTTTTGAAGACCTATCCATGGATAACCCACACGTATATATGTGATTTCACTCCTAAATACCTATGGAGTCCCCCAAAACTTATTGTTTTTTTTTTCTAATTTTGTGTGAAAATCTTAATGCGGTCCACAGATTACATCTACTTATCACGTTTCAACTTATAGTTCTTATACTTTCGGAAGAAAGTAGCTGTGACATACGGACACACAGACAGACAAACATGCCGAATGCATCAGGGTTCTAATCTCAGGGAATAACTGACAGATCCTGAACCTGAGTATTCTCATATGGAAATAATAATGTTCATTGAACAGATGATTTTAGATCATTTTCTTAAACTGATATTATCTATACATCTAAACAGATAAATAAAATTGGAGTGTCTGTTTGTTATATTAAAATAACCGCTTTTTACTAAATGCATATGTATGTAAACACGGTACATATACCAAAAACGTAGTTTAAATTTTTTTTGTCCGTCTGTCTGTTTATTCCGGGTAATCTCTGGAACGGCTGATAGCTGATGATTCAGGGAGTAACTAAGGCTTTTTTTGACAAACTAACCGCATTACATGCGGTTCAACAATAACTGCGGGTAACACCGCGGGGTTCAGCTAGTCCATACATATAAATAATATTTAAGCGATAGTCTGTCTTAATAAACAATAGATAAGTTAAGAAATTTTAATTCTTTATCTGTGTTTGTATATACTAATCTCCAAACAGACTTGACCGAATTTCGTTGGACTTGTATTGGCAAATAGATATTGTTAAAACGGATTAACTGAGGATTCTTTCAAATATAGGATTAGCGATTTCAATGCTGCTAAATTGTCTTAAATCACTACTGATAAACGCGGCGTTACTCGCGGTACAACAATAACCGCGGGTAACACCGCGGGGTTCAGGTGTATTAGATAAAAATAGTGACAACACATCAGATAAGAGATTGTCGTTGACAACCGTACTAATATAATTCTTGATTAAAACTCACTTGTACTTATTCCACTATTTTATTTTATTTTACACCTGACCGGTTTCGCCTTATGGCATTCTCAAAGGTTATTATTATTATATTATATTATACATTTACCCAAAACATTTACTTTAAGTTTTAATCAAGAATGTATTACAACAAGTTCCATCAAGTGCCGACAATCGAGAGTATAAAATAAAATTGTACTAATATAAATTGTGTTAACAGTCGTCTGTGCGCCTTCCACGCATAACAAGAAAAGTTTTACAGAGCTAAACATATTTCTAACTAGCTGAACCCCGCGCTGTTACCCGCGGTTATCGTCGTACCGCGAGTAACGCCGCGGGACAAAGTTAGTCTAAAAAAAGTAACCTAAGTTACTCCTGCCAGTGAAAGTCCCGCCAAAATCGGTTCAGCCGTTGCAGAGATTAACCGGAACAAACAGACAGACCGACGGACTGACAGATAGACAAAAAATATTTAACTACTTTTTTGGTATATGTACCGTGTATACATACATATGCATTTAGTAAAAAGCGGTTATTTTAATATTACAAACAGACACTCCAACTTTATTTATTTGTATAGATTATTAAAAGAATAACATTCTGTACAATTTGATTTACACCAGAATAGAAATGAATCATTGAAATGTATGTACGCGCATAACTTCCGATCGACTGCACCAAATTGGATAATTATTTATTTATGTGTATGAGTATGATAACCACTCTTAGATTTTGCTCATGCTTTCTATCAGTCAGAGTGACTCATACATTGGCAGGGCCATACATAAAAACTAAACAATAAGTAAATGATACATTTTTATTTATTCTAGGCGGGCAAAGGAGCAGACGTATCGCCTGATGGTAAGCGATTACCGCCGCCCATAGACACTTGCCACACCAGAGGCGTCACAAGTGAGGAGGGGGGATGAGGAAAGGTATGGGGAGTGGTTGGTGTATGGGCCTCTGGTGTCCTACACCGATTCCATTCATGAAATTAATTCAAAAGATGGTGTATGTACATAATTGTATTGTTACTTACACTAAAGTGATCAGATACGGATGAAGTTTGATGTTACTGACGCCATCTTGTGCGATGGTGACGTCACCGCTCGTCGCCATTTTGTCGAGCTGCACTTATCTGCGGCACGCTGGAACAATAACAACAACTTTTGTAGTTCTTTGCATAGTAAAAGATGAAAATGTTTGTAAATTTCATCAATTGTGACTTTTAATAAATAATAAATGTATAATTTAAAAAATATACGGGGAATGATGTTGCTCGCGTTTGTCAAAGTCACTCTACTTTGCCTAAAGGAGGGAATGAGCAGAATCCAATCAACACTAGGCACACACACGGACACACGAATCACACCGGTTTTCACGGAAGTGAGTGAGGATACCGGAGGCCCATACCCCAACCCACCTACCGTCCCCCATCACCCCAAAGGTCGGCAACGCACTTGTGACGCCTCTGGTGTTGCAGGTGTCCATGGGTGGCGTTAATCGCTTACCTTCAGGCGATACGTCTGCCCGTTTGCCCGCCTAATACATACAAAAAGGTAGTGTATGGAGATGCTTACGCATCATTGGTCATCTTCTGCATCACAGTTAACCAAAACCTCCCATCTAAAGAGAGGCTTATATTCAGCAGTTAACTTTTAAGGTGGTGGTGGTTTTTCCACTAATATTACCAAGAATATAATTTTGACTTAATTTTGACTTTATTTTGTCTCCCGCTTTGCTAAGGGAAGTGGGCTTATCATATTTCCAACTGCTCCTGTTTTTTCTTCTGATTTATTTCGTTGCTGGTTCCAAGACAGTTAATTTCTTCCTGGGACTTCCCGGGTGTCATAACTCGATATGTTCGTGGGTCACTGCTGTTGATCCTAGTGTACAGGAGTTACAGTGGTGAGCGTGTGGGCAGGATTAGTCCCAAAATAATATTACCACGAATTCTGTTTTTTTTTAAATGACTGCCAAATGACTCTACTCTGCCTGATGGAAGCATAAGCAAAATCCAAGAGTTGTGGTCACCATACTTATTGCGAATGCAGACAATGTAGCATGGTGATCCACACTATGGCGGCATATTGGACCTCCGCGTGGTTTCGCGCTCACCAACGAAACACGCCAGCATTCGTGCTGCCATTTTAGGTAGATCCTCTGTGCGAGGGTAGTACCGCCCCGGTCGAGGCGGCCCTACCGTGCTGAAATCAGCGTAGCTCTACTACCTATGAAATATAATGCATTACTCATTTACTGTTTCTATTTCTTTTTCTATTTCGTTACTGTTTGACAGTAACGAAATATATGTCAAATGTATGCCCCGGCGCAGGTTAATAGGTTAATGGATTGTATTAGTTCTGTGCGCTATTAACGAGGATTTAAATAATGAAGAAGTGACAATGGAGACTTTGGAACTGAAAATGGAGGCGAAGAGTTTATTTAGTACAAAGAAACAATGTTATATGGATGTAAAGTCATTAAAAACTAATAAAGATGTTTTTTACAAGTTTTCAACAGAGTTGTAATGTTGGTATGTCTGTTTAGGAGTAAAATTAAAATTATAGGTAAATATTCTACATATAAACATAGAACAACACGGTAGTCACAGTATAAGCACAAATGGGCTTACGCAACACACTGTCACAGAATGTATTCATGTGTGCGTGAAATTGTGAATGTTTTGTTTTAATCGTTATGTGTGAGTGCGCGTAGTGACAGGCGATTGTTTTTTGTGTGCGAGTCTAAAATGTGTATTTGAAGACTTACCCCCTCAGAAAATGACAAACTGTTTTGTATTGAATTTGAAACATTTATATATGCATACTAGCTGTCCCGGCAAACGTCGTTTTGCCATAACTACTCATAAATTAAAAATTAATTAAAAAAACATTGTCCAGCGGACAAAATTGTGAATCTAAACCATTCCCAGATCCCCTTGAAAACACACAAAAGATTTCATCAAAATCGGTCCAGTCGTTTGAGAGTAGTTCAGTGACATACACACTCACAGAAGAATTATATATATAAAGATTGTCTTAAGTTGAATGTTGTTACATATTTAATATTGTACAAGGAAAATTTTTAACAAAAATTAAACAGATTTCAAGGTTCGACTCGATTTCTCTTGGATACCATAATTAGATCGTAGTGTCCTTATCCATAGTACCACCGTTGGGATATCTACTTTCTATTAAAAAAGAATCATCAAAATCGACGACGACGAAGTTATCCGCGAGCACATATAACCTTTTTTTTTAACTTGTGGAAACCCCCTCGGGCCGTCACCCCGCCGGGGTTTGCGGCGGGGCGGTGTGTCGGAATCGAACCGACTAAAACCAGACGGTGTGCCAACTCTGCGCCTGAGAAGGGAGAGATCCGGGAACCGCTGTTGTTAAGACCCCCGGACCCCTTCCAGGAGCACATATAACCTAACATAACCTCCTTCTTTTTTGAAGTCGGTTTAAATGACGCTATAGCTACCGCCTACTCCTCTCTATTCAGTGGCATATGTTGCTTTGTAATAAAAAATGGTTTTTACTATTATCTGTATAACGAAGAAAAAGTACGTACTCCTTAAAAACCGGCAACACACTCATGACGCCTCTGCGCTTACCATTAGGCGATACGTCTGCTCATTTACACTCTATTACATAAAAAACTAAAACCCAACTACGACGTCATTTTTTGTCGTAGTTTAGTTTTCACTTTTTTATTTAAAATGTTTTGTTGCCTCTATAGTACCTACTAACTTCTTTGCAAAGTTTATTTAAAATAGATACCCCAGAAATATTATAATTATCGAATAAATACGGACAAAGTCACGAGAAAATGCTAATAATATATGTATTTTCGAAATGTACAAGTAACACCCTTTCCAATGATACCGAACACTACATATTTACCTAAAATTTATTTTTTAATACAGTACTTCATGTCGGCTAGAGGGCGCCACATAAGATTCAGTGACACATAATATAGCCTATAACCAGAAGACAATCATGACGCTTCTAACAAATTCTAATGAGTATTTAAGGAGCTATGAGGGAACAAATTAACATACATACATAGCCTGTCAAAATCATAACCCTCCTTTGGCTTTGCCGTAGTCGGGTAAAAAAGTAGTTAACAAGTTTTTTTTTAAACAGCTTGCGTGCTGAGAATATCTGCCGTGTCGCGGAGTACTTTACAAACGCGCCTACCCGAAAGGGACACAAATAAAACCCAGAAAAAAAATTTGTGTATCAGACAAAGTGTTGTCTCATATCTGGTTTGAAATCACAACATTCGGCGGCTAGAAAGAACAAAGCAACAAGCGCACAATGTCAGTCTTATCACTACCATATCCCGAAGGAAGATTCTCCCACGATCTCTCGCCTTGATAATGCAGTTACGTCCTTAATGAACCATTTTTAATGATATTACTTTTATTAGTCACAGTATTTATATCTACAAAACAATTAGTGACGCACCAACGCATCAAGGACGGAGATAATGTGATATCAGAATCAAAATAATTTATTAAGTTCCTTGCTGACCTGCGCAATTTCTTTTGCGTCCTTCTAAAGATTTTTTTACACTTTTTATTATATTTTTTACTAGCTGAACCCCGCGTTGTTACCCGCGGTTATCTTCGTACCGCGAGTAACGCCACGGGACAAAGTTAGTCTAAACAGTAGCCTACGTTACTCCCTGGATCATCAGCTACCTATCAGTGAAAGTCCCGTCAAAATCCGTCCAGCCGTTCCAGAGATTACCCGGAACAAACAGACAGACAAAAACTTTTTTAACTACATTTTCGGTATATGTGACGTGTATACATACATATGCATTTATTAAAAAGCGGTTATTTTAATATTACAAACAGACACTCCAATTTTATTTATTTGTATAGATAAGTATATGGCCCTGCCTGAGAGACTACTCTACCAGATTGAAAGTTTGAACAGAATCCAAAAGCGGTGGTCATCATACTCATTGCGAATGCAGTCAAAGCTGCATGGTGACCCACACTAGGTGACCTACTGAGATGCTTCTGCATCATTGGGCCTCCGGTCTAGCACTCACCATTCACCAACGAAACACGACGGCACGAAAGGTATAATTTTAGGTCAGCTAGGTGAAAAGCTGTTTATTTGAAATTACAAACAGACACTTCAATTTTATTTATTTGTATAGATATAGACACGGGATATAGTTGAACATGGTTGTCACCATTTTGTACATGCAAGTATTATTTAAAATGAAAGGAAACTCAGTGTTAGTTCCAAAAACAGCCGCGTGACGGCGCCATTGTTGATTCAAATGTCAAATTGGGTGTCAAAGATCAAGTACAGAATAAATACATTGATTTAAAAATTTCAGTAACAGATATTATTTGTTTAGAAAACTAACTGAAAATGTATATTAGATTGTGTGTTAAATGGCCAAAAATATTTATTTATTTATATTATACATATAGCCTATGTCACTCGGTCATTATTACGAACCTATTGACATTTTGCCGTGGGAGAGCCACGCTGCGGCATGAATGGGCCGGTACGACCGGAGTGATACCACGGCCTCACAGAAAACCGGTGTGAAATAGCGCTAGTGCTGTGTTTCACCGAGTGAGTGTGAATACCGGAGGACCTACATCTGCCCCATTCCCCAAGGGCCGGCAACGCACTTGTGACGCCTCTGGTGTTGCGGGTGTCCATGGGCGACGATAATCGCTTACCATCAGGCGATACGTCTGCTCGCTTGCCCTCTATTCCATAAAAAAAACCTCATTTATTTAAATCGGTTCAGTAGTTCAGGTGCTACTATAGAATATTTCTTTTTTAACCGACTTCAAAAAAGCGGGAGGTTCTCAATTCGACTGGATTTTTTTATGTTTGTTACCTCAGAACTTTCGGCTGGGTGAACCAATTTTGATGATTCTTTTGTTACAAAGATGGTTCTTCCCGTGTGGTTCCATTTCAATTTGGCCCGGTTCTTAAAAATCTTTTTTTTTATTTAGTTTTCAAGGTGACACTACTCTAGCTACCAGCTGTAAAGCATGAGTGGTCACCTTGTGGTCACCATCTATACTAATATATAAAGCTGAAGAGTTTGTTTGCTTGTTTGTTTGTTTGTTTGTTTGTTTGAACACGCTAATCTCAGGAATGACAGGTCCGATTTTAAAAATTCTTTCAATGTTAGATAGCCCATTTATCGAGGAAGGCTATATGGTATATATTATCACGCTACTACTAATAGGAGAGGAGCACCAATGAAAAATGTTTCAAAAACGGGTGAAATTTTCACGCTACGGGCAATATAAGGCGCAAACGAGGTTGCGTGGGTCAGCTAGTCCTCTATAAACATAAACAATCTGACAAAACTATTTCCCTACCTAGGCTTCGTCGGAGTTGAGTAAAAATAGAATAAGGGTTAGATTGTCAGTTTTATCTTATTACATTCGTACCGTTTTCCTTCTTAATAATAACTAGTTGTTGCCCGCGGCTCCGCGTAAATGCCAGTTACCTCGGCAAATAGTAGCCTATGTGTTATTCTGATGTATAAGCTATATTACTGTTAAGTTTCATCTAAATCCGTTCAGTAGTTTTTGCGTGAAAGAGTAACAAACATCCATCCATATTTATAAACTTTTGCGTTATAAATTAGTAAGATTATGTTTTTGATAACATAACAGTGGCAATATCAAAACAGGTCACCCAATCGATAAGACTTTTCCCTTGAATATTTACCTAAGGCTTTATAGATATTATCACAGTTTTAATCTTTGATAAAACGCAATCCATACATTTATACAAATTAATAAAATTGAAGTGTCTGTTTGTAATATTAAAATAACCGCTTTTTACTAAATGCATATGTATGTATACACGGTACATTTACCAAAAATGTAGTTAAAAATATTTTTGTCTGTCTGTCTGTTTGTTCCGGGTAATCTTTGGAACGGCTGGACCGATTTTGACGGAACTTTCACTGGCAGGTAGCTGATCATTCTGGGAGTAACTTAGGCTACTTTTTTTAGACAAACTAACCGCGTTACTTGCGGTTCAACAATAACCGCGGGTAACACCGCGGGGTTCAGTTAGTCCATACATATAAATAATATTTAAGCGATAGTCTGTCTTAATAAACAATAAATAAGGTAAGAAATTTTAATTCTTTATCTGTGTTTGTATATATACTAATCTCCAAACAGACTTGACCGAATTTCGTTGGACTTGTATTGGCAAATAGATATTGTTTAAAAGGATTAACTGAGGATTCTTTCAAATAAAGGATTAGCGATTTCAATGCTGCTAAATTGTTTTAAATTATAATAACCCTTCTTTCTACCCATTTCTTTCTACTTAGCGGTTGAATAATAATCACACCTTATACTCCACACACGGTCCTGTAGGTACTATGGTAATCAAACTTATATATACACTGTCGACTAACTGTCTTACAGTTTGGCAGACTTAAGCATGCAGAATTAGACATTGTATTTTTTTAAACTGGTGTGCAATAAAGAGTACCTATCTATCTATCTATAATGTGTACATGATATTGAATAAAAAAAAAATAAAAAAAAAAAATATACTGAGTCCCGCGGTGTTACTCGCAATGGTGGATTTACCACTAGGCTCAGTAGGCTGGAGCCTAGGGCGGCGAATTTGAGGGGGCGGCAATTTTAGGCGATTTTTTTTGTCTTCCGGAAATAAAATGTAAATATATCTATACTAATATATAAAGCTGAAGAGTTTGTTCGTTTGTTTGTTTGTTTGTTTGTTTGTTTGAACACGCTAATCTCAGGATCCGCTGGTCCGATTTGAAAAGTTCTTTCGGTGTTCGATAGTCCATTTATCGAGGAAGGCTATAGGGTATATATCATCACGCTACTACTAATAGGAGCGGAGCAACAATGAAGAATGTTTCAAAAACGGGGGAAATTTTCACGCTACGGGCAATATAAGGCGCAAACGAGGTTGCGTGGGTCAGCTAGTATATAAATACACGGAGAAAAGAAGTTTTGACAAATTAACAAAAATATCATGCTTAGTACTAAACAGTGTACCGAATACTCTAGTACTATTTTAAAAGTTGTTAACTAAACGCATGGTAAATATAGCTTCTTGGATACGAATTAAAAAAAAATTACAACCTAAATTAGGAATCTTGGCTAGGGTGGAACAGGGCGATTGTGATTGCGTGTCTCCGCCGCACACTTCGTAGGTGGCGAATTGGGTCGTGAGTGTGAAATTTTCTCGCGGCCTTCTCATCTGCCTTCAGCAGCACACACAGATAGACGGGACTCAACTCGCTTCTAGTAACCGAGTCTTGATACTTCTCGAAGCAGCCATTCCCAGAAAGGCACTAAGTCAGCTCAAAACAAGAGAACGCGAGATGACGTTCTATCCTCTTGATAATAACAGCCTGGAACACCCCTAACTGCAGCACGTCCAGCGAACGGCCTCGCGCCTCTTCTGGTGGAGGCCGATGACCGCTAACTGTCAAGAGCTTAGCCGTTCCCTAGTATACTTTATCGAGCGCTTCTGACTCTAAATCGCACGGGGATATTTTTGCAAACGCTCACTCCACCTCTGTAGACACGGTATGATAACCAAGTATGGATCTCACCGATAACACATTCTCAAGGCCCCAGAGGCGCGTGTGCCGTAGTATCATTGGCCGGACAATAACGTGTACCACATTTTAGCTACGCTTGGTTTACCTAATATGGGTAAAGTCGTGCAAGGGCAGATGCAGTGCTAACCAGTTTTAGAGTAAGTGTTCGTCAAAGAGCCACCCACTGCTTCTTCTTCTTCTTCGGCCTAGCGTTTTCCCTGCTTAGTCCCAGCACTAAGCAGGGAAAACGCTTCCGCTTTCCTACTTAACCTTCTCCACTTTGCCCGATCTTCGGCATCCTTAGGTGTGAGATCGTTCACTTCCATGTCCGCTTTGACGACGTCCAGCCAACGCTTTTTAGGCCTGCCGCGTGATCTAGGGCCTTGGACAGTGAGGTCGAGGCATCTATTTCCTATATAGTCGGACGGCCTGCGTCTTACATGGCCATACCATCGGAGTCAACTTTCCTGCAGCTTGTCCGTTACGTCACGGACTCCGAGGCTGCCATGGATATGTTCGTTATGTATGCGATCTAGAGTAAATCAAAGAATCACCCACTGCTAGGGATTAAATATGGTTGAGGCGTCGTGGGATGAATCACGATGGGATCCATGAACTAAAACGCTTTTGAGGTAGCGTCTCAATGCGCCCATCCACTCGTTTAAAGTTTGCCCCTCGGCTAAAGTGTCATCGGTGTAGCAGATTATGTTTAGTCCGGAAGATCCTGGAAGGCCCAAGTTGTACCCTATGTTCCACTGGAAGGAAGGTATCACGCTCCCCTACAGAGCCTGTTACTATGCGCCTCTGGCACTCTTTCACGTGGTAGGGTCTGATGATGCTGAGTGTCAGGTCCTTGAATGATGCTCCTATCCCGATAACTCAAGATCCTTTGGGGCACCAGGATTTTCCTTTACATATTACACCTAGTTCTATAGCTACTAGTACCCTTTTTCTTTGTACGCAAATCCCCGCAGATACCACCGACTGGTGGCTAAGTCAGAGTCAAACCGACTAAAACCGCACGCCGTCTCGGATACTAGACGTCGGGGAACCAGGTGCACCCTCGTAAGGAAATCCTTGGAACCCCGACGTACCTCGGGCCACCTACAGTTTGTATATGGCCCCCTCCTGAGTAGAAACCCCGGTGTTCTGGTTCCTTTTCTGCTCAAAAATAAACGCTTGCGCCGCCACCTCGGCCTGCTTCTGCTAGGGTGACAGATGGCCTCAACTGTCACCCCCAGGTTTGCGCTTATGGAGGAAGGAAATCGTTCTCGGGCCTGGCGGACCACGAGAGTTCTAAACCTCTCCAGGTCGCGCTCTATTTTAATATTACAAACAGACACTTCAATTTTATTTATTTGTATACATAAAAAGCACTCAAACTCCGAAACAAATATTAACAGATCATACAAACATTGGGAATCGAACTCGAAACCTCACGCAATGCCGAGAGGTATGCGTTCAACAATTGGCGTTCCGTACAAATTGCCATATAAGTCAAGCAGGATGTGACGATTTAACGCGGAAATAATGCTAAATAGTAACTGATATCCATACAGCTGTTATATAATTTTTTTAATTATATTTTTTGTTGTAAATGTATAAAAGTGGTACTCAAAGTAGTCGATATTGAACCCCAGGGGTCAACAGCAACCTTCAAGTTAGTGCAAAAAAAGTGTGTTCCCATGAAATCTAAACAGAGTCCAAATAAGAATAAATCTTATCTACAGATTTCTTAGTTGAATTATAATATACTAGCTGACCCACACAACCTCGTTTGCGTCTCCTATTGCCCGTAGCGTGATAATGTTCCCCCGTTTTTGTACCATTCTTCATTGGTGCTCCGCTCCAGTAGGCCTTAGCGTAATGATATATAACCTAGCCTTCCTCGATAAATGGGCTATCTAACACTGAAATAAATTTTCAAATCGGATCAGTAGTTCCTGAGATTAGCGCGCTCAAACAACCAAACAAACAAACTCTTCATTTGTTAGTGTAGATACAAATAGATCACAATTTTAAACCCCGAACACAAAAAGAAAATTGTTCTACTAAGTAAGTTTGAAGTATCAGTGTGTTTGTCTGTGGCAGCGTAGCGTCTAAAGTAATGAACTGATCATTAGGCCATTTGTTTATTTTAAAGCTATCGTAATCACGATGGTTCGTAGCTATAATTTGTTAAGATCACTTAGTTTTTCTACTTTGAAATTGTCTGTACTGTTAATTTAGTGCGATTATACATTCATTATATTGTTGAAACCTGCAATTTAACCACATATTAGCTTAACGAGGGTCAAACAGACGTAAGCTATGGGAGCTGCGAGACAAGTTTGAGAACTTGTGACGTATTCTAATGTGTTACGTGCTACTTTCATAAATATTTATACATTTTTAATTTTTAATTACTTGAGTAAATTATTTAACTATGTGTATTGCAAACGTTAGCTAAACCTTGCGAGATAAACGTAAGTTACTTTGGTAGCATTTTGAAATTTAATTATATTATTTTATAGTAAATTTTTTACGACATTACATTACAAATATTTGCGAATTTCAATACATGTAAATCTTCCTCTTGAATCACTCTATTCATTGATGAAAACCGCATTAAAACCCGTTGCGTAGTTCGAATTATGTAAATGTAACAAAAGGCGGAAAAGGACAAGTGATTAATTTAAAAAGTTTTTTTAAATAATTACAAATTTTAACAAAAAAAGAACCGACGTCGAGAACTACCAAGGTAGTAGAGCCACGCTGATTTCAGCACGAACGGGGCGGTACTACCCTCGCACAGAAGATCGGCGTAAAATGACAGCGATCATGCTGTCGTGTCATCACTAGCCCGCCATGGTGTGGGTCACCATGCTGCATTGTTGCATTGTCTGCATTCGCAGTATGGTGACCACCACTCTTGGATTCTGCTCATGCTTTCTATCAGGCAGAGTAGTCATTTTGGCAGGGTCAAACATAAAAAAAAAAACTGGACCAAAATTAAATGGGAAGCACCAGCTTTGAAATAAAAAACACTCATCAAAGCGGTTCACCCAGTCGAAACTTATGAGGTAACAAACATATAAAGAAAAATACAGTCGAATTGATAACCTCCTCCTTTTCTGAAGTCGGTTAAAAAACAAGCTTTTATTACTTGTCACTAAAAATAACGTTAAGCCCTTTCATTTCATACCCATATTGGGTGGCTTGTTCAGAAATATGTACGGCGCCATTTTGTTACGGCGGCCATTTTGAATTAACAATAATACTGATAATATATAATTGCATTGTAAAGGTATATTTCATATTTCAGCTCAATCGGGAAGAGAATCAAATTTAACTTGCAAGATTTGATTACGTACAAACATAACAAAAATAAAGCATGTACTTTTAGATTCTTTCTATGCAGTAAGGCATGCTCTTCTACAGCCTCGATAAACCAGGTACTTCCTGTGGGGATTATCACATTTGCATCACGGAAGCCACTGTACGAGGACTTGGAGGCCGATGCAATGATCGGACTGGCCTCAACATCACACAATTACTTATACTGGGTAGGGAATCGAACCTAAGACCTCAGACGTAGTTGTCCTGCAACACTACACGACAGACACGACAGTTTTTATTTCTAAAGGACATTAATCACACTTAATTAATAAATAATGTTCTCCAAATCTTAATTAATATAAACTAGCTAAGTCCTGCGGTTATTGTCACACCGTGGGTGACGCTGCGGGGCTAAAATTAATCTAAAGAAAGTAGCCTAAGTTACTCCTTATATCATCAGCTATCTACCAGTGGAAGTCCTGTCAAAATCGGTCCAGCCGTTCCATAGATTACACGACCCGGAACAAATAGACAGACAGACAGATTTTTATAAAAAGTATCCTATGTTGCTTCCAATACCTCCAAGAATATATGTACAAAGTTTCATGATGATCGGTTTAGTAGTTTTCGCGTGAAAGCGTAACAAACAAACTTACATTCACATTTATAGTAATAGGAGATTAGGATTGATATAACGTAATACTATTTAAATATAAAAATAATAAAAACAAAAAAATCTGTAGGTAATTTCCGACACCACAACATGAAATAATATTTTTGTTCTAATAATTATTAAAGTGAAAAAATAACTTACAAATATTTACGCTTTAGTTAACACTGTAACAGAATATTTAATGTTATAAAAAGTAAGGTCGTTTATAACAATCACTCACATCGGTAGTGGTAATCGCTTTCCGTGAAGGCACAGAACGTACTAATAAATCAAAGATTACATATATCTATATATACCTACTTGGAATGGGATTAACCTAATTCGTATATTGTGATTTGGTCCCATGATAAAAATGCAATTGTCAATTAAAAATGCATTTTTACCACACCCAGTATCAATCTATACATCTATACAAATAAATAAAATTGGAGTGTCTGTTTGTAATACTAAAATAACCAATTTTTACTAAATGCTTATGTATGTATACACGATACATATACCAAAAATGTATTTTTTTTAGTTTAGTTTGTAAGTTTTATCTGTCTGTCTGTTTGTTCCGGGTAATCTCTGGAACGGGTGTTCCGATTTTGACAGGAATTTCACTGATAGGTAGCTGATGATATAGGAAGTAACTTAAACTACTTTTTTAGATTAACTTTGTCCCGTGGCGTTACTCGCGTTACGACGATAACCGCGGTTAACACCGCGGGGTTCAGCTATTATATAATATAATATATAATATATATGTGTAATAAACGAACGTTCTTTACAATTTTTGTTTGTCTGTCAGTTTGTTCTGTCGGGATTTTCAGTGGTAGATAGCTGTGGATCTAAGGAGTTATACTTAGACTACATTTTCACAGACGAGCTTTGTCCCGCCACCGCGGGGTTTATAGTATCTAATATAGTAATCCCTTCAAGGTAGTAGAGCCACGCTGATTTTAGCACGGTTTGACCGGCTCGACCGGGGCGGTACTATCCTCGCATAGAATATCAACTTAAAATGACAGCGTTCGTGCTGTCGTGTTTCGTGGTGAGTGCGAGACCGGAGGCCCAATGATGCAGAAGCATCACTAGGCCGCCATAGTGCGGGTCACCATGCTGCATTGTTGCATTGTCTGTACGAGCAATGAGTATGGTGACTACCACTCTTGATTCTGCTTATGCTTTCCATTAGGCAGAGTAGAGTCATTGCCTAGGTGGCGCAGTGGTAGCGTATGCGACTGCTGTGCTTGAAGTCTCGGGTTCGATTCCCGGGTCGGACCAAGTGTTTGTATGATCTACAAATAGTTGTTTCGGAGTTTGGGTGTTTTCTATGTATAATATGTATGCATTTACAAAAAAGAAAGTATATATGTATTTATATCAGTTGTCTAGTACCCGTACCACAAGCTCTGCTTACATTGGGACTATATGGCGTTGTGTTTTAGATGTCCAAAATATTTATTTATTTATTCTGGTAGGGCCAAACATGAAAAAAAAATCTAATTTTTGTTTTGGATTGTTCAATTAATTAATCTTTTTATACGATTGCGGACAAAAAGGAGGTTTACCTTTGATCTGTTTGTATTTTTCTATATTTGCTCCCGCCATAGTGACAGCTAAACCGATTTCGATCATTAACATTAATTCGTCTCTATTACACATAATGGCCGGTATACACGACAACGATTTATCGTAGCGATGTGACTGCACAGTTCGTATGTGCAGTTTATCGTACGTCCATTGAGTGTCCACACGTCTATCTGGCATCGATCTTAAGTTCTCTGCAGAAGCTCAGACTATAAACATGTCATCCGCGATAGAAGACGATGACGCGCTTTCGATAAAATGGCTTAATTGACTGCCTCGGTGGCGCAGTGGTAGCGTAGCCTTGGGTTCGATTCTCGGGTCGGACCAAATGTTTGTATGATCTGCAAATATTAGTTTCGGAATTTGGGCGCTTTCTATGTATAATTTACAAAGAAAGTTAATATGTATTTGTTCCAAACCTCAAACACACATAATACAAGCTCTGCTTAGTTTAAGACTAGATAGAAGAATAGATAGATAGATAATAATTTGTACAAAAATGTGATGTGTTAAGTAAGGAGTGGCTTTATAAAATATATTATATGTATATAGAAGTATGACTATAGCAAGATTTGTGAACTAACTGGATTGGACCGATTGGACCAACTTCCGTCCACACGCTACCATAAAACTGTGCAAACGCGATCGAAATCCTGCCTGCGATCGTTTGCAACAACCAAAAAATCTGTGCCAGCTTTCGTCCACACACTCTATGAAACTGAACAAACGAACTGTGCAGTTAAATCGCTACGATAAATCGTTGTCGTGTGTACCGGCTATAATGTAGACCTCTACTCTAAAATCAAGTTTTTTGGCGCCAGAACATATGTTTTAAATAAATATTCTCTTCGAATCTTATGATAACTCATCAAAATTAGTTTTAATGTAATTACGCTCGTATTTCAAAACAAATTAAATATAAGTATTTTAACGCAGTTTCCTTACTTTCTTTTCTCGGTTAAATTAAATTATTTTTGCACCATGTGTTCTCTTAGATACCCAAATCTAAAGAACGGTATTTGATTATGTGTTTTTTATCAAGCAGTTTAAATTATACATCCGATTAGGACTCACTCTATATATGGTAAAAACAAACACAATCCAATTAAACATTAAACGAAAATTAGGTACATCCTGTTTTAAAAACATTAGGCATGGCAACCCCGATCACAATACCTAGCGCCGATTTTAAAACAATCATAGCAGGTAGTGAAAATTGTTTAAGAAAATGTCACAATGAGTTTTCAATAACAAAAGATTACTAAATTACCTTCACAAACGCTACTGCCATCAATCCATTGGCCCATCCTTCTTCTTAAAAACAATAACAACACAACTGATTACATTTTAACACATTAACAATCACCATTTATAATTAAAATCAACTTTTATCAAAATATCAACAAAAATATGGAAAACTGCGCGCTTCCACAGAACAGATAATATGTTTAGATTTTTTTAATGGGCCACGATAAGGCACGCGTATTCTCGCCGAGGCTTCCCGCGCTACTAAGATCCCGTTTGTGTAATTTAAACATTGATACCAATTTAAACAAACCTCAATAAAGTCATCGCTAAGTCTTAAAGCAATGGAATAAATGTTATATTCGCTTACCATTAGAGTCAATATTAAATTGTGTTTGAACACTATCTGACGTTTCCTCAACAAACTTACATTTGCGGTTCTCGAACGATATATTTGTTTTAAAATGTATGGTATGTTACAGTTTTCGAACGGCAAAAATATTTATGTAATACATCTAAGCAGGAGACTATTGTTGACAATTTTCGATAATTGACTCGTTGTCGACCGTGGTTACGTTTGTTTTACTTTTTTTTAGTTTGTAAATCAAGTGTTCGCATTAATAGCCGCTTTGGGGCTACTACAAAATTAAATAAACATTGTGTTTAATAATGAACAAAGACAAACTTGTCAAACTCGTTTGTAGATTTTATAAAAGATACTTGAGAGTAATGTTGTTCAAATATCATTTCTCTGTCACTTGGACCTTCCTATACACCTAAACTTTTTTTTTGTAATGCGAGCAGACTTTGCGCCTGATGGTAAACGATTACCGCCGCACAACGCCAGAGGCGTCACAAGTGCGTTGCCGGTCTTTTAAGAAGGAATACGCTCTTTTCGTAACTCACGACTATATCCTCGTAAAGGTAGGCAGGGATATACTAAACACCCGTACTTGACCTTCAGTGCCTTTTACTCCGAAGGTAACAAGTGTCTTTCATCAAACGGGCCGTTTAACAGTACAATGACAAAGTATAACCAAGAAGGAAGGGTTACTTGATGATAGGCTAGAATCTGCCGCAATCGTTAAAGGTAGTTGGGGTCCTACAGAACCTAGTCGAGTTGTATTCTGTGAACCAGTCTAATGGCAGTCGTTCCACCTAATAAATTGAATATCACCCGTGTTGTTATAGACTGAAAACCGATACCAAAGGAGTTTGGAGAAAAGCTTGAAGGATGTGGGTGAATTTCTTCATCACATCGACCGGCTTTAACAGTCCACTACTAGACATAATATCTCTCCTTAGCAAGAAGGTATTGTCTACTATCTCGTATATACTATCATCTATACTCGTCTCGGGTTCAAATCCCGGGTCGGGCCAAAAGTGTTATTGAGTTTTTCTGATTCTATAAATACTTAATAACAGCTCGGAGTTTGGAAGTTGGGGGTCTGAACCCTCGCGACTCGGAGATCGCGTGAAGCTGTCGGTCCTGCGCCTAATGTCTCCCCGATCGTGTCGGTTAACCGTCCCATCGGATTATGAGAAAGACGGAACAGAGAGTGCACCTGTGTTTGCGCACACACTTGTGCTCTATAATATCTCCTGCGTAGTTGGTTTGTCTCTGTTGAGACTGGCCGCCGTGGCCGTAATCGGCTAGGAGAACATCATCATCATACTATACTATGGTATAGGGATTGTGTAGCGTTCCTTCTCTTTGCAATGCTGCCTAGTTTTGCTTCCTAAGCAGCTTCTTAAGACATCAAAGGGATGAATAGGGGTTGTCATACGTTCTTAACCTGTTACTAAATGGACATTATGCTTTAATAGTTTTTCAAACATTAAAGACAGAGCCACTAATACCTTTTAAGCTAAAAGCTTTGCAAGGTGACTTACTGTAAATACCTTGTCGTGATATTTGACATTGGCCAAGAATGCAATGAGTCCACAAAAAACATTTTTATGTAAAAGGTTGCCAAGACGACTGCATTTGGCTTACCCTGTGAAAAGATATCAGATCTCATGTAGAGATAAGGTTCTGAATCTACACGCCCTAACTCTACCAAGCTTATCTTCTCAAACTCTACATCTTAGTAAAAATGTATGGCTTCGCCGTTTCGTTACCGTCAAGATGGCGAAATGAACGGCTTTTGTGTTTACAAATACCTAGGTTATATATATATATATACATTTTTACTGAGATGTAGAGTTAGTGAAGTTAGGGTTGTTAGAGTTAGGGTGTGTAGATTCAGAGGCTTGGCTCTACATGAGATCTGATATCTTTTCACAGGGTAAGCCAAATGCAGTCGTCTTGGCAACATTTTACATAAAAATGTTTTTGGTGGGATTTCATTTCTTTTTGTTAGTTTCTAATGGCAATATTTTTATTGTTTTTATTGGGTATACTTCTTATACATCTTCTTTCTTCTTTAGATAAAGTCCGTATACCAAAATTAAAGCTCTAGCATAAAAATTTGTGACTCTCATACAAACTTTCACACCCCAATATTGGGGGTTAGGGGGCAAAAGTAATAGGTTTATGAATTATTTTGTAACTGTAATTAACAAACACACGAAAACTCTTCAGCTATATATATATATCCATATCCACATATATCCATATATATATATATATATATATATCCATATCCATATATATATATATATATATATATAGGCATCATAACCGACGAAGCACTTCGAGAAAAGGTAGGTAGTGCCCTTGCACTTCGTCAGCTCGTCTTCGCGGTGGCACGACCTTGCCCCCAGATATAATGACTTGTCTATAACTGCATCAGCCATTAAATACATACTTATACCTTCTTGTACCTGCGCTAAAAGGATTTGTTTAAATATATCACCGACATCATGAGGTGACGAGGTACGTTTAATAACTTTTTAAACGTCTTTCTGTAACTTTCTGCCCTCCGGAGGTAGGGATTGTATTTTAATAAAAAAACTCAAAGATCACACCTAAATTGAAAACCTTTTAGTTTATCACGCTTCACCTGATTTTTTGTTTGTTGTAAGCGTGTCTTTTAGTTTTTAAACTATATTTACCTAAAATCAGTTAAAAATTGTCATAATTTTTATTGAAAAAAACCAACCACACAAGTAAAATTTTATCAAAAATAAAACCGACTTTAAGGTTAGACTCGATTTCTCTTGGATGCCATCAACAGATCTTAGTGACCTTATCATAGTACCACCGTTGGGATATCTCCTTTCCATTAAAAGAAGAATCATCAAAATCGGTTCATAAACGACGAAGTTATCTGCGAATACACATAAAAAAAAGAGAAAGAAAACGGTTGAATTGAGAAACCTCCTACTTTTTTTGAAATCGGTTTAAAAGAATGAGTAAAATTACTTGCCTTGCCACGTATGGCATATATCTTTAAGTTCGTTAACTGATGCGATAGGTCATTCCTTGAGAAACACCTGCCTCTACAAGTTACCACTTTTGGTATGAAACTAGTTGAGCGATCGAGAAATACGCGGGAATCCAACCATTTAAATTAAATAATTACAAACTAGATTATTTTAAACAGTCAACCATTTTGTTTTTCTTACTTTTTAAGGCACACGCGTTCCATTTAATATAATGACACTTGAGAAATGGAAACGGAATAAATTTGTTCTACAAAACTTATTATATTATATACTCCCGCATTAGGAATATACTCGTACATCCTGTGTTGTGGGTGACTTTACAAACATACATGAAACGTTCACAGAGAACACCCTGACTCCGAACAGCAATTTGTATATCACATAATGTTGCCCGATCGGACTCTTGGCCTTCAGGACAGTGACCACGAATACGTGCAGACCGTGCAATAGAATACGCCATCTAGTCTGTGTACACTTCGTCGGCTTAAACAGAATCATTATAATTAAAAATAATGATATACCTGAAGACGTAACGTTCATTGTGACACCTGATGCAAAGGCCAATAGAACAATAATAATTATTTAACTAGTGTTAATATTCAACCAAAAACAACCTTTTTGCAATATTCAAATTAATTCAACATTCATGCTTCTACAAACCTGAAGTGCTTGACCCTTTGAAAATCCTTTGTTTGGTATTTGGGATCTCTTTTTAAATAACAATACTTTGGGTATGCGGAAATGTAGTGGTTCAGCGAGCTTATAAACACAATATTCATGGAAGATAATTTATAAAAAGGTGGGACAAAATCTAGGATGTTTATTAGACTCACAGATATTACCGACTCATAAGCACGTGGTGTGGACAATGGTATTAAAATTATGGAATGTCCTATAATATATTGTAAAGTATAATTAAGCCTAACACTTCTCTACCAATTCATCACTGCAATAAACATTAATATTATAAAATAGTTTTATTGATAAACATTTTGTGTAGAAAGAAACGTAAAATATGACGACCTTGGATTTTGACAGGACCAG
Source organism: Spilosoma lubricipeda (assembly GCA_905220595.1). NCBI lineage: Eukaryota > Metazoa > Arthropoda > Insecta > Lepidoptera > Erebidae > Spilosoma > Spilosoma lubricipeda. Next base: position 13,021,369 of record HG992301.1, on the reverse strand, counting down.
GTAATGTTGCTAGTTCAATTATTTCCCTACACATAGGTTATCTATTAGGATTCCCTAGAAAAACAAGAAACTCCACGATTTAGAAATATGTATTATAATTAATTAAGCCTTAGTTACTGGTTCATTTATCTCAATTGCTTTTATTCTTAACAACTCTAAATTGTAGATAGCTAGTTTAATAAATAGAAATAGCAAAACAAAAAGTTAACATTTACTTCTTTTTTGTCGTGATATTAAAGTATTTCTAGATAATTTGTATTTAAATATATAAATACAAGAAATGGTTTGTGAACCGTTTTCTAAAAATTTTGATGTTTAGAAATTGTCGCAATCACAAAGTTTTAAAATAGAATTTTTGAAGCTTATTAAAATGAACAAACTTAATTGTTGATATTAAGATGATGAACCGTATCAGATATGGAATTAAATTTAAAAGACTTGGCAGTCATTAAAAAATAATTTTGATAAGTGAAACATGAAGCAATTTAATTCTGCGACAGAACCCTTTTTACAAATTAAAATGACATCCGGGTAATTTTAGTTTGTACATTGTAACACTGTTATGACGGCCATAGCAGTTTAGTCAGTCACGCGAGAAAAAAAATGTGAATTTACCGATTCAATATTCTTTGTTTTAATTGTATAAATGTACTTTATTGTGTATTTTTCTTCAGTAACTTTTCTTAAGCACACCTTAGCAGGAAATGAAATCCTTATTTTGCAAGTTATAGTACGCAAACATGACAAATTCAGTGTTTAAAAACTAATTTGTGATTGGATGAAAAAAAGTGATTTTTTGTAGAATACGTTTCCAGCAGGTGAGTTTTTTTACTGTGTGAATATCGATTAGTACATTCAACGTCGCTTTGACTCGTTTTTAACAGTATTTTGACTTTAAAACTGGATGAAAAACGCGTTTTAGTAATTTGTTTACATTTTAACAGTGCCAACATGAATATAATATTGTAAAGATTTTAAAATTGGAATGTGTTATTTAGTGTACGTGTAAATAACTCGTTCCGGCGCGTAATTAGTTTGGATTACTTTGCGTGTTATCTGTGCTTTATGTCTATAGTTGTATTGTTTTTAATCATCAATCATTATGAAGTGCAATAAAATAGATATCTGTTTACTAAAAAGTCATTAAATGTTTATTTACAGTAAACAAAACTGGCAAATTAAACGAGGAAATTAAAGTTAAAAATTAAAACTAATAATATAATTAGATAAGGAAATGACCATACAGCCTATAAAAAAATCTATTCCTAAAACCTTTTTGAACATTTGTTCTCTCTAAGAGTTTTTACATGTAAGTTATAATAATTGTATTATACCATCCTCAGAGTTGTTAACAGAGTTGGTCCAATCCCAGTGGCTCCTAATATTTAGGTAAAACCAGTTGAACTAGTAGCTAAAGCTAAATGATAATAAAGGGTAGCAAGAAAGAAGGTGTTATTTGATGAGTTTATGTTTTTAATTATTTCTCCACAGCAAAATGTTATTCTTAATTTTTTTATAGCTATCGGGAACGCCTGATATGTACTTTAAGGAAAACTTATAAAAATTATGTCACCTACAGTGATATTTTTAGTTATCTTTCTTTATATAATAAACTCCATTTTAGACCCAAAACTGAAGTTGTATAGTTTTTACTTTTAACTGACTTCCAGAAGGAGGAGGTCCTTAACTTGATTGGTTTTCTTTTTATGTAATTAATGCAAGCAGACTTATCTGTCTGTCAGAGTTATTCTAAGAAAATGCTAGCGCTTTCTAGCTATATGTAAAAATAGCTGTATAAATTAAAAAACATTTACCTAAATATAACACCCTAAATTTAAATTTAAGCCATGAACCTATACTTATAATAGTTTAAAACTTATCTTATTAACTTATTATTGCCATGTTGTGTGGCAATGCTAATTCTCTGTGCTAGAAAAACACCGCATACTGGTCACGAGAAGCGTCAATCAGTGTATTAAAAAGAAAAACAATATTATAAAAATAAAACTAGTTTTGGAGTAAGATAGATACAAATAATACAATGTACTATACAATATAATTAAAACATGAATTAATTCAAGAAGGTTAGATAGTAATAGTAGCTACAGTGCGATTGTGTTTACATACAATTTAAATTATTATTTGTCTTCTTAAATTCATTGATAAATAATTTATTAGGAGGGAAAAGAATGTTGTATCAATTTCTTTTAAAAACCTCGATGTTTAGTTTAAATTAACGTAAGTGTTTGAATACCAACACAATGCTTTTGTAATTTTGTTTTTATGTAACAAGAAATCGGCAGGTAAGCTGTTTTACCTGGTTGAACCTTTATTTATGTAAGATTTCATCAGCATGACCTTGCCACTCATCTGATCTAAACAAACTGAGAAGATATTAATTGGTCTAAGATCTGATAAGGAATTTTGAGAAGATTCTTGAAGCAAGCTACGATCGCGAAAAATTTAAATTTCGTGAATTGGCGAATCCAGTCCTGGGAGTTTATTTAGTAACGTAGGATGGTTCTTTACACTCTATGTAAAGAACCATCTCAAAATTCGTAATGAGATCTCCGTCTAAGTAGTTTTGAAATTCCTCTCACTCAGTTATAAATAAAAGAAATTGCTTTAAACACATCATTCCAGTTGAACTAGATATGTTTTAAAAATTGACACATCTAAATTTCAAACAAATCATCTCAATTAATTTTCAGATCCTGGAAAATGAACCACGGCATGGACTTGGACCCACTGAGCACATACGAATACCCTTCATACAATAGTTACCATTCTCTAAACAATACCCAAACGAATCACCTCCCACCGTACCCTTACCAACAAGTCAAACAAGAAGAAACATACTACCGCCAACCAATTCAAAACAATACGGGTTACACCACAAACAACATACCAGAAACTGTACCTCAGAATGAACAAATACCAGAAACAAATAAACCAGAACATCCTAATGAAGAAAAAGATATCAAACCAGACATAACTAAAAAAAAGAAAGATAAAAAGAATGGAAGGAATTACTGCTCACAGAAGATTAACGATGCCTCATATCCATTCTACGGCTGTTCGGTTTGCAACATCAGTTACACAGCATTACATGAACTAGATCAACATGTCACCGTACACAAGAATAGAATGACAAGCTATAGACTAAGATTAAGGAATCAGTATAAGAAAAAGCAGATAAAGAAGGAGAAGAAGAAACTCAAGAAGCTGAAGAAGATAAAACAGGAGACTGAAATGGAAATTGAAATAAAACCAGAAGATGGGTATATTGGGAGTGAAACAACTGCAGATTATGTCAATAATGGAGATAGCAATACAGTAAAGGATAAAGAAATAGAAGATACAAATCCTGTTAGTGAAGATTTGAGTAAAGGAGATGAAATTAGTGGTGCTGTGAGCAGTCAGGAGAGCTGTAAGAGTAATGATAAAGATGCTGACGATGCAGAATTGAATAATTTAGAGAAAATTTATAAATGTTTCGCTTGCCAAAAGCAATTTACGTTAAGTTATTATTTGAAGTTGCACGTTAGATCTCATACAGGTGAGTGTACTGTTATATCATTCTTTTTGTATGTATGAGCTTTCCAAAGGGAGTCCACTCAACCTGATGGAAAGTATAAGCAGAATCCAAGAGTGGTAGTCACCGTACTCATTGTGAATGTAGACAATGCAACAGTGTAGCATGGTGACTCACACTATAGCGGAGTATTGAGATAATTCTGCATCATTGTGCTTCTGGTCTCACACTCACCAATGAAAACTGACAGCACAATAATATGCTGTCATTTTATTATTTTTATGGACTAAAGGGGCAAATGAGCAGACGTATCGCCTGATGGTAAGCGAGTACCGCCGCCCATGGGGTGTCCACCTGCAAAACTAGAGGCATCAGAAGTGCGTTGCCGGCCTTTAGGGTATGGGGGAGGAGTTGGGGTATAGGCCTTCGGTAGCCTTAAACACAGCGCAAGCGCTATTTCACACCGGGTTTTTTGTGAAGCTTTTGTATCGCTCCGGTCGAGCCGGCCCATTCATGCCGAAGCAAGGCTATCTATGCAAATAAATAAAATTGAAGTGTCTCTTTGTAACATTAAAATAACCGCTTTTCACTAAATGCATATGTATGTATACACGGTACATATACCAAAAATGTACTTAAAAAAGAATTTGTCTGTCTGTCTGTTTGTTCCGGGTAATCTCTGGAACGGATGGACCGATTTTGACAGGAGTTTTACTGGCAGGTAGCTCATGATCCAGGGAGTAACTTAGGCTACTTTTTCTGGACTAACTTTGTTCCGTATTTCCGTCCGTTATTGGCGATACGGCGATAACCGCAAGTAACAGCGCGGGGTTCAGCTAGTTTTAAATAAATTGAAAAATGATAATTCTGTTCTTATGTAAAAAAATATCTTCTTCCAGATGAAAAGCCTTACAAATGCAATATGTGCGGTCAGTCGTTTATAACGGCGAGCAAACTCGGGAGGCACAACAAGAGAATACACCTCGCGGCCCGGTTTCAATGTAGAATATGTTTTAAAATATTTTCTAGGTACGTATGTTGGTTGCTACTAATATTATAAATGCGAAAGTTTGTACGGATGGATGGATGTTTGTTACTCTTTCACGCAAAAACTACCGAACGGATTTGGATGAAACTTTACAGTAATATAGCTTATATATCAGAATAACACATAGGCTACTATTTGCCGCGATAACCGACATATACGCGGGCGGAGCCGCGGGCAACAACTAGTGTTTAAATAATTTGAACGATTGCACTGTTTGTCTAGTGGTGTAAGCGTTTACTACGCTTTCTGCTACTGCGCCAAGTGTAGTGGGTACAAATCCCACATAGGGAAACTCTTATTGTTGTCCTGAGTCTTAATGTTCTTAGTGTCTATTTCATGTATGTTTGTAAAGTCCACCGCGAAACAGGATGTACATTCCTTATATTGGAGTTGTGTCTTTGAAACACAACAATTATCTATACATCTATACAAATAAATAAAATTGGAGTGTCTGTTTGTAATATTAAAGTAACAGCTTTTTAATCATTGCATATGTATTTATACACGATACATATACCAAAAATGTACTTTTAAATTTTTTTGTCTGTCTGTCTGTTTGTTCCGGGTAATCTCTGGAACGGCTGGACGGATTTTGACGGGACTTTCACTGGCAGGTAGCTGATGATCCGGGGAGTAACTTAGGCTACTTTTTTTAGACTAACTTTGTCCCGCGGCGTTACTCGCGGTACAACAATAACCGTGGGTAACACCGCGGGGTTCGGCTAGTTTTTAATATTTTATGTTTTGTTTTGGCGCTCAATGAAAAATTCATTTGTGTAAACTGTTTTGGATAATATGTAAATCTATACTCTATACTAATATATAAAGCTGAAGAGTTTGTTTGTTTGTTTGTTTGAACACGCTAATCTCAGGAACCGCTGGTCCGATTTGAAAAATTATTGCGGTGTTGGATAGTCCATTTATCGAGGAAGGCTATAGGGTATATATCATCACGCTACTACTAATAGGAGCGGAGCAACAATAAAGAATGTTTAAAAAACGGGGGAAATTTTCACGCAATATAAGGCGCAAACGAGGTTGCGTGGGTCAGCTAGTTATACTGCTGCCTATTTGTGGCACTAATCGGCTATTACATCATCAATATCGTTATTATGTTTCAGGTTTGAGTTGTTAACAAATCATTTTGATAAAAATCATCCCGAAGACAAACTGGAAGGGGAACCCTATGGTGAGTTTAGTTTTAAGGTCGTTTTTAATAATCAATCTTTAATTAAAACCAGAAATAGTCTATACATACAAATAAATAAAATAGGAGTGTCTGTTTGTAATGTTAAAATAACCGCTTTTTACTAAATGCATATGTATGTATACACAGTACATATACCAAAAATGTAGGTAAAAAAATTTTTGTCTGGCTGTCTGTTTATTCCGGGTAATCTCTGGAACGGCTGGATTTTGACGGGACTTTCACTGGCAGGTAGCTGATGATCCGGGAAATAACTTAGGCTATAAGTATAACGTAAGAGTAACGTATATTATAAAACATGGTGGCATAGTTTAGAGGTTTGGTACTCTTCGACTGCAACCAGTCCCAACTACGAACCACATAAGCGACCCCGTCATTTAATCACTAGTCGAGCCGTTCACACTTCTCCACTTGATTTATATATTATACTATAGCTATATCTACATAAATAAATGAAATTAGTGGAAGGTAAAGTTACTCCTTGTATCATCTATTTACTTATGAAAGTTCTGACAAAATCGGTCCACCCGATTAGCCGGAACAAACATGCGGACAAAATTTAAATATATAAATCTTTTGATTGATATAAGTGCCATATCTTCCATATACATTTAGTGAAAAGCATTTAATTTGAAATTACAAACAGACACCTAAATTTTTTTAGTATTGTATTATTTCGTAATCTAGCGCCATTGTAGCATATATGTACACTTCATTAATTAATTCTAACGATTACAATACATAATGAATTTGTTAACAATGTAAACGACCATTTGCATTTCGTAATATCGTTTAACTTTTAAATAAAGAGTAAAAAAAATGTTACCTAAGATAACTGGTAACTTTTAACTGCCTCGTTGGTCTAGCAGGTTGTCGTGTGCGACTGCTGATCATGAGGTCTCAGGTTCGATTCCCGGGTCGAACCAAATGTTTGTATGATCTACAAATATTTGTTTCGGAGTTTGGGTGTTTTCTATGTATAATATGTATGTATTTACAAAAAAAAAGTATATATGTATTTATATCAGTTGTCTAGTACCCATAATACAAGCTCTGCTTAGTTTGGGACTAGATGGCGTTGTGTGTTAGATGTCCGAAATATTTATTTATTTATAAGGAGACATTCTCCTATGGTTGTGTGTACAAATTCTTAACAGCTTTAGCGCAAACTAGCAATTATCCGCAGTTAAACTCTACGTAGTCCCCGTTCCCGTGGGAATAAGAATTTTGAAATCGGTCCAGCAGTTTTTGAGTTTTTTCGTAACATACAAAAACAAAAATAAAACCGACTTCAAGGTTCGACTCGATTTCTCTTGGATGCCATCATCAGATATTATTGTCCTTAGTAACTTAGTAAACTAGTAGCCTAAGTTACTCCCTGGATCATCAGCTACCTGCCAGTGAAAGTCCCGTTAAAATCGGTCCAGCCGTTCCAGAGATTACCCGGAACAAATAGACAGACAAACATTTTTTCAACTACATTTTTGGTATACGTACCATGTATACAAGTATATAATAAGCTGTTATATTAATGTTACAAACAGAAACTCCAATATATGTATAGATACGTCAAATTATCTGTCGGATGAGCTATCCGAAATTTAGCTATCAAAAATGTAACCAGTGAAATAGGGCTTCAGAATAGGCTTACGAAAAATGCCTATAAATTTTTCTTCAACTTTATTTTCAACTAGCTGAACCCCGCAGTGTTACATGGTATATGTACCGTGTATACCTACATACCTATGCATTTAGTAAAAAGCGGTTATTTTAATATATCAAACAGACACTCCAATTTTATTTATTTGTATAGATACCAGACTGGGGTTGACCCGATCGACTCAACAACCCGAACTAGATAGTATCAAAATTCTGTAATTGTTTGATTGACAGATTACAACGCAATACTGCCGTATTTGAAAGAGTTAGAAGAACAACTGAAGGAGCAAGCAGAAGCAAAAGAACAGAAGAAAGACGACCCCTGGTTCGAGGTCGCCATAGCGCCCGACACTGAGGATGTCAAGAAAGAGGTACCTTCCAATCTATACTAATATATAAAGCTGAAGAGTTTGTTTGTTTGTTTGAACACGCTAATCTCAGGAACCGCTGGTCCGATTTGAAAAATTCTTTCACTGTTCGATAGCCCATTTATCGAGGAAGGCTATAGGCTATATATCATCACGCTAAAACCTACAGGAGCGGAGCAACAATGAAGAATGTTACAGAAACGGGGGAAAATTATCGCGCTACGGGCAATGGGAGACACAAACGAGGTTGCGTGGGTCGGCTAGTCTTTTATAAATCACAGATAATAATTAATTAGCTGATTCGCTAGTGATGTTTTACCTCTGTTAAGGAATAAAACCAAGAAAAAGAACTGATAATATCATCTTTAACCTGTTGAGTTTGTGATCTGCAATACCACGCAGGACTTTAAATTGCTGTTATACTATTTTTAATTTAAAACAACTACCGCATTAGGAATATACATTCTGTGTCACGGGGACTTTACAAACATACAACAACAACATTTACCGTGGGAGAGCCACGCTTCCGCATGAATGGGCCGGCTCGGCCGGAGTGATACCACGGCCTCACAAAAAACCGATGAGAAATAGCGCCTGCGCTGTGTTTCACCGAGTGAGTCAGGATACTGGAGGCCCATACCCCAACCCCTCCCCACATCCCTTTCCACATCCCCCAAAGGTCTGCAATTCACTTGTGACGCCTCTAGTGTTGCGGGTGTCTATGGGCGGCGGTTATCGCTAACCATCAGGTGACACGTCTGTTCGTTTGTCCCCATATACCATAAAAAAAAGAATACAATTTGTGGATCACACTGTCCCATGTGGGATTCGAACCCAGAACACTTGACGCCATAGATAACGGCGCGGCGGCGTGGCCACCGCTTAAACGCTTAGGCCAACCATGCAGTCGCGTCAAGACAAGTCTTCGTGTTTACTTTGATATACCATATTTAATAAGTAACGTTTCTTCTCTCCAGAATCAAGAAGAAGACGAGAAACTGTTACCCAAGATAGACATAATAATAGAAGAATTGAAAGTGGACAGTTTCGAAGATGTGAAGGTAAAAGAGGAGATAGAAGACGATGGGGGCGACAACAAACCAGCGGAGGAGATGCCTGGAGATGATTTCAGAAACGATGATGACAATGATGATGTTAAACATGAGGACTTTAAAGATGACAGGTATGTTATGTAACAACAACTTTAATATAATCAATGGTACTGAAAAAAGTAAAAGTTGTAATCGTCTGTCTCGACCTTTAATAAGCCTTTGACCTGCTTTACCATGTTAATTTCATTGATAAAATAATATTACACCCATTTTTGAAAAGTGTTTTAATTAGATTCTATAGGGCTATTAAACTACGGAAAATACACAAAATATTTATTCAATCGACAAGTGCCATAAAAATACATTTAAATTTTACATTTTCAAATTTCGCGCGTAATATGTCAAGAACGATGGACGCAGTAGACGGCATATTGCTCTGTGGTAATGACGTCAGTTCGCTTTGTATAGAAAAACAAATATAGAGCATACACTGAACAGTTGACGTTTGACACTTTAGCTTACAAAGCGGTATGACGTAATAACATGGCGGTTACTATTCCATGGTGTTAAAGAACAGATTAAAAAAACTGAAAACTTTGGAATAAATTATAAAAAATATTTAATTATTTTACGAACTAAAACTAACATTTTCCGACTGCTTTTTGCCTAAGATATCTCAATAGTATATTTTTAGATTTTTTTCTCATATACAGTAAAATACCCTATTAGTATATAGTTATTACATTGTTCACATAAATCCGGTCACTATTTACTTATCTAAAAAATAATTACAAAACATAAGAATGACTTTACGAATAAAACTAAGGTCTCAATATTTAGGTGTTCCACAAGGCAGCACACTGGGCCCAACATTAGCCACTAAGAAAAATATCTGTTTTTACCAAGTTTTGTTTCTTACAGCCCCTCCGATGACGATTACTTCCCCTCCAACACGTGGGCTTCCACACCCAAATGCGATCCATCACCACCCCCATCACCAAAAGCGAGGAAAACAGCGGCATTGAAGACTAGCACCTGTGAGATTTGTAACAAGGAGATCAGCTCAGCGTCGTACATGAGGGTGCACATGCGGACCCACACGGGGGAGAAACCCTTCAAGTGCTACACGTGTGGGAGGGGCTTCATCACCAGCAGCAAGATGAACAGACATGTGCTCACGCATGGGAATGATGGTGAGTGTGACGTAGATATGGGGATTGATTTTTATGTATGTGTACCTTCGAAAGTGACTACTAAGCCTGATGGAAAGCATGAGTAGAATCCAAGAGTGGTGATCACGATACTCATTGCGAATGCAGACAATGCAACAATGCAGCATGGTGACTCACAATATGGCGGCCATACATAAAAAGATACGTCAGTAAATATATCATAGTTTCTGACTCATAAATGTGTTAATCTTTTCAGCTAAAGAAGAAGAAATCAAACAAGAAGATACAGAAGTAAAAGAAGAAGGGGAAGACCCAACAGAAGAAGATAGCAGTGGGTAAGTGATGCTTAGAGATTTAACAATAGGACTTCATTTTCTAATTGATGAACATTTAACTCGCTTATTCAGCATTAGACCTTTATACATACGGATTATTCATATCTACAAGTTTTAAAACCGAAATAGACAAAGAAAATATTGATAAATCTATATAGATTTAAATATACCTTTGAGGGCTGGGAAAGAGATGTGGGGAGGGGTTCGGGTATGGGCTTCCAGTATCCTCACTCACGTGTGAAACACAGCGCAAGCGCTATTTCACACAGGTTTTCCGTGAGACCGTGGTATCACTCCGGTCGAGCCGGCCCATTCATGCCGAAGCGTTGCCCTCCCATGGTTGTTCAATTCGACCTAGTAGTTCCTGAGAATTAGCGTGTTCAACCAACGAACTCTTCAGCTTATATAGTTTAGTGATCAGTGTTATACCAACTTTTGGATAAATAGCCATTAAACAATATTATTTTGATGGTAACAGTTCAATAAAGAAGAAAAAGAAGAAACGGAAGTTAACCAAGGCGTCGTCGAAGGGAGAAGAGAAAGTGAGAAAGAAACACCAGAAGAGACCGCACTCCTGTGAATATTGTAATCAGAAGTAAGTCTATTTAACATTAAAAAACCTCAAGTTAGAGTTACGCGAATATCGACTTTGTCTTGTAGTGTTTAGAGTGCAATTTGGCGCGTATGGGAATGTGTAATTCATTATAGGTCTTATCACTATTCAATAGAATTGCTTTTTCTTTGATCGATTGAACTTTGCTGCCTAAAGTTTTCCATTAAACTTATACCTAATGACTATAATTTTTCATATTCTCATTTCACACATAGATAATGCAGTCTTAGGTTTTTGTTTGCCTCGGTGGCGCAGTGGTAGCTTATGTCGCATAAGCTACCGTGCCCTGCTTGAAATCTCGGGTTCGATTCCCGGGTCGGACCACATGTTTGTATGATCATATGATTGTTTCTATAATATGTATGTATTAACCAAAAAAATGTTTATCTATATTTATATCAGTTGTCATAATACAAGCCCTGCTTAGTTTGGGACTAGATGGCGTTGTGTGTTAGATGTCCGAAATATTTATTTATTTATTATTTGTTCATTAACGTAACAATTGTTACAAGATCTAAGCCGCTGGTAAACATTAGTATTGTAGACGTCTTTTTATTTTATAAGGGACAAACAAGCAGACAGATCATCTGTACTCACGTTACAAGGGTCACAACCACCAAGATATTTAAATCCCCCCCCCCCTCTCCCCTTGAAACAGGGCAGAGGGATTTGGATTCTAATACCTTCATTCCTTAGGGTAACATCAACAAAATAATTGTTTAACACATGTACTCTATTCTATGAGACCCTGGTACCACCCCTACTTCCTGGTTCTGGAGCATTTACAAAAGTTCAGTTATTAAATATCATAACTTGTTAGGTTCTTGCACCTGAAAATGTTGGAAGTGCACAAGAAGTGCCACGAGGGCGAGGAGCTGGTGCTGAAGTGCCAGTTCTGCCTCGAAGAAGTCATCGACAACGACGCCCTCAAGGACCACGAGGCCACGCACTCGGGACCGAAGCCCTACCTCTGCACCATCTGCGGGAAGACTTACAAGAAAAGGGAGACCATGGTAAGAGTTCACATATATATATTGCAATTCTGTCTGTTTGTCTGTATTGTAATGTGAGTCACCATGCTGCATTGTCTGCTTTCGCAAATAGTATAGTGACTACTACTCTTGGATTCTGCTTATGCTTTCCATCAGACAGAGTAAAGTCATTTTGGCAGGGCCATATATACAAAAAAAACGGGTTGATTTTTGGAGTACAAGCCCTTCCTTTTACCTTTAATTCTTTGTGGGCTTTGCCTTTTATAACGTGTTTGAAAACAAAATTGATTTTGTGAAATTTCTACGCCTACATCAAACAGTTTCTCATTGGTATGTTGGTATATAACGACTTCCACATACGAGGAATAAAAACATACTATAACGCCATCTATCAAAGTAAATCGAACTATAGAGTAACTGATTAGTAGTTACTATGTATAGTTAGTTATACACAGTAACTACTAATTCTGCATCGCGATGTAGAAGTTCTCGCGCCGATTATATATAACTGCTCGGCATGAACCGTTGGGCCAATGCCTACAGGCAAGATCACTTTGCCTGGTCGGACGGAGATCTTTGTTTTGGAGGGACATGGCACTCATTCCTCTATATTTACAATTAAACTATTGGGGACCAATCTTGGATTTACTGCAAGCAAGTATTAGGAGTTTTAGTCTTCAGGTTCCCTATTTCCTATTACAAGATTGTAGTGAGCCTTAGGGAGGTTGGGATACAAGCAGAAACTCGGGTACAGTGTATTTGAATTCTTCATTTGAGTGTTTAATGTCAGTGGCAGTTGAGATTGCAGAGCAGATGAGGGATTGTTTGTGGAAAAAGTTAATTCATGACATGAACTGCTGAACACCGCCATGCTTTCCTTCGTAAAATAGAATCTAGCATCAACGCGTGTTATCTAAATTTGAGCTCAATCGGCGCGTAACTTTAACTTATAGTCATGGAAGGAATGGAATTTATGTAGGAGCATCTATAGAATAGCTGGTCTTTCCCTGGGTAGTGGAAAAGTCTTTCCTTTGACTATTTCATCTAATTTCGACCATCTGGCTCCTAGGAACATCATCAGTTCTAATTCATTATACGTAGCCAGGTTTAATGTTTTTGCTTTTGGCTTAGGTTGTCACCATATGGGTTATTAGCTTTAACCTCAAGGTATCATCAACATGGATATCACTTCGATCAGGGATACTGGAACGTTTCTAGTTTTCGTTCAATGTCGAATGGCCGTCTGTTGCGCAGGTGTACCACCGCAAGCAGCACCAGCCGGAGCGCGAGTACGTGTGCGACGTGTGCTCGAAGCGCTTCGGCGCGGCCTGCAAGCTCGCCAAGCACCTCGCCACGCACCGCGAGGGCGGGTTCGTGCTGCGCTACGAGTGTCCCGTGTGCGCGCACATGTTCAACACGCGCTACCACGTGCAGATGCACCTCGCCACGCACCAGAAGGAGGGGCTGTGAGTACACACACACACACACACACGCACACACATGTTCAACACGCGCTACCACGTGCAGATGCACCTCGCCACGCACCAGAAGGAGGGGCTGTGAGTACACACACACACACACACACGCACACACATGTTCAACACGCGCTACCACGTGCAGATGCACCTCGCCACGCACCAGAAGGAGGGGCTGTGAGTACACACACACACACACACACGCACACACATGTTCAACACGCGCTACCACGTGCAGATGCACCTCGCCACGCACCAGAAGGAGGGGCTGTGAGTACACACGCGCACACACACACACACACACACACATGTTCAACACGCGCTACCACGTGCAGATGCACCTCGCCACGCACCAGAAGGAGGGGCTGTGAGTACACACACACACACACACACGCACACACATGTTCAACACGCGCTACCACGTGCAGATGCACCTCGCCACGCACCAGAAGGAGGGGCTGTGAGTACACACACACACACACACACGCACACACATGTTCAACACGCGCTACCACGTGCAGATGCACCTCGCCACGCACCAGAAGGAGGGGCTGTGAGTACACACGCGCACACACACACACACACACACACATGTTCAACACGCGCTACCACGTGCAGATGCACCTCGCCACGCACCAGAAGGAGGGGCTGTGAGTACACACACACACACACACACGCACACACATGTTCAACACGCGCTACCACGTGCAGATGCACCTCGCCACGCACCAGAAGGAGGGGCTGTGAGTACACACGCGCACACACACACACACACACACACATGTTCAACACGCGCTACCACGTGCAGATGCACCTCGCCACGCACCAGAAGGAGGGGCTGTGAGTACACACACACACACACACACGCACACACATGTTCAACACGCGCTACCACGTGCAGATGCACCTCGCCACGCACCAGAAAGAGGGGCTGTGAGTACACACGCGCACACACACACACACACACACACATGTTCAACACGCGCTACCACGTGCAGATGCACCTCGCCACGCACCAGAAAGAGGGGCTGTGAGTACACACGCGCACACACACACACACACACACACATGTTCAACACGCGCTACCACGTGCAGATGCACCTCGCCACGCACCAGAAGGAGGGGCTGTGAGTACACACGCGCACACACACACACACACACACACACACGCACACACATGTTCAACACGCGCTACCACGTGAGTACAACATTTACCGTATGAGTACAAGCTTGCGTACATTAAATGAAGTATATGTAAAATACAACAACGTATTGTATTTCCAGGATTCTGGAGTCAAACCGCAACGAAGTGTTGGCGATGGTGCTGCAGAACGCGCTGAAGATCCCGAAGCAGCCCGACGCGGCCTCCACCTTGACTGACATGACTCCCTCGGACGAGAGGTAACTGTCTCTTTAAACTTGTGAATATGTTGTTACGTTGTAAAAAAATTCTAAAAATAAACACATAACTATTTAATGTAAACAAACGCAAGCCGCGCGAACTCACTAGCGTAAAGAAGCTTCGCGAAGATTCATCTAACACGACCATATAGGAGATACATCGACGGCGAAAATGTTGCCATGGACTGAAAGACTATAGACTATATACTAATTATGAAGACTGAAAGATCTATATAATCTCATGATTTTCTAATTAAAACTAGAGACAGTTTATATATTCTTTTCATTATTTTTATTGATACGATCCATCTTGTTTCAAGGTTAAATTTACCTTTTAATTTTTTTTCTTTTTTGACACCTAAAACTTGTTCGTGTTGTGCCGTGTTCAATAGTGATGATCATGTACTAATGCTATCTATGATATCTCCCCAGGTACAAAATCTGCAAGATCTGCGGCGAAACATTCCACCACTTCTACTACCTGGAGGAACACCTCAAGAGTCACGGCTCCAAGATCGCCATCGATGACACCACCAAGGCTGAAGAGAAGAAGTACATCTGCGAGGTCTGCAACAAGGGCTTCAAGCTGCATTACTACCTGAAGCTGCACAGTTTCACGCACTCCAAAGAGAAGCCCTTCATGTGCCAGCAGTGCGGGAAAGGGTTCATCACGAAAGGGAAGCTCAAGAGACACCTGGAGACACATTCTGGACTCAAGAAGTACCAGTGCCACATATGCTATAAGTTCTTCACCAGACCCAGTTATTTAAGGATCCATATTCGAACGATCCACGGAACCCAAGACTACAACTATCGCTTCGATAAATCCCTCACATTATCAGCAATCTCGGCCCTCGCTCACATATCCGACCAGAACACAACGTAACCGCCGGTGACCGCTTGCCACCAGGGTATTCTCTAGTATTATAGGTATCGAAGGTTTTAAATTGTACAGATTTAAATGGTTCATGTAGTTAAATTAGTAATATGTTTTTGTATATTAATTTGATTGTTAATTCTATTCGAACTGTGAGACTTAATGTGGGATATATTTGTAAAGATACGACACAGAATATTTTGTAAATATAATTAAAGTGCAGTCGCTCAAGTTGTGTGACTGAAATCAGCTAGAGTTTTGTTGAGACAGGATTTATCTGACATTCAAAGAATGCTAACCAAACACCTCTGTCTACTAACAATGATTTGATTCTAATAGATTTAATTCAACGACTCGTTCATTCACTCCCTCACTCGTTCACTCATTCACACAGTAGTTCACTGAATCCTTCTTATTATACTTGATGCCACATTTGTTACAACGACCAAGAAGGTTACTGAGAGAGTCTGAGTGTACATATATTAGCAAAGACAGCATCTAAACATTAACTATTTATCAGGGAAATTAAAAAAAAAACATTTGATCCTGGTAACCACATCCTTTTACCATTTCCCTACTGTTATTGTATAAAAATACAAAACAACACACTTATATTTATTACTACAAGTCACAGGTTCGATACCCGGAATCGTTACGGAATATGTTATATTGTAGGGCGCTCTTGTTTCAATTAAGTTTCATACAGGGTGTTATATTGTTATATACAGGTGTTACAATTAGTGAGTGCGTACTTTAAGTTTCGGTAACGGTAATATTATTGTTAATTCCATAATGTGTTGTAATTATGGTTGTTGATTTTGTATGTGAAATGAAATAAATAAGGTTTTTATATTTATTTTTAGTTTCATTTTGTGTGCGAGTACTTTTTATTTCGCTTTTCTGCTATTTGTGAGTCACCAACAGTCTTTAACAGTCCACGACCATGATATAGATGTTCCAAGTTCCCTTTGTAGTAATGAATCACCTATGTCAACTGGGGAGCCTACGTATTGGCCCACTGACAGCAACAAAACACCTGATCTCCTGGACTTCTTTATCACAAGGGATATCAGCGAACAGAACACTTTTATAAAGTCAAGTCTCGACGGTAGCTCTGAACACTCGCCTGTACTTCTGACGGTTAGTTCAATGGCCATACCCAATGTCACTCATACCGATAATCCCCACAATTACAAAACGGAATGGCAATGTTTTCGAGAATTCCTGGAATCAAACATCAACCTTAATGTCCCACTCAAAACCAAGGAGGAAGTTGACGATTCGTGTCTACATCACAAATCTGATCCAAGTGGCGGCTTGGTCTTGCACTCCGGAGCTAAAGGATTCATCGTGTGGGACACCGGTCCCTCTTGCAGTCAAGGAAAAAATCGCCGAGAAACGTCACTTACGCCGAATTTGGCAGACGACCCATAAGCGCGCAGATAAAACCAGACTAAACCGGGCAACTAAAGAACTCAAAGATCTCCTGGCTCATACTGCAAACGAATCGCTCAAACAGAGATTAGTGAAGATGTCTCCAAATGCAAATGGGACACACAATCTCTGGAAGGCAACAAAGTACCTCCCACAGCCGCAACACTGTCCTCCACCTATTAGATCCGGGAATACATGGGCTCGAACTGACCAGGATAAATCACAGACTTTTGCTGTATATCTGGCCGGGGTTTTCAAACCCAACGATACGCATGGTCCTGAAGATACCTGGACCTGGAACTAAGTCTGCCGTTGAGTCTTACTTTACCAAGGGAGATAGCTAGAGAAATAGCCAAAATGGACCCATGTAAGGCACCTGGATTTGATCTGGTCACCCCTAGGCTTCTGAAAGAGCTCCCTAAGAAATGCATTGTCTTCTTGACCATTCTTGTCAATGCCACACTGAGAACCTCATATGTTCCTGCACTCTGTGTTGCCAAAATTGTGGGAAAGGATCATCCTTGCACGGTTATCTCCTTGCCTAGATATGGACTAAGTAATACCTAACCACCAATTTGGTTTTCGGAAGCACCACTCGACTATAGCACAGGTACATAGAATCTATTCTACAATAAGACAATGTCTGGAAAGGAAAGAGTATTGCTCGGCTGCTTTTCTTGATGCACAACAGAACTTTGATCGGGTTTGGCATAAAGGACTACTTTGCATAATTAAAAAGTATCTTCCACATTCCTACTACCTTCTGATGGACTCCTAACTCAGTGACAGAAGGTTTCAAGTCAAGCTCTTCATCTTCTCTTTATAGCTGCACAGCCGGAGTTTCCCAGGGTTCTGTACTTGGTCCGGTTCTTTATAACATATTTACTAGTGACCTACCCCAGTCAACGGCTGTAGCAACCTTTCCCGATGATGCGGCTTTCCTCAGAGACCATGATCCCAATAAAGCGAGCAGATTGTTGCAAAGCTAGCTCGATGCCACCAATGATTGGTTGACCAGATGGCGCATAAAAGCAAGCGCTCCAAAGTCTCATCATATCACATTTACCCTTAGACGTGAAACCTGTGCCCCGGTCAACCTAGGCCTCGACACATTGCCGCAATCAACTTGCGTCAAATACCTTGGATTCCACCTAGACCGGAGAATGACATGGAAAGATCATATAAAAACGAAGGGCAACGAAATCAATCTACGATTTAAAAACCTACTCTGGCTCCTCAGTAGACAGTCTGCCTTATCACTATCCAACAAATTGATGGTATATTGCTCCATAATAAAACCGATATGAACATATGGAATCCAACTGTGGTCGACAGCCAGCAAATCCAATATTATGTGCCTGCAGAGGGCCCAAAACAATATTCTAAGGGTACTTTCCTCATCGCCCCGGTACGCTCTCAACTTGGAGATTCATGAGTACTTGGAGATTCCCACTATTTTGGACGAAGCTAAACGTTACTCAGCCAACTACAAAGACCGCTTAACAACTTGCCCAAACCCGTTGTCCATTATGCTTCTGCAGTCAAATCCATTTAGAAGACTCAAGAGAGCCGATGTGCTGTCTTACTAAAGGGAGATGGAGCAGTGGCTCTATCTATTTAAACGCCAACCCCATGCAACACACCTGATTATAGTCTAGACGTCTGATCGCAGGTCTAAAATAAAAAATATAATAAAAAAAAGTCTTACCTGAGGAGCAAATACGCAATGACCAAAACATCTGCAAATGTCAAGTAGGTTTCTCTCGTTTACATTTACCTTCGCAGGTTGCAGTGAAATAAAGTAAACAAACTCACAATAAAAAACGTTTTAATGCATACCAAGAATACAATATATAACGGACCGAATGATATCGCAGCCATCTTGCCACACAATGGCGGTGGCGCGAATCAAATTACACAAACGACAACAAAACTTGGGATGGGGATGCTTCAAACATACCAGGGAGACAAAGAACTTCAGGTACTCCCCGATGTACTCGCAAAGAGCGAGGCAGCAGCGGCAACAGTCGTCCCCCAGGTTCTTCACCCGTTTGCACGCCGCGGGCATGCCCGCCTCGCAAGGAGACGCGCAGGGACACGGGCATTTCTTTTTCTTCTTCTTCTCCTCTTTTTTCCTGTACGAACTGCAGCAAGTCTTGCAATCTCGATTCTTCTTCATGAGGCATGCTGTGGTGGTCGTCGGAGTTCTTAATTGTTGCCGCATGTGTACCTGCACAAGCGTTTCTTACAGAAATTGATGTTTTGTCCTTTGCAGAACGTTTATCAGTGAACAATAATTTAGAAGTGAGAGGCAACTGGATTTAAGTACCATGATGAAAACGATAGTCAATCTTTTTCTTCTTTTGATGAAATGGTAACCAGCCGAACCAGATCAGCTATTTCTGCCAATGTCAAGTGTTTATAGTCTTCAAATCATAAATCTCTAAGTCTTCGTCGTGATGAAATTAATGTTAAAAATATATAAAGTATGGATGAGATGAAATGGGGACCGTCTTTCGAAAAAACAAAAACGTAGAAATTAGAAAAGATACATGTTTTAAAAACATTGTCTTTCCATTAGGAAACCATTTTGTCATACTAACTGTCATCTATACAAATAAATAAAATTGGAGTGTCTGTTTGTAATATTAAAATAACAGCTTTTTAATCAATGTATATGTATGTATACACGATACATATACCAAAAATGTAGTTAAAAAATTTTTTGTCTGTCTGTCTGTTTGTTCCGGGTAATCTCTGGAACGGCTGGATGGATTTTGACGGGACTTTCACTGGCAGGTAGCTGATGATCCAGGGAGTAACTTAGGCTACTTTTTTTTCGACTAACTTAGTCTCGCGGCGTTACTCGCGGTACAACAATAACCGCGGGTAACACCGCGGTGTTCAGCTAGTTAATAAATAATAATAAATATTTCGGACATCTAACATACAACGACATCTAGTCCAAGCTGAGCAGAGCTTGTGTTATGGGTACTAGACAAGTGATATAAATACTTTTTTTTTGTAAATACATACATATTATACATAGAAAACAGCCAAACTCCGAAACAAGTATTTGTAGATCATACAAACATTTGGTCCGACCCGGGAATCGCACCCGAGACCTCAAGCACAGCAGTCGCATACACTACCACTGCGCCACGAGGCATTTATCTTTATATATATAATTCTTCTGTGAGTGTGTATGTCACTGAACTACTCTCAAACGACTGGACCGATTTAGATGAAATTTTTTGTGTGTGTTCAAGGGGATCTGGGAATGGTTTAGATTCACAATTTTGTCCGCTGGACTATGTTTTTTTAATTATTTTTTAATTTATTAGTAGTTATGGCAAAACGACGTTTGCCGGGACAGCTAGTAGCTGTATAAAACCAACGGAGTAGTTAAAGCGTACAGCGACAAGTCCCTGCGCTTCCTCTTGAAGGTCCCTTCATTACATCTATTCAGGCTTACCCAAAACACATGGCACTGAATTATTTGCGAACTTATTGATTGCTCAGATTTATTTTACTCAAAAAGATAAAGATAACGCATATATCACAGACCTTGGCTCTCCAAGCGTCGTAAGCAATTGCCATAGTGCTATGACTGTTCGTCCAACATTTCACAACTTACATCTTCCGCCAAATTAAACCATATATGCTATAAACAATGAATAACTGAAATTTTCTACAGATAAATTATTTCGGCTTACAACGTAAAGTCCATGGGTTAAGTCTATTTACTTTGACATAGCTTTACTTCTTCGAGACGCATCTGGCATTGTTATGAAAAGAGGTTTATCGTTTATCAGTGTACTGTCCTTAGCAGATTGACATATCGTGGTAAAACAGACAGAATATAGGTAGGTACTGTAAAGAATTTGTCTTTTGAACACGTAGCTTCAGAGGCAGCAGTCGGATTTGAATTTAATAGTTCAGTTATTGAGAAAAGTAAGCTATTCTCATATTTATTTTACAACCTTGCCTTAGTACGGCAGAGGGCCCGGAGGTCTCCTTCTCAGGCGCAGAGTGGCACACCGTGTGATTTTAGTCGGTTAGATTCCGACACACCGCCCCGCCGCAAACCCCGACGGGGTGAGGGCCAGAGAGGGTTTCCAAACGTAAAAAAAAAAGTATGGCAGAGGGCACTAAGTGAGCCGTGGGCAGCCAAAGCGGGTAGTTATATAATAATCTAGCTGACCCACGCAACCTCGTTTGCGTCTTCTATTGCCCGTAGTGTCATAATTAATTTTCCCCCGTTTTTGAAACATTGTTCATTGGTGCTCCGCTCCTATTGGCCTTAGCGTGATGATATATAGCCTATAGCCTTCCTCAATAAATGGGCTATCTAACACTGAAAGAATTTTTCAAATCGGACCAGCCCTTTCTTGAGATTGGCGTTTAAACAAACAAACAAACTCTGCAGCTTTATAATATTGGTATAGATGTTATAATTACGGTTGTTACTTATATTTTAAGAATTTGCAAATTTTATGATATCTTTACTTATTTTCGGGCTGATTTTATTATTTGAAACACCTTTTAAATGGCACTTCTATATGCCTTGTTAAAATTCAATACGGTTTAATTCCTAAAAAGATCTTAAATTAATTTTAATCTGTTTCATTTTATTTATAGTACCACAACGTCTTATTGCGGTTGATCTAATCCTAGATATCGTAAAATTGTCGGTGTTGTCAGGTACTTTGTTTTATTAATGCCTGTTTAAGATTCTCTCGCTATACAAAAGCAGAATTTAGCCATATACCAGTGACGCTGAGCTGTCTTTTGTTCGGAACCCTGGCATGTGTAAATGTCTATCTAATAATATATCTCATAATCTAATAATCTAATAATAATCTATGTCGCATATGAATCAAAAAATTGTACCCCTTTTTACGAAAATTATGCGAACGTAAGTTAACGCTTATATAGAGTGCAGAAAGCCAAAAACATAAATAATTAAATGAACTATGGCCTAACTTCGATGGTCCCAGTTGTGGATGTCTAATTTTCACGAACATAAAACAAACGGAACATTGAACATTCACAGTTCTTTGTTCAAACATTGTTAAAACAATGTTTGAACTATTTACTCTACTCAAAAATGTGTTTTTGTAGATTCTATTTTTTTAATAGGGACCATGAACTGGACAACCACTATTATTAATAAACTACATAAATGTCATGTCACAAATTAAGTAGCTAAGATAACAGGTCGATGACATATGGGGTAATTTTAAAAAGTCAGAAATCCTTCATTCAAACAGACTGAATTTTAACTGCAACTCGGAGCTATCTAGGTAGTAAACATCCTTGTATAAATGTGAAATATTTGCATAAATGGGAAGAGAACAAAAAAATAAAACAACAATTTCAATAATAAACCTTTTTTTTTTCAAATAGCATATATTTTTACGAAATAAAAAATACACATTACGTTAAAATAATTTGTATAAGCTATCCTTAGAGCTAACGCCCAACGATTTGTGACGCGAGTGAACATAATACACGATTAAATTGTACAAAAAATATTGTCGATCGGTACATCAATTTTCAAACAATAGGGTGTTGTTTTTTTGGGGAATTTAACTTTTAAAGGAACACGTGTGTGGGTCGTGGTTCGATTTAATATAGTCGCTCGAAAACCTATTACAGCTTGCAGTAATTTTAAAATCAATAAATTTCAGGCACATTTTTGGCCAATAAAGTATCAAACAAGGCTCCAAGTAATTAATCAAACCTTGTCAATTAAAAAAATAATTTTATAAATACGATTGAGTAATAAATCTTTCAAATAAAACCTACCAACAAATACAAATTATTTAAAGCGACAACAAGACTGCAATACCGATATTTTATCGCAACAGGTTAACTCGCAACAGACACCACTTCCGAACTAGACGTAAATACAGTGCTAGTAGATAACGCGCCACTAAACACACTCCCAACAGCTCGCAGCAGTATATCTAGCATGCTAGTCGACTCAATAGCACGTGTACTTAAAGCCTTCAATATCAATTCAACTTGTCATTTTAACAACGCTAGAACACTCTAGGTAATGTCAAATCGAAATGCGACAGTCAATAAAATATGTATTTTTATTAAAAATAGAAAAAATACTTTTAAAATTAACAACATAATGATGTACTGGTTTCACGTCCACGGTTGGATTCGCTCCGCACTTTATACTGACAGACAAAGGGAAATTCTAAAAAAATATTTTTTTTACTGTAAAAGTGATCCATGCAAAATAGTCAAAACAGTAAAAAAAAGGAAAAAATAAATTATATCTACCGAAAGTAGGCTAACCTGCTTTAATCTTAAATTTACATAAAATGCTAACATATATTATATTTTTGTTTTTATATTCAATAAAATATCATACTGTGTAAAATGATCTGTCAGATTGAAAGGATAGAGGACAATTACACAATACGGACAATTTAATTTTATATAAAACTTACAATTTAATTTAATAACAAAAAATATCATTAAAAACAATTCCATCTGTTTGTAACTTAGTTTATTAAATATATCTTCACATAATATCATGGGCGTGTACTTGCTCACACAATAACGTTTACTTAACACTAAGAGGAAAGTAGGCAATGACAGACCATTATACTTGAATGATATATACTATTTCGATATTATATTTTAAAAGCACAAATGGCGGGGGACGTCTCTTGTGACCGGGTAATACCAACAACAGTTTTAATAGTTAATTGTCCAAAAAAATAATAGTTAAATGCTAATAATTGTCCAAATACACATCTGTAGACTCGTACACGGATACAGAAGTGAGTATTATGTTAGTTACATAAGTGTATATAAGGTTCACACTTATATAACAGCTCAGGTTACAAGTAATCCGGATAAACCACAGTCGAAAGTTAGCCCCCAAAACATGAAAGCATTATATGCCGTCTATAAAACGATGAAATAATGTAAAACTAAACAATGCACCAGTTTTGTTACGATTTCGACCGAAAATTGCGGTGCCTAGATGCCGAAATATATCATTTCTTCGTACCGTGTCTTTTCAGGCGCTTCTCCTCTTTATTTCGATTATTAGTAAAAAAAAAACCTGCGAAAGTTGTGTTTATCCAGCTGCCAGATATATCAATCACCGTTATTTCCCGTCAAAACCGCAAGTACAGTCAGAAAATTAAAATTAAGAAATAAAAATTTAAAAAATAAAACTAACAGATGTAAAAACTCATAATTTCCAACCATAAGAACTCGTTTGGCAAGGCATAAGATATAAACCGAAGTAAATTAATTTTGTCAAAATATCGTCAAAAAATAAATTAAAGAAATACGCCGTTTCAACTATTTAATAGCGCCTCTCTAAACACTAAAACGCTCGCGTGTTGCTCAAATTCGAGCAACGCCCTCCAACACTTATGTTGAGTAGCAAAGCGTAATTTACTCAAACTTGAGCATATCTCACGATAGGCTCAATAACGTGCAAAATGCTTAACATAACGCAAATAGTTGCTCAAGTGTCGAATACGTTCGCTCAAGTTACTTAAAGTTGAGCAATCACGAGCGGGTACTAACGTGAAAAGGATAGCAGCACGCTCGACGTGTTCGTCCGATTGGAGCCGAAACGCGCCCGTCCGATAGCCGGTGGGTGGGTTTTGTAAAAATTGTACATACGACTGTTACAGCCGCTCAAAACCAAATAAAATAAAATACTCAGCTACACTCAAGTGAGAAGTTGAGTCTGACTCAGTACCGAGTATTTTTACTCAAAGTTGAGCATTTGAGACTTATCAATATTATATGGGTACTTTTGTTTTAATCAAATGAGTCAGAATTTAGTGCTCCTCAAAAAAAATCTAACTGCCAAGCTTGAAGAGATAGATCATCTATTGTTTACCAAAAATTGGTTGTAAGCGGCTTAGTCAAGCACATTTATAATAAATTTTGTGGTTTGATCGCTATTTTTTTTTATTTATACTGATTAAGTTGTACTAATACCTACTCTACACCTTTCATTGCAAAGTGTAAGTGAATAAGAGCGAACAGGACAGCTAATGTTTATAAAATTCTATTTCAACTATTACAAATATTTTGTTCTTAGTCGATGATAAATAGACCACTCAGAATACAAAACTTATATTTAATTAAGAATTTCTCCTAGTAATGGGAAATTCCTACCGATAGGAATGTCATGATAAAGTGGAAGAAAGATGCTTAAAATGTATTTAAAAAAATGTTAGGATAGTTTTCTTAGAAAGATTTTTAATGGGAAATAATTCCCATGTATAGGAGAAATGCTGAACGATTCTTTTACACAACAATGACATACAATAACTTGTTTCTTAGTCTATGGTATTTTCAAAAATAGCGACCAACCCCACATATACAGCATGTTTCGTTTTGTTTTCACACAATTATGTACACCCCACCGTGAACATACTGTATAAGCTGACAACGTATTACGATTACGTAACGTTTGGATAAATTCTTATAATTATTAAAAAAATTACAAGTAGGTATTTTGAAAGCGAGATGGCAGTGTGGATTTGTGGGTTTATCTGAAAGAGAAAAAATATTTAAATTAAAAAACAGTCATTTGACTGAATTTGTATGAATCTATTGACACCTCGTGCAATCGGTTCAGTGGTTTCACCACCTCATGCAATCGCTACGATGGAATACACAAACATATAAATATACTGATCAAAATATTAAATGTCTTTTCATTTATTAAGAAATAATAATAAAATGGATTAATTCGATGTTAATGCATCTAATCTTCAAGATGATAATGACGGGAGCACATATTTCCTGAACCAAACCGGTGTTCATAGGGGAATTCCTTATAGCTCATTTGCAATTGGCAATCAAACGATAATGTTCCTAGTATGACCTACAACAGATTGTATGTACAAGTTGCTCAGTTAGAGCTGGTCACCTCTAGGCGGGCTGTGGCGTGCTGGACTTCTTCTTCTCTTTCTTCTTCTTCAAGAACGAGGGCGTCCTCAGACCCTTCTTCTTCTTCTTGTCTTTCTTCGGAGAGTCCTCAGTCGACACCTCCTTCGATGGAGATCCCTGAACATACACAATTATATTATTAAATTGAAGCCGTAGAGCAACACGGCCCACCTAACGGAGGAGTGTAGTCACAGCATCTTTACCCGACACAAAACACTCTGTCATTGGTTGCGTGTACATCTTCACAGATACACATTATATACTCACATACACAAACAACCGCCTGTCACTACGCACTCACACGTAACAATTAAAATAAGACATTAACAATTTCACGCACACAAATACATTAGTGTCATTAGTATTTAGTAGCTGATACCCGCGGTTATTGTTGTACCGCGGGTAACGCCGCGGGACAAAGTTAGTCTAAAAAAAGTGGCCTAAATTACTCTCTGGATCATCAGCTACCAAAATTCGCCCAGCCGTTCCAGAGATTACCCGGAACAGACACAGACAAAATTTTTTTTAACTACATTTTTGGTATATGTACCGTATATTCATACATATGCATTAGTAAAAAAAAAAATGTTATTTTAATATTACAAACAGACACTCCAATTTTATTTATTTGTATAGAGTATAGATTACTTTGACAGAGAGAATCACCTGAGTATGGCTACGCCCTACCGTTCTGCACTACGAATTGCACCCTAATAATAGTGATGGAAAAATGAACGTCTTTTTGTTTATATATATTTTTGCTTGTTAAAACACCTAGTCCAGCAACTGATCCACACTTCTCGCGACCAGACGGTCGATCTTTTTCTAGAATTAGTATCGCCATTCAACGTGGTAATGGCGCCATTGTTCTGCCTACCAGCAGCCGATGATGCGGAGTATATTTTTGACGCTTAAATGTAAATATTTTCAATGTTTCTTACTTTACCATAACAGTATTTCCCCAAATATAATTATAATAATTAATGAATTTTGAGGTGATATAGACCCGAGACCCACTTTTTTTTTTTTTTTTTTTTTTTTATATTTGGCCCTGCCAAAATGACTCTGCTCTGCCTGATGGAAAGCATAAGCAGAATCCAAGAGTGGTGGTCACCATACTGCGAATGCAAACAATGCAATAATGCAGCATGGTGACCCACACCATGGCGGGCTAGTGATGCTTCTGCATCATTGGGCCTCCGGTCTCGCACTCACCACTTCAACGACTCTTGCTATTTTCTTTCGCCTTCATAGTTTAAACATACGCACCTCTTTACTGCTGTGGGAGAAGGTGCTCTGGTGTGCGTCAGAGTGGTCACCATTCACTGTGTGTTCGCCTGGAACGCGCAACATAAATATTTAATATTGATACAAATATTCCGGTACAAAGTTTAAAAATTAAAAATAGCTAATCTTTTATTTATCATCATTGATTGTTTTTAAATACTTTATTGTTTAACTAATATATGTGACAAAATTGATTTGAGATATAAGAAAAATCTTTTAATGAAATTGAACGAAAAATCATTCGAAAAGTGTCTTATTGTTTAAAAATAACTAATCTTAAAAAATTCAAAGTACAAAAAACAAAACAGTAGTTTAATAAATCCCTTAAAATAAACATGCCCGTTACCCATGCAATTAAAAACACAATTAGTGTTCCACACACTTAAGTGTCCCACGCACTTTTAGTGTCCCACGCACATTACAAAATACACATACAAAAAGCACTTACCTTCAATGTGAGTTAGTACGACGAACTTTCGGCCCCGGAACCACGTGATAGCTAGGCCATGCAAAGCGTGTCAGGTACATAACGATAAGCACGATTAGGCAAAAATAACAATTTTTAACTTTAACATGACATTTTCCAAAAAAGAGTAGAAAAAATCAACATGTACAGACACTTGATATATAAGAATAAAAAAGTTCACGTACCTAAAATAAAATTTTCAAGAAGAAAAGAATTGTATTTCGATAAAAGAAAAGAAATTAGTCAGTGAAAGTTTAAGAAAATGTACATCCACCTGTAGCCTTTTAGTGGTGGTAGTTTAGGATATCCGACACATTTGTACCCGTATCCGCGGGGCTACAAAATGATCTTCATTATTTATTTTTAAGATTGTTTATATCAACCGACTCCTGTAGCACTGACGTCATCACATGTTTTTTTAATTTAAAAAATGTGCATGTGATTTGAAATAGTTTTGTATTGTAGTGGCTTTATTTAAGTACTGTAATATGGACTCTAAAACTCTACAAAATGAAACATTAAAGAATATGCACACTTTATTACATCATAATATTAGTAGCAGCAGAAACAGCGAAGTAATAAAAACAAATAAAGCCAATCATTTGTGCCAAAGTTATATTTAAAACCAATTCCTCATCACTTTAACACGACAACTAATGTCTTTACATCCTATTATTTAAAAAATAAATACACTGCTCTTTAAATGCATCACAATTTTATAAAAGACATTTTAGTAATGGCAATGTTTAAAAGTTTTAAATTGTTAACTTATTTTTATTACCTAATTACTGCGAGTTATAAAATGTCATTGAAAATAAAGATATATACATATTTATATTTTTTAAATAATAGGTATACTTGATGAACTGTAACGTAAATTGGTTTTACATGTAAAGTTAATTTATCTAGCGACATTAAATTAATTCAAATTAATATAGCGCTTAGCGGAATACATATTTGAAAATGAAAAATAAACATGTTATTATGTTTCTAGAAACTAAGGAAATAAAAATAAATATCAAAACAAAAACATAGTTGTAAAGAATAGTAACAAAAACTATCATATGTATTATTTTAAACGTAAACATTACGAACTGACAACATACTTTATTATGGTTTTGCATACTTATAAATGTGCCGTATACCCGTGTTCGTATCCGCAGATATCCGAGCAAGAAATAAGATCTGTATCTATGTATGTGATCTTTTACGAATTTTTTTTATTATTATAATTTATCACATTAATTATAATATTATTACATACTTAGCTGTCTCTATATAGATCAATCCGCAAGTCATAGTAAATGTAGTGCAGGTCCTGTTATTTTATCCTCAATATGTATATACCGAAGGGTTATCCGAAAAATCGATATGCGTATTAGTGGATCTAGACACTCATAATCCGTTTTCGGATTCGCATCCGCGGATACGCATTTCTAACGATCCGGCACATCACTAATTACAAGGTAGTAGAATCAAAAATAGCTGCATTTAATTCAGAGTTAATCAATTCTTGAATCGAGCTTCTCTTTACTCGAACGTGTCGAAAAACAACTTAATTTTTACAAGACTTTAAGCGTCCTTAAGAAAGTTTCATAGAATTGGAACACGTTGAGAAGATTTAAGCCAGAGTAATGTTCAAAGAGTGCACCGAATTTGCTCTGTAATGTGACTTGCGTTATTTTCGATACGTCTACTCGTATGTCGTGCTAAATACTGATCGTAGTATGAAAGTATGCAAAATCACAGTACGTTTTTTTGTTGTAAAAAAAGACGCGAATTCGGTTCGCCAGCTCACCACCATGCCAGCTCCCGGCCTACACGGTGTGTTTAGTTTGTACAAAACGTGAAATGTAAAAGTTCCACCTACCTTTTAACAAGAGAAATTACTCTTAAAAGAAATATTTATATGTTTTTTTAAGTCATTTAAATAATGTTTCTTCGTTTACATGCAATAGCGTATAATACCTTTAAGGTTTTATATCATTGTTAGTAACTATACACTACGGTATTTTTACCAGGTGAGGTACACGAGGATCATAGGTACCATTATGATTAACATAATATTCGATCGGATATTAATTCAGCAGTCGTATATCCGGCTGTCCAGCTTTCGAAACAGACGGATATCCGACAAATCAGCCATCATTCCCACTTTTTAATATGACCCCCTTTGACTTCAACCAATTCTGTTGTCTCAAGTCCTAATATTTTGAATGTCGTCTGCGTATAGACACCTTAAATGGGCGTCCTTTTGAATTTGAGACATACGTGAAGTCAAAATTATACTAAATGGAAGTTAATCGAATTCACTGGAAGTAGCTTAAGGATAACCCCATAAGTTATTCATTAAAGTTAAGATCTAACAATACTCCATACCTTTCAAATATTAAAAAGGATTTTACCAAATGCATTTCATGGCGTAAGTACAAGTTAGAGTGCTGTGTCACTGGGAAATTTTAACCGGACAGCTTCGTTCCTTATCCCTATATATTTCTTCTATTCAAATCTTGTGCCTTCCAAATCACTAGGATCGAAACTTTCAGACATTCTGAACTGAGAAATGATCTTATAGAATAGAGTATCTTCATACGGAGGCCAACTGGAGTACTGTCTCTTTGACGGCTTACTATGAACCTCATAGAGTAATCTCTTTTGAGGAACAGTTTCCACATCTTCCACTTTTTGGATCTCACAATCTTTTGGCAGTCTAGGCTCCATTACAGAATCGCAACTCTCAAAATCAATCGAGTTTCCCGGTGACCCATAGAACTCTTCTTTATAGTCGTTAAAAAGAACAGAAGATCGTTTAGTCAGACCTTTTTGTGCGAACTGTTTTGGTTTACTTTCGTCTATGTCGATTGAAATAAAGCTAGGCAGAGTTTCATCAGCGCTTTTGATGGCTCTGGATGTCCTTTTCTCTTGTGCAACTAACTTATCGTCAAAGGATACCCAGAATTTAACTCCCCCAGAATTTTCAGTTTGCTTTATTGAGATCACGTTTTGCTTTTTGATGAAAGGAGAAACAGTATTATCTAAGGAGTGTCTTAGTTTCAAATTTGTTTTTATTGGAGACTCTTCTAGTTCGAAAATTGGCGTTATATTAGGTGATGAAGAACGACTTAGGACTTTTGAGGAAGAGAACTTTTGAGGGTCGTCTGTGCAACTTGGTGGTGTGAAATAAGCATCAGATGATATTTGATATGAGGTTTCAAGCGCTGACAAATCATGATCATCTTCTCCGTAGATAGGTTCCTCATTTAAAGATAGAGCTGCGTTGTCATAACAATAATATTCTTGATCATTGTCTATTAAATGAGTTAGTGAATCCTGGTTTTCATTGATGTTCTCGTCATGAGATCTTTGCTGAGGGACCTTGTTAAAATGTTCAGATATTTCATTAATTTGTAAATTGTCTGTATGATGTTTTTTCGCACTGATATCTAGATCTGTATGTTCAAGCTCAGTTCTAGGCTGAGACTCGTCGTCGTGACTGACTTCTTCAAGGAAGGCGTTATTCATCGCACTGGAATATATGAACGTTTCATTAAGGTTTTCATCTACATCCGTGGTATAAACTCCATCAACGGCTTCTGACTTATCTATTGTATCATTCGGAATATTTGAATCATTACAAATATAATCTGTTGTACGTAGTATACTTTCTTCAATTTGAGAATCTAGTTTATTACCAAAATAGTTTAGTGTTTCGAGATTTTTCATATGTACTTCAGTTTTATTGGTATTTTTTATCTTATCTTTAGTATCCTTTTTATCGTTTAATTTTTTTGTATTAAAACTAGATTGTGTATCATAAATATTTTCATTATCTGTTTGCGATTTCAAATTTTCAGCTTCTACAAAACTTTCTGAAGTAAAATAGTTTTCTTTAAGATTAAACCCTATATTTGAATCTACAGTAAAATCAGTACCAGTCTGTTCACTTTTATGAGGTACATTGAGTTCAAGTTGTTCGATTTGAATTGGTTCAATATTTAACATTTCCTCTTCATCATTAAAATCCAACCAAACATATTTAGCCGTGTAAAGAATGTCTTCGGAGTCAACCACAGTAACTACTTTTTTCTCATTCTTTTTATTTGCCTTACTCTTCTCACGACTTACAAACATGACTCTATCAAATATATAATAGACAATACTTTCAACCACTTTATTTGTTTGAACGAAATCTGTATCACATACTTCTGTTAAAATTGTATCATTTAAATATACGTTTTGTTCAATGTCTTCAATTATTTTTGCAATAGAAAACGTTTCTATCACCTCTTCATTCTGAACATTATTAACATCTGATGTAACTTTTATAGCTGTCAACATAATTTCGATCCTATTTATTATAATGGCTATAATCTCGGCTACAACTTCGTATTTCTCGAATTCGGCTGTAGAATCAAAGCTTACTCTGTCATTTGAACTCATTGTACTCGCTAAGGATACTTGTCGTCCAATATCTACAAATGCCTCATTATCCAAAGCAACTTTTATATCCCCATGAATATCATGATTTATTTCTTGTTCAGATATTTGATATAAATCATGTTTTTCACAGATATGAATAGCACCGATATTGCTTTCAGTGACGTTTACATCTGTGCTCAGCTGTTCAACAAACTTAGTTCCTTCTACTTTTTCAAAGTCAACGTTAGATATTTCAACTTCAGAATCGCTTTCTGCTAAACTTGCAGCTAACACAGCGTTCAACGATGTTTCTATAACATCTTTCTTATCATTTTGAGATGTGTTACACTCATCCCCGTACGAACTTTTAGATTCTTCTAAAATAGGTTCTAGAACGTTCTTAGCCTTCAACGGAGATCTCTTATCATCATTATTTTTGTAGTCTTCGCAGTAAAAGTTTATAGGTACAGAGTAATCCCTGATGTCTTTCTCTACTAACTCTTTTACTGGACTTTCATATGATTCTTCTAAATCAGTAAAGCTATGGTATTCCCCTTCAGTCGATTCTATAGTTACATTAGTATCTTCTACTGTATCAATATACACAGAATGATGTAAGGAAGCATCCCCACCGTTCCCAGTCCGTTCAATAGTCTGTAGTGCGGGGTTATGTGACTCTTCTTTTTCAATAACAGTCTGATTCTCAGACGAGAAGCTGTGACCAATGTCTCCTATATAATTATCTTCATTGAATTCTTGACTTTCAACAAATTCGCCATCCTTTTTGTCCACTTTGTAGATTGGAAAGATTTTTTCTTGTACTTTAACGTGTGAGCACGCAGGTTTATCTATTTCTTCTGCACATTTTTGATGAATGTTATCTACCGAACGAAATATAGATGTAACTTTAGGCTTAAGAGTTTTCTCCTCTTTACTCAACTCCCACGTGTAGGAGAGATTGGTAGCTCCACAGGAGTTACATCTAGGCAGATGGTAATGAGTGGGTTCAGGATCTTTGATGAACGAATTTATGAAACCACCATGGGACTGTGTTCTGTAGAGCTTACCGGTGCCCTTCTTTTGTCTGGATAAAGATCTAGACTTCAAACCACCGTCGGATTTGCATCTAGTGTCCCATTCTATAGAAGGTATGGAGTATAAGCTAGATCTGCTACTGGCATGCCCTAACTCTTGGTGACCTAACCTGGTACTAAGACTAACTTTACATTTGGGCACTTTGGGGGGAGTATCAAAACTTTTGACGATATTTTCGAAGTTGGATATTCGAGAATAGTCGTGTTTTGAACGTTTGTTAGTAGATAGTGCTTCTTTCTCTTCGGTTTTACCTAAAAATTCAAAGGATTGAAAGTGTTAATTTGAGTTTAGTTTTACTCTACTTCTACCTCAAGAGATTTACCAAATTTACTAAGAAGAGAGTTAACTACTACTACTACTAGTTATATATACTAATATAATAAAGTAGTACAGCTTGTTTCATGATCTCGTTAGTCTTGTACTTTCAATATCATTTTTATATTTTCCCTCAAACAGGTTTTATACAAAACAAGTTGTATTAGAATTTGCATTTGAGGAGTCTGACACCTTCTCATAAGTACGATTATTTCCTCTATATATGTGAATAGTTTATCTAAAACGTGTATTTGTTTATATTCTCTGCCTAATTTGGTTTCAGACAGCCGTTTGCGATGTCTCTAAAGTACCATTCTTAATGATATGATAATAATTCTTATACTGAACAAATACTACCTACTCGACAAGCTATTCAATTACTAGACAACACAAATGAAATGATTAACCCGGGGCACGGTCAAGCGAAATTGACCAGAATGATGACACATACCCAAATAGGGATAACCAAATGATAGGTACAACACAATGTGGCTGGACTTATAACGACACAATATGTACTGAATATCTGACCCATCATCAGGGTCAGAAGCGGTCCATAGCTAAAGCTAAGACGGACACTGTCGTATGCGAGTGATAGCGATAAAACAGCTTAATTTACTCCAGATTGATTTTAATTTAATTTCCTATTTCCAGATCGAATGTTTGAATTTCTTGAAAAGAAATTGTATAGAAATTGACTATGAAATTGAAAAAATATTATTATATAAGAAGTGCTAGTTGTTCAAAAAACTAAAAAATATTTGGAACGAAAATGTGTGCAACTTCTTAAGTGAGTATTCTCTCGACAGAACAATTAAGTTATCTTTAGATTTTCAAATTTTATTTGTCCGCTTGGAATAAAAATAATTAAAAATCACAAATTTTCATAAGATTGTTAGACATTCGTGTCTTTTGCAGAATCTAACAATACAATCACAATAACAATACTAAATTACATAACATCCAGTACATAAAAAAGGTCATTTTAAATTATATGTTACAAGTATATTTGAAAAGATTTTGCTTTCTACACATAGTGATCAAACTTCAATCTGGAGATAGTAAATAGATCAATACATCTTGGTCTTTCGAGCCGAAGGTGTAACCCTCGTCCTCACCTCTGGAGACGGTTTGTTGCACAGCGGCATGGTGAGCTCTGACTACAACAGGACCCTGAACTGGAGGGCGAGGCTCATTGTAGTAAAATACCCTCTCATCATCAGACATCAGTTGAGGGTCTCGCGGCATAGCTTTAGATCATAGAACCATCGTCAGAGATTGCACACTCAATTTTCAATTCCGCAAACCACATCACACTCACTCTCATGCTGGTATTTAATAGAATTTAGAATCCAAATAAGGAGAAAAAGCTATCAGTCAGAGACAAGTATAAGTAACTTTCTATGCCAAAAATACACTGGAACTGTTTTTCTCACTGGAATAATTATTTCAATTATTTATAGGACATATGAGGAAACCGGTCACATGAAGGTATTAATTCCTGAACACCCGAGAATTTTGAGTTATAAGTAAGTACCTCCGTCTTGGAGTAGGAGGAGGTACATCAAAGATTTTGCCAAGGTATTCTGTTATAATCATTCTGCCATCACACCCGGCATGCGATCCAATACATTCAGAACATTTTATGATACCTCAACGCCTGGAATATTGTACTCTGGACAAGTCTCCTACTTCCTACATCCACTTAACACACACATTTCATTACAGACACTAATATGCAACGTGTTATAAATCGGAGTTGTCATATTTTAGAGTACACAATACACGTGATGTTAACTATTCTATCTTAAGGCGCGTTTCCACCGAAATTTGACAACACAAACGTTGACAACTTTTGTTCTGTGGAGACTCGGCTTTAGGCACACCAGATAAACACACATTAAAAAAACCGGTGAACATCTGACAGATCTTCATGCAGATAATAATAATTAATAATATGGACGCTTGCAAGCATCGCAATGGACCTCCCTCCACGAAACATTCAAAGGGGGTAGGTTGGGTCTTAATGACTTCCTTCTGTAGTAAAGCATATAATTTGCATAATACGAACTATTTGAATCTGTGGCACTTCGGTCGAATCAGTCTTTATATGCTGAACCATGAATACCTCTCAGTTTTCTAATTTTGATTATTTTACTACTTTATACAAAATATCCGGACAAATCCGGATACTACAATTATCTCAACATTTCCTTTTACGGAATATGCAAATGCAAATAATCTACATTTAAATTTAGTTCTTCGCGGGGCTACAGTACCCAAAAATATGACAACTACCATTCTCCAACACGACACGACAATCCATTCAATCTAAATCACTCCACTCCATTCGCAGACGTGACCCTCTCACCTCTAACGACGACGTGTGCCATCGGTGACGTCATCCCTGAGGACGTCAGCGGGGACGCGGGAGAGTCTAAGAACACCTCGTCGTCGGACAACAAGTTCGGGTCACGGTGGGTCACTTGTTGGTGCACTACTAAAATATCGTATAACAATTGCTAATCACTTATGTTTCAATTAGTATTTGTTTTTGTTCAATAAAACTTTTTCATTTATAACGGGGTCACTGGTGACCACAAATCTTTTACTCTTTAAAAATTTTCACAACAGCAATATTTTTTTGTAAGATTTAACACTATCTAGTTCGACGGTGACCACTCATGTTTTTGTTTAAATACTATTGAGGTCACATGTGACCATCAAAATTTTCAATTAACTTCTGTATAATTTTATAACGACAGAAAAGATAGAGAGATAAGAAGAATTAAATTAAACAAAGAAAATAAGCGTTAATAGTAATAAAAGCCAGAGTAATTAGAGAAACTGATACTACACTCATTAGTAAGAAGTAGTGGAAGAAAAAACATGCAACTACATATTTTAGTAAGTTTTTCAACTGATATGTTAGTCATTTTCACAACTATCTTGATTTTAACGTAAGTTATTATTGAACATCCATTTAAATAATTAAACGGTTTCAGCTTTTATATAATATTTGTCATAATCACAAACATATCAGTTCTGTGTTGGTCACAAGAATCAGATTTTTTATGCGCTTTTATAAATGTATCTCAATACGTATGGTAGGTAAACAACAAAGCCTCCTTTACTAACTTTTAAACTTTCGCGTTCCATGATATATTAACAATTATTTTTACATGAATTAACGTGATCACTTATTAAAAGTTTCGACCAGGTTGCACTGGCCGTGGTCACAGGCTGACTGTCAGCCTGTGACCACGCTGCTGAGTAAAAATAATTGTTAATAAAGCCTCCTTTATCCTCAAAAGCTTTAAATGGCGCACAACTGAATACATGGATCTCCTTAGAAAGGGCTTCTCCTGCTGTACCACGCTGTCCATGCGGGTTAGTATGGAGTTTGTGTCAAGTGTTCCTTCTCTGCAGTGCTATTGTCCTGCGTAGTTCACGCTGCGCTCCTTTAGTCGGTTCTTACGACACCCACGAGAAACCCGCCACGCTATGGGAGAGCTACGCTTCGGCATGAATGGCTGGCTCGACCGGACTGACACCACGGCCTCACATAAAGCCGGTGTGAAATATTTCACGGAGTGAGTGAGGATACCGGAGGCCCATACCCGACAATTCCTCCTATCTCCCCCTTCCCCCATCCCCTAAAGGCTGGCAACGCACTTGTGACGCTTCTGGTCTTGCATGTGTCCATTGGCAGCGGTAATGGCTTACCATCAGGCGATACATCTGCTCGTTTGCCCTGCTGTTCCATAAAAAAAAGCCTTTTATATTATTCAAAGCCACCATCTATCTCTGTAGAAAATTTCACACATAATCGTTCAACCGTTTTTATGGCAGACTTTGTTGTAATTTCAATCAACTGTTAACGCACATAAGGTCGATATTTGCGTAACTGATTGTTGTGACCACAGCAGTGACCACAGTGAGTATATAGATAGATATACGACAGATGTACTACATTATGTATAACAAACCTTTCGTCCGGTCGGCGTGCGCGCGCTCCGAGTTCAAGAAATCAGTGGTGTCAACTAGAAGATTCAGACAATCATTTACAAAATGCATTCACATGCAAAAACAATATTGACCATCTCACAACTGGGTTTTTTTTTAATAAAACTGAATTATAAAATATTATGAGCATCATCCATTAATTACGTAGAATGTCTGTTGAGACTCTTTTGGATTCGGCTACGGTGAGTTTTTTTTTTTATTAATAGGACAGTGGTGATAATTCTGTTGTTGCGTCTAATTTTCTATTGTCTTATTTTAGTAAAACAATTTCCTAAATTCTAATTTTGCATGTATTTATTTAGATAACGTTTATTTTTGAGGGACATATTTAATTTTAGTTAATCTTTGACACTTAAAATGTTCATTTGACAGGACAAAACTCATTTTTAGTGATTTTTATTTAAACAGTATTCGAACCACACACTGAACACTATTGGTTCTATCATTTAGTCATTTTATTTTTCTTTATGAACAGAGTATATAATAGATAAGTAATAAATAAAAAGGAATCCCGCTGTAGTCCTCTTGTAAAGATATATACAGGTATGACGTATCGTTGTGTTTCAGGATGTTCTGAATCTTTTCTAGAATACACAGCTCACGCATATACACACAGCCAACTCAATGAAGTCATTTCAAAACGTAGTTAATGGACGATACTTCGTAAAAATAATGCAATTACTTTAAATAAGTTTTATATAAATATATATTTATTTACATAACAGTAGTATATAAAACAGGCAGGTATCGACAGTCGTGTATGATGTGTAACGCGTGTCATCTCACCTACAATATGACGAACAACTCTAGCGGTCATTGGCCGAAATAAATATATAACGCAAATTTCCTGGTTTCCTGAACACCTAGTGTGAGTCAATCACGTCAAGTCGCGATGATCACGGGATGAACACCAATCGAACTTCATAAGCATTCGGTATCAAGAGTAAGTCAATCTATTTCCAAATTATCCAAATATATAATAAAATTGTAAGACATCGATATTTGTACATTAAAGATATTTAAAACAAGCTAATAGGGAAAACTTTTTAAAGTAACAAACTCAAATCCACAGTTTTTTTTAGTCTTTGCGTGTCTCAGAAGTGGCTGAACCGATTTGGATACAGTTTTCTCTTAGGTATGGTGAACTTCACTTAAAATTTTGTGTTTGTTTTTTTTATTCAGTTGACATTTAAAAAGTTTTATGATTTTAAAGAATCATAATAACTAGTGAGTAAAATAAACTCACACTAGGTCAGGCAGTTGCGTTTCTTTTCACGTAATTGTCTCGCATAAAGTGAGATGATAGATTTACACATCAAAACTCTCTTAAATTACTGTCTAGTAATTGACCCTCAGTCTACACTACAGCATGTCCTTCTAAGGTCAAACCCGCATGCCTTCTACGAACAGGCAGGATAGGGGGGCGTGCTAACACTTCAGTATCTTAAATATAGACCTCATCACAACGGCACACGCAATTCCTTCGTATAAATTTAGTAAATAAAAATTTATTTTAGCTCCATCTAGTGGAGATCAACCGAACTATTCTGTATCGCACAATTAAGGTTCTCTAATCTGGTTACTCATTATATATGTTAAGCTCAGTTAATACATAGTTGGACTTCGGCAAGCTCGGTTCTATTTAAATATGAACATTTCACGCTTACGGAGTGGAAATACGTACTGAGAAGAATACAAGCTTTATTCTTCAAATGTATCGACACTTAGGAGCGTTGACATTTTTTATGTTTTATTTACTACTAGCTGAACCCCGCGGTGTTACCCGCGGTTATTGTTGAACCGCGAAATTTTAACTACATTTTTGGTATATGCATCGTGTATACATACATATGCATTTAGTAAAAAGCTGTTATTTTAATATTACAAACAGACACTCCAATTTTATTTATTTGTATAGAAAACAAAAAATAACCAAACATGTTACGGTGTCAAAAAGAGTTAGATTATTTGTTAGTATTCCTTTCAATTCGACACATACGAAGGTTTTGAGTACACCGTGTGAAAAGGAACTTAAATATAAAATATAAATAAAAGAACTTGTAAGTAAGTAAGTAAGACTAGTGATAATGTCGAAATGGATTTAGAAGAGTGTTGTTTAGTTATTAAAATGTACTTACCGTCACTTAGGACGACCTCCGGCTGGCTACGGACCGGCGCTTGTTTCGTTTCTATTCTTAGCACGCGGTGCTCTGGAAATTAAAAATTGGTATTGATTTAATCGCAAATATATTGTATTATAATACCAATCAAAATTTAAATTTATCAAAATACTGTGTTGTTCTTTTGTGCGTAGTATTCTCGAGTATTGCTCTCAAGTGTGGAACCCGCGGTACCAAGTCCATATTAATAGACTGGAATCTATTCAACGTAGGTTTCTGAGATTCCTCGAGTATAAATGTAACTCCAGCGATCCACTGTACGAACAGAGATGTCATAGACACCATATACTTCCTTTAATTAAGAGACGGAACATAGCGGATATTGTGTGTTTAGTCAAAATAGCTCAAAGTCAGTTAGACTCACCCCATCTACTTTCCAAAATTAAGTTAGTGTGCCAAACAGCACTTTAAGGCAACCAATTTATCTGTCAATCCCTATATGCTCAACAAATTATAGACAAAATTCATTTTTAATTAGATCTGCCAACGAATTGAATGCGCTGACTGACTTCCCGAACCTTGACTTATTCACAACCAAACCTAACAAGTTCAAAGATGTCTTATCGCACTCGTGGTTTAATGCTTTTACGACGGATTAACGGATTTTTGTTTTTATTATCTTTCTTTCTGTTCACTTGCAAAAATTGTTTTGTTATTTAATTTTTCAAATTTATTACATCCCTAAAGTAAGCTTTAGACATTTATATGTGAAAACGTTTAAATGGTGTTTAGCTGTTTATATAGTTATAATCGATCTAAAATATATCACTGTATGTTTTCCTTACATAAATAAATAAATAATTGTATGTGTGTGTGGATGTGTGTGTGTGTGTGTGTGTGTGTGTGTGTGTGTGTGTGTGTGTGTGTGTGTGTGTGTGTATGTAGGGGTGTATGTGGGAGTGTGGTGGTGGGCGTGCACGTACCGTCGCGCGACTCCTCCTCGGTCTCGGAGGGCGCGCTGGCGGGCGACGTGACCTGCGCCGCGCTCAGCGCCTCCGACTCCGACAGGTCCGTGTCGTCTGGAACACCGACACACACTTATCTAAATATTTTATTTATTTATTATTTATCTAACTCACTCTAACACACTCTAACTCATCGCACGACGCGTACTATCATTAACAACATTACTTTTTATTGCATATTGATATTTCAACGTTACGATATAAAAAAAAAAAGTGGGTGCCAGTCACAAGAAAAAAACTGTTCAGAGCTAGCCAAAGAAACCCTCAGAAATGTTTCTTTGGCTAGCGTACAAGTCTTACTGTATGTGAAAAGATGGGTACGTAACCACTAACTCCAAAAGTAAACCTTTAAAAAAAGATTATTTCCGTAGGTTCATTACATAATGCGAAGTCAGAACTAGCTAAAAAAACTTTAATAAGAATGTGAGGTATGGAAAAGGATGGGTGTGCACTCACAGTCTCCGGGGCGCTGCTTGCGCTCGACGGTGCGCTTGTACTCGTCGATCTCGGTGTCGGTGACGTGGTCGAAGGGGTTGCGCGCGTAGGGCGCCGAGTACACGGTGGCGTTGTGCTGGTAGCCGCGCTGGATGATGCCCTTGGACGCCGCGCCCATCAGCACCTGCTGACCACCACAACACACACGCTCCTACTCAGATACCAATCTACTTATCTGTATTCCACAGTTCAAACTTGTACACACACACAGCTTTCTGCTAATGAAAACATGTGTACACTCACTTACAATACTCCTCGAAAATACAAAAATTAACCTTATTTCATTGAGATAGAGTTGATAATCGTTCGCTACTATCTGAAAACCTATAATATTTTTCCTACATATGACTTTCAGATCTATTTTAATGAAATAAGGTTACTATTTCATTGGTAGTAAGCGTTTTATCACTCGATGTTTATTGAATTTTAAGCAGTAGCTTTTAACAACATAACATAACATAACATTACAATTAAAATATATGCAATAAGTTAATTTAATGTATTTACGATACATAATTAGACATTATAGTACTGTAGTATATCCATATACTATATTGTCGGCTCTTAGATGCATGTGCCCGCTCACCTCCGTCGCTCACAGTTGACTGAACTGTATCCGACCGCACATGCACTAGAGACGACATAATGCTTCCTTCTCATTCATTCACAATACAATGAGTAAGTGAATGAATGAATTCGTCGCTAGTGATGTGACTGATAATAGATACATACACTACAAGTACTATTTTTCTTGAAACCAAAAAAACTTCCTTCTTAAACAGAAAAAGGAATAAATTGATATATGATGATTTTAAAGTAGGTATGAAGGTATTTGTTCCAAGACTCACCACGTGGTCGCCGGTGTGTGTGTTAGCGGCATCCTCGCCGATGAGCTTGCTAGCCTCGTCCCACGTCACTCCCTCCAGGATGTGGGACTGAGGGCCGGCGCTAATCTTGTCTGCACGTCTGTACTCCTTGATCTACCATAACACATGGAAATTATTGGAACAGATCAACTTTATTCTGATCCCTTAGCAAATTTGCAAGTGTTTCGTGCATTCTCGTTCTACGATCGCTAAAACTTTTATTCTCTTGGTTATAGGCTAATATTTTGTTTTCACTTGTCATTCCCACATATTTGTTGGATTTCTACGAACGTCTGTAGAATACAACTTAACTAGGAGGGCTATTAGCTAAGAATTTGCCACTGCAGCCGTATTTGTATCTGGTGCGTCTTTAAAGAGTCGACTATCAACTACGCGGGTCCACATCACTGCTGAGAGAAATATTAACCCGTCTGTCTAGCGTAGTATGGCAAGCCAGAACCAGTCCTTTCGAAGGAGAGGCCAATGTCCAGATGAAACATTCATGAAACGGGCACAAAGAACATAGATTCAGAACTGTCCCAGTTCCGTCTCAAGTGGACATCGAATCCACAACACTCAGAAACGGAGTGGTGATCACATAAAGACTTATGCTATCCATGCAGTTGAACCGCATCACTCTTACACATACTAATATCATAAATTCGAAAGTAACTGTAACGCTTTCACAGCTAATTAAATTCAGCATGGAGACACTTTGTTTCTTGAGAAACAACATAGGCTACCCTTTACTGCGATAATCGACATATACACGGGCAGAATTGCGAGGAAATGCTAGTATATACATATTTTTACATCATTTCCTGAACCTAAAAATGAGGGGTTTCTTCTGGAATCTTCTTCGGTACACGGCAAATCTAACCTGTCTTTCCAGAAGCTTTAACCAAAAAATACTGTTCTTACCTGTTGCTGCAGTTGCTTGAACTCCTTCGGATTGGTGTTCTTCGGTACGAACTGTAGGGTATCAATCTTGACCGGGGTGCTGGAGTGTGCCGGCGAGCCGTCCTGTACCCACTGGATCCATTGCACCATTACCCAGTATCATCGTGACCCGATACGTCACGTCATGTCGTGTGACGTCACAATTATTTGACAGGCAATGTCATTATTTGACATACGTTTTTGTCAATGGTGTGTATATAGTTTTTGGTACCAGGAACAGTTGTGGATTGTTCCGTTTTATAACACCATTGATCAGTTCAATGTGGTCATTTAATGACAGCCACATGATTAACGATGTTTTCAGGATATTTTCATTTTATTCGCACATTGAAGGTCCGTGTCCGTAGTGTTGTCACCGAACGTGATAGAAAAAAAAAGAGAAAAAATTTAAATTAGTAACAATGTTGCCAACATGTTCAGCGGAAATTCGACAAATATTTTTTTAAACAAATATTTATCAATATCCGTTAGGAAAAGGTTAGTTTAAGGAAAATAGTAGGTGGCATTTATACTTTAATAATAAAAGAAAGTAAAGACTTGTGCGAAGAAAGTTAAAAAATAATAAAAAAATAAAAAATTGCGTATTTTTACACCTGGTAATACATCGAGCGTGTACAGTACAGATTTTCCGCATTTCGGGCATAAGCAC
The DNA here is from genome assembly GCA_905220595.1 of Spilosoma lubricipeda. NCBI lineage: Eukaryota > Metazoa > Arthropoda > Insecta > Lepidoptera > Erebidae > Spilosoma > Spilosoma lubricipeda. The sequence goes on along the minus strand of HG992301.1, from coordinate 12,977,526 downwards.
ATTCAAATACATTTCCCATGCAAAATAAACTTTTTTTTTACATAACTAAGCATGTTGTAAAGCTGCATTCGCCCTGAGGGAGCTTTAAGAAAAGCATTTTTGTAAATAAAACATACAACACTACTGATATTCTAGCACAGCCTTCAAAATAAAATGATTACTATTTTTTTATAAACCTAAACATATCGGGCCTAATATTTTGTATAGTTTCGTGCACATTGCAGGCACGGCTCGAAGGCACGGCTCGAAGGATAAAATGGGAAGAAAATAAAACTGAGGTCGTGCAAAGGAATACAGGATGAAGTATTTACATGTGGCAACATAACTACCAATATCGTGACAAAACTACACTGTACAGACTCGATGTTCGAATAAAATATTTTATTCCAAACCAGGGTTGCCATAATGAAATGCTGTTGAATATACATTAATACCAATATATCCTGTGGATATTGCAAATGGATATTTAAATTTCACTTGTGGTAATTTGGACTTCACGACGAAAAACTCCCGAGACCCCGAAAGTGTTAGGAAAAGCTTTGAAAAGTAAAGAAAAGAGTGGAAAGGAAAATATTTTTGACATAATTCTTGACTTATTAACACTGTCCTATTATTTGGTGACAGATATTTGTTCTTTGAAAATGTTAACTAAATTAAAATGTGTACAAAATTTTAATTATTGGAACACGGTTTATCACACACAGGAATCAACAAATCCCAAATTACAGAACAAGTATACTATAAAATGAGATAAATAAACAAGTATATTTTCTTTATTATCATACCTTTAAATATAAAGGTGAATATGAATAAATATAGTATTATTAATATCAACATGTTTGAGAACATAAATAACCAAATTATCTTACGAGTAATTACACTAAATTATTTATTAACTTAACTGTACTTATTTGTAAACGTTATTTAACTTTAAGTTAAGCAACAGTTCTGTGTTATTTTCAACTTTAAACTTACAGTCTTAAAGTTGTAAATAACAGGACCGTTGCTTGAAATTAAATAATGTTTATAAACAAGGAAGTAAATTTTAAACTAACAAGTGTAACATTATAAAAATCTGCAATTCAAATAAATATCAATACATATCTATAAAAAATCTACTCGAGAAGTTGTCATACCTACAAACAAATCAAAATGTCAAAACTAACAGATTTTGACAGGTGTCAAAGTCAGAGAATTATGTCAAAATGAAAATGAGATATTATTAAAATGTCGTCGGAATTACCTCATCGTTGTTAGCGTCCACCCACTGTAAAACATTATTACATTAGTAATGTAAATAACACAACAAAAATAAACACAAATAAAAAACTATCAAAAGCATTTCATTATGTGAGTGAAGCGTTAAAATATAAAAGTGTTATTTTGTTTTTTTTTATATATTTTTAATATTAACCATAGATTTTATATTCTTTTAACATATCTATAAGCACAATAATTATATTGAAAGCATGTTTTACACAATCCCGTTTAGTGGGGGAAACTTTTTGATCATATTCAAATGATAAGAATTATTACAAAATAGAGACGAATATTAAAGAAAAAAGTAATAAAAAGACGTGATATCAAAAAGTTTCTTAGGTTGTAAATTATACACACTTAGCTTCAAGCAATTAATAATATTATAAAACGTTTTTATATATTAATCTGAAATAAATAATCTTTCGTGTTTTTACGATTTTATAATGATTTTACAGCAAAAAGAAGTATTTGAGCCATTTTGAGCAAAAAATATATATATAAAACGCACAAGTACTATTTTTCGCACAAAATTCTTATAATCTAAGTCACATATAAACTATAGAAAAGTATGTTAACATTATTTTCACGGAAAAAGATACAGCTATAGTTATCCAAAAGCTGATATAATATAATACTTACAATAAAAAAGTAAAATGTTAAAAGTTAAAAAATAATATAAATGCCACTACTACCGAAAAGATCCCAAGTAAAAATATATAAAAAATTAAATGTTAATATAAAATGGAATGTAAAAAATAAATGAGAATAGTTTATGAATCAGTCACTGCTCTGATGGTGTGTTGCAATGCAAGTCGTGACGTTTTCACTATTCTATACATCCTAACTGTGATATAAATGGCAAAAGTTTTATATGAGGTAACGTAATGTTATAAATATATTCTAATATTATATTACATAGAATATAAACTTTAGAAAATAATATTTCTTTTGAGGGTTGTATGACAGAAGGCTTCTCGAAACCATAGAGCAACAGTAGCCTCACGCAAGCGTTCCCCTTTGTCACAGTATAAGCACAAATGTGCCTACGCAACACACTTTTATGTCACAGAATGTATTTGTGTGTCTTTAACCGACTTCAAAAAAGGAGGAGGTTGCTCAATTCGACCGTATATATATTTATGTGTATTCGCGGATAACTTCGTCGTTTATGAACCGATTTTGATGATTCTTTTTTTAATGGAACGGAGATACCCTAACGGTGGTATCATGATAAGGACACTAATATCTGATGATGGCATCCAAGAGAAATCGAGTCAAACCTTGAAGTCGGTTTTATTTTTGTTATATATACCTTTACTTGTTTTGTTTCAATTGTTATGTGTGAGTTCGTAGTGACGGGTGATTGTTTTTTTTATGCGAGTTTAAAATGTGTTTGCGGGGAAATGTCCTCGCAACAAATGACAGAGTGTTTTGTATCGGGAAAAGACTGTATGGCAACTGCCCTCTGTTCGGTGGCCCGTATTGCTCTAGGTTCGAAACTTAAGAAATTTATGTAGAGTTGTTGTCTGTTCAGTCAAAAAAGATTTCAACATTAAAAGTCTAAAGAATCTTTTGTATCAAGTAGCATTTTAACTGTAAATATATTATTTGATTTTAAAAGCTAACACAACGTCATTCAGTCTCAAACTAAGCAGAGCTTGTACTATGACTGATAAAATATTTATATTCAATACATATATACATACACATAAAACTCTGAAGCAAATATTTGAAGATCGTACAAAAATTTGGTCCGACTGGGTATTGAACCCGAGACCTCGACGCAATAGTTATTGTGAGGTTATTATTAAATCGAAATATATTTTCTTGCTAAAACAATTAATATATTATATCGAAACTCATTTATATTTATCGAAAGATATCTGTATTTATTTTGTAATCACAAACCATAACGTGACAATGCTAAACCGTGACATCATCCTTTATTTATCAGTAAAAATACACTCAATTGACTCAACAGTCAATAACCCTATTATTTTGTGCGGGACTTATGGAAGCTTCCGTAATACAACCCTAATCCTAAACCCTTAGTATTGTATTTCAACGGGGGATATAAATGCGAACTTCTGACACCAGGTGGCGCCACTGGTAGAGTACAGTGGCGCCATCTAGTATCATAGTAACAATATTGTGATATACGTTTTGGTAAAGATAAATTATTACTTTAAATATATCTATTTAGTTAGAAATCACTGGACAAGATTGGAATAGTGTAAAGGTAATACACAATTCTAAGCCTTATTCACTGCAATTTTAGGTATATTTTCATTCGTCTGAGGGCTGTGTTACCAGTTGAATAAACGTTATGGGTGGATTTTAAACATAATACCTAATACGTAAGACAAGTATAGCTTCTTATACTGTAAGAAGATACTAATGAAATCATATTGATGTATAATAAAATGTTTGTGAATGTGTTTGTATGTTTGTTAGGTTTTCACCATCAAATGGATAGACCAATTTTGATAAAATTAAATACTGACACTCCATTTTAACACATAGACTACTTTTTAACCAAAAAAAATATATAGTGTTCTTATGAGATGAATAAGGAATAAAATATTTTCAGGTTAAATAACATACAATTTAGCATATCATATAAACTATGGGTAACACCGTGATCATCTTTTGTGACTCTACTCTGCCTGATGGAAAGCATGGGCAGAATCGGAATCAGTGGTGGTCACCATACTCATTACGAATGCAGACAATGCAGCATGGTGACCCGCACTATAGTAGCCTTTTGTATCTCTTAAGTATATGCATTTAGAATTTAAGTTTATTGTGCACTGGTAACCCCATTAGATGAAAGAAATGAAAAAATATACGTTACTTCTTATTATACATCAATATAGTGATCACTCCTCCATAAAACACCCTCTTCTCATCACCAACAATGACATCACCCGGTACCTACACTTTTTGATCAGCCTATCAGACACTACCTAGACGGGTGATTACCTTCAACTTATGACATACATACAGACTATATTATTATCTATATTACTAGACAAGTTATTTATAACAATACCCATACATTTTAAGGGTCAATTTCACAAGCTTCTAACAAAGTTAAACGTTTATCTGCCATGTAACTCTATCCTTTTCCATCTGGAGTTGGCTAATAGCTCAATCTGTTTTACCTAAATATGTGGCACTGAACCCGCGCAACCAAGAAAGCGAACTGAATTTTCAAGTCAAACTAGTTTTCAGTATTTGACGGATAACGATTGCTAAATTAGGACAAACAGGGCCGAGGACTTCAACGCTCTGCGCTCAGGAGGCACGGTCGGAATAGATGATGTAATACATTTAATTATCTTACACAAGCTTGTACAGTATAAATGTAATCTGAGGCGCTCATAGCCCAGTTGCGCTTCGTGATTAGAAACAATCACTGAGGGTAAGCAACGACGGCGCGGTCAGCACCGGGATGGGTAACCGCTGGTGACATGATACCATGAGTTAAGTTAAGCAGTCGGTCCCGTCTGTTATCATAGGATAACAGTTGTGAAACTTAGTTGGAGGCCTTTGGGCGGCTTATAAACATCCAACGGCAAGATTACTAGGCCACAACGTTTGTCTTGCCAGTCCCCAACCCACAATTGGCCAGCGTGGAGACGGCTTTAACCTTCTCCTGAGACCCGAGCCCAGTAGTGGGATGTTATGGGTAATTAGGCTGATCGTGTAATCTGAATCTCGGAAACGGCTACAATGATTTTCATGAAATTATGTATGCAGGGGATTTTAGGGCAGATAAATCGAGCTAACTAGGATTCATTTTGAGAAAATTTAAGAAAAAAGACCCGAACAAAACTCGGACATCCAGGTATATCTTTATGTTTATCTGACATCATATATGTTTATCCAAGAAATGTGAAACCGAAATCTGTAGTTATTTTATAGATAAGTTGATATTAGTCAAGGACTTTATCGTGTGATAAATATCAGATCCTAAGATGTTCTAGCTATGGTTTACATTCCCTAATCAGCCTTTATATAGGCTCATCCCTATCACTGCTTTCCTTCGTTGCCATATTGTATTCATTTCAGTTGAGTTAACGTCTAGTAATATACATAATATATAAGTATATTAACACTTTCAATTCCGTTCATTTGTAGATATAAAAAGAATCAAGTAAGAATGTTGTGATAAAATATTGTGTTTTCAAAATATAAATTGTTTTTGAGTATTTAAAAAAAACTGGATATAAATATATATAAAAACAACAACATTGATTGTAAAATACCATTGACAAATGCTAATAAGATCCTCTGATAAGTGTTTTTTTCTTCTCTTAATTTTTTTATTTGGAACGAAGTTCCTTATTGCGCGTCGTGGGGGCTAGACGAAAAAAAATCTCACGAAAAGTGGTAACGACACTTTTTGCTACAGAAGGCTATTGTCAGTCGTGCGGCGTGCGCATTTTTCTCTGTCTGTCTCTCTCTCTCTTACAGAAAGCAAGCCAGATATTTTCATTTCTATTTCGCATTGAAGAGTGTGGTGTCGCGACGATTATTTTTGTTGAGTATATACAGGTTTTTTGTACATAATAAATAATAATAACAATAATGAATCCTGACAGTGAACTTCGTTCCATCCGGGTGTCCCTTGACACATCTCGAGTTTTTATTTTTTAGTAAAGCCCGTTTATTAACATATGTATGACAATATCAAGAAGTCTTTAAAAGAAGTAAGTGAAACATCTCAAATGAACGGAACAAAAGGTGTGTCGCGTGGTGTATTGGTTCTGTGGTGTTATTACTCAGCCTCAACCCTGAGGTATTCTACCTTGGTGATCTTCTTGGGGTCTGTGGTGCCGGTCTCCAGCACCTCCACCTTCTGGTACACGTTGGGGGAATTCAGCCAGCGAGTGCGCTCGCCTGTCTTGCCCTGACCCTTCTTCCATATGCTGTAAACAATTAATCAATACATATAATAAAATCGTAACTAGTTGCTGTCTGTAGATGGAAGATATATCAGGAAAACAATTATTTGCTTGAACGCAATAGAACCCAAAACAATGATTTTTAGAATTTTTGCCTGTGCGTTTGTGCGCGCTAATGACAGGATCGGCTTAACCGATTTAAATGCGGTTTTTACCAATCTGTTGTGGTTTGCTTCACTTAACATTTACTGATTGTTTCATCTAAACCGGTTTATAAATAAAAAAGTTATGCCAGTTTGAAGAATCACCGCAATATCCGATTTTCAGGCGGCCGGAGCCCGCAAGCAACAGCTATCATGTTAGATATTTGTTTAAATATTTCGGACACCTGACACACAACGCCATCTAGTTTCAAATTAAATAAAGTTTGTACTATAACAGCTAGATTGACAGATAAAGTTGCTAATGAACAGAAAAAACTCAAACTCTCGCTCTTTGAAACATAAAATTTTCACATCATACAAAAATACGAAACAATCCTGGAATCGAACACTGGATCACAGCAATACTACTACTACGGTACCGAGACAATCATATAAGACACCTGTATTTTACAAGAATAATATAATGTCATATTTTAATTAATAAAAATATGACATTGGGGCGGTGTGGAACCGACTAAAACCACACGGTGTGCCACTCTGCGCCTGAGACGGGAGGGATCCGGGAACTGCTGTTATTAACACATCCGGACCCCTCCCAGCGCCTGCCCGCACTGAAGCGGGCACCGTCTGCTGGTGAAACTCTCAAAATATGCGACGTACGGCACACGCGTAACCTCACCCCCTCGCGGGTGGCCACTAAAGCGGATGGAGGGGAAAACCCGTCCTGACCATCCGCGAGTGGTGGTGTACAATACCTACAGTAAGGTCGCTAGTTGAACGTGTCGGATGCACTCACCCTTGCTTATACAGTTCCTCCTCTTCCAGCAGATAGCCGAGAGACGACACGGCCGGTGGCACTTCCACATCGTTCTTGGGCCGAGGTACATCGTTCTGAAAAACATTTTAGAGAAATTAGTTACGAGTCTGTTGTACGCGCGAGCAGCTTCTCTGTGACGTGAGAGATATAGAATACGGAGTGTTACCACATGAATTACTAAATTAGTAGTAAACTATGCAGATAGCAGATAACAGTACAAAGTAAAGGAAAGCTTGACACAAACCCATACTAAGACGTTTGCTTTGAGTTTGAATTGTAATAGATTTGTTTTTATGTATGAGCCTACCTTCAAATACCAATCAGGACAAATGATTGTGTGATAAACGCGCCTATTTGTTCTGTGTCTAAGTGTGATTAATTTATAACTCACACTGGTGAACATTGTAAAACTGTCCAAAGAATTGTTATTTGTTTACAGTAAAATACAGTGTATCTCATAACGAAACTTCTGTTGAGTGTGAGGGAGACTGTTGAGGGTCGGAGAGACTTTTTATGGTGGGGGGGATTGTTGAGGTTCGGAGGAACTTTTTAGGGGGCTGTTGTTTCTGTGGAGATTGGGGGAGACTGTTGATGATCGGAGGAAACTTTTTAGTGTGAGAGGCCGTTGTTTCTGTGGAGATTAGGGGGGACTGTTGAAGTTTAGAGGGACTTTTTAATGTGGGAGGGCTGTTGTTTCTGTGGAGATTGGGAGCACTGTTGAGGGTCGGAGGACTGTTGAGATCAGAGGACTGTCGAGGGTCATATAGGACTTTTTAGTATGGGGGGAGCTGTTGTATCTGTTGAGAGATGGGGGGGACTGTTGAGGGTGACGGGGACTGTTGAAGGTGGGGTGGGGTGAGTGTTGAGCGTGCGCGTTACCTTGATGAGCGGGTGCCGGTAGATGTAGCCGGTGCGGAAGCCGGCGTTGTCGAGCATGCGCATGAGCGCCTCGAACTCCTCCCCGCCCACGCGCCACTTGCCCGCCTCGGCCGGGGGCTTGCGGGACGCCTCGTACATCTGCACCACACACACACCTATCATTACTACCTATATACTTATACAAGTAAACACTCATTGTACAATCAACTATGAAGAGAGGTAGACAGATTAGCTCCCGATTATTTATATGGAAATGATGGCGCTCTCTCTCGCATTTACATTTGTTGTATTTTAAAATGACGACACTATTGGTCTATTTCTGTTTATCAGTTCTTCAATATGTTTATAATTTTCTAGTATTTTTATTAGGAATATAAATTTTGTATCTAGGTGAACTTTTAACATAAAATGAACAAAAAGAACAAATAGATTCAGAATAACAATCTGAGTGTTTTTATACATGGAAACTCCCAGAATAAATGAAACCTTACAGTTCATGTACACAAATGTTTGAATTCATAGGGAATATACCATTTTGCTATCCAGCTGTTGTGTTTGACTGTACATGGGAGTTACATAGTGTAGTGGAACAAGAAATAAATATTTCAGACATTTGATGTTTTTTTTTTGTAAATACATACATAGAAAACATCAAATTATGCCCGACCCGGGAATCGAACCCGAGTGACATGTTTAAGTAGAGCTAAGGTGCAACATGTAAGGTTATGCGGGCAGTAGAGACCTGTCGCCTGGTGTCGTCGTCGATGAGCGCCAGGTCGTCGAGCGGCACGGCGGCCAGGCGCAGCTGCACGTCGCAGGCGGCGGTGAGGTTCCTGGCCTGGAAGAAGGCCTCCTCCAGCGTCGCGCCGCAGCACAGCGCGCCCGCAGACGTCAGCATCAGCACCTTGGCCGACGGGCCCAGCGCGCGGACCAGCTTGTCGCACTCCTCGTTGTCCAGGACACCTGCCGACGTACCACTTGCCTTTACATGCTTGCAAGGGAGGCTCGACCGGGCCGGTACTACCCACCCGCGCACAGAACATCTACGTAAAATGACAACAGCAGTGCTGGCGATGTGAAAGCATCACAAGACCGCCATGGTGTGGGTCACCATGCTGCATTGTTGCATTGTCTGCGTGGTGGCATGGAGTGATAGTCTGACTACCACTCCTGGATTCTGCTTTTGCTTTCCACCAGGCGAAGTAGAATTATTATAAAAAAAAATGGAACAATAATTTATAAATCACACAAAATTTTGTTCCATTTGGAATTTGAACCCACACCATTTGGCATAATGAAGCGGCATGACGATCGCTTCACTTGGCCAACTGTGCAATCAAAGTCCCAGAATAGTATTGAAACCTATAAGGACAGTTGGTAAAAGGTCGTGGAGGATATGTACTGACCGTTGGGTACGCGATGGTAGGCGATGTCGCCGAGCAGGGCGGCCTCGGCGCAGAGCGGCAGCAAGCCCCGGCGCGTGGCGGACACGGCCAGCGCCGCGGGCGCGCGCACGTGCAGCACGCAGCGCACGTCGGGTCTGGCCGCGTGCACCGACGCGTGCAGAGAGAACCCTGACAACACACCACACAAGGTACACACTTCGAACAGACAACGCCATCTATCTATAAGCTAAACACACCTACCACTATCACACCTACATTCTCTGATACAATTCTTATATCATCGAGAACCCATAATGTCCCACTAATGGGCTCGGGTCTCCTCTCAGAAGAGGGTTGAGGCCATACGTCCCCACGCTGGCCGAGTGCGGGTTGGGAACTGACACGACAAACGTTGTGGCTACGTAATCTCGCCGTTGGATGTTTTTAGGCCGCCCTGTTATCCTAAGATAACAACCGGGACCGACTGCTTAACGTGACCTCACGTAACAACGTAATCACGGAGACGCTCATGGTGTCATGCCACCAGCGGTCACCCATCCAAGTACTGACCGCATCATCGTTGCTTACCCTCGGTGATTGTTTCTAATCACCGAATGCAACTGGCCTATGAGCGCCCTTATATTCTTATATACTAGTGGTCATTTAACAGTCTACCAATTCTACCATAATGAACTTTTAACAAAGAACTATTCTGGAACCTATGTCTATCTTACAATAACTATATTAAACATTACCATTACCACGTGGGCAAATATTCCAATATCACCATCATAAAAACTATATTAAAAATTTAAAACACCTTGTTAAAAATAAATATTTTAGTATTTAAGTTATTTAATTTTGTAGTTAATTAATCTATATGTATAAAAGAGGAAGGTGACTAACTGACATACCCAGAGATCAACGCACAGCCCAAACCGCTGAACCTAGAATCCTGAAATTTTGCTTGTAGGTTTGTTATGTAACGTAAGTGAGCACTAAGGAATTTTTGAGATTCCACCCCTAAGGGTATAAATCAGGGAATGAAAATTTACGTGAGCGAAGCCGCGTGCAAAAGCTAGTTTAGAATAAAAAATGTGTTTTTTTTTTATAAAACAAATTGCTTAAATAGTAATAAATTAAGTTTATATACAATCAATATAATTTTCTCACCTTCAACGTTGACAGGGAAGTTGGTGGTCCCCTGGTCTTGCACTGCGCCCTGCATGTCGACCTTCACGAGGGAGGAAGCGGTGACTTCGTGCGGCAGCAGCCCTCGTGGGGTCGTGAGGACCGATTCCACGGCGGTGTTGAGGCGGGCAGTTATCTGACCTGTGATACCGGCTGGACGGAAAGAAATAAATCATGTACTCCTCTTCACGCAACTCTTAATGAACTCCAAAAGTACCTAATTTAACTAATTTAAATTGGTGGTGTGTTTGTTCCAAAGCAGGCATATTTTACTTATAAGGTAAAAATGACCAAGACTACTGATCTAAATGAAAAGATAACACATGGAGTTTCCACACGAAATAAAAATACATTACTTACTGCCATGGCACTACATGTCTCAGATGATTAATCAGTTGTAACATTAGTTTTATAATTTTATTAACTATCAATGCTCATCGAATAAATCTATACAACTAAATAAAATTGGAGTGTCTGTTTGTAATATTAAAATAACCGCTTTTTACTAAATGCATATGTATGTATACACGGTACATATACCAAAACTGTAGTTAAAAAAAATTTGTCTGTCTGTCTGTCTGTCTGTTTGTTTGTTCCGGGTAACCTGTGGAAAGGCTGGACGGATTTTGACGGGACTTTCACTGGCAGGTAGCTGATGATCCGCGGAGTAACATAGGCTACTTTTTTTAGACTAACTTTGTCCCGCGGCGTTACTCGCGGTAAAACAATAGCCGCGGGTAACACCGCGGGGTTCAGCTAGTATAAAACAAAATTCTTATATTTTAAGTACAAAAACACAATATATGACCATCAAATGTTTGTTCACTAGAATATAATCGAGCGAATTTATACCTTATTGATAAGGCTCTAAGGTCAATATTTATGTAACAACTTCCAATAAGTGTATATTTCTATAGTTTAACAAATCGTTTACGTGAACAAGTGATAACTCACTCTGAGTCCATCCGAACAGATCGACTAGACGGTACACGGCCGCCAGCTTGCAGCGGAGGATCTTTTCTCCCTTCTCGTAGCCCACGCCCTCGATGCCGCGGATGTCGTTGATTGGGAGAACACATGCTGGACCCTGGAGAGGAGAAAGATTAACTATTATGAGGATATTAATATAGTAATTGGGCACATTTTGGTGGCTTCAATTGAAATTTGAATTGCTGTTTAGGGGTCGTCCTAACGAACGAGAGAATTCCTACGGATTTTTCTTCGGGTAATGACAATTCTTTTGTAATGGAATCATTGCAATACGTTGGTACGATGAAAATATCGCCGGTGGAGACGACCCGTAAGGAATCATTTAGTAACATATCAGCAAGTGAGTAAAGTTTCAACAAGGACCAACCCTTCCATTCCTCTTAAGCTTAGTGTTGGCAGGCAAACCAGCAAATTGTTCTTCTTGAGTTGCATCTAGGACTTACAACCAGTTTAATAAACTACCTACTTCTAGGAATGTTCTAGAAACAGCTGATTGACTCTTATATGTAAGCCTAATTACCAAAATAACACAATATTTATCTACAACTGATATACATATCTATACACACACAACAACAAATAGTCAAGAGCCATTCCTTTACACACATGAAGGAACATTTATTTATTTATTGTTATATAAACACAATTTATTCGTCAATACCTTCATATTTAATAACAGCACATAACAATAATAAATCGACTAACTGGATAAATTATACACTAACTAGAAATAAACAATCTTTATTTGATATCTTATCGTCATTACTAATCTGAGTTTTCATCTAACGATAGAGTATGACAGATTTAAGTTTCACAATTAATATTATAAAAATTTACACGATTTTATTTGAAAGAGACGATTCGCCCTGGCGAGGTAATCAGGTCTGGTAAAGCTCGACCATGAGTATAATGTTGGGGCCTAGTTATAACATGTCCATAACTCAAGTTACCTTTATTATTTTAAAAAGTATATTTTTATGTCTACAACAACCCATAATATCCCACTACCGGGCTCGGGTTTCCTGACTGGCAAGACGATGTTGTTGGCTATGTAATCTTGCCATTGTATGCTTTTAAGCCGCCCAAAGGCCTCCAACTAAGCTTCACGACTGTTATCCTATGATAACAATCGACTGCTTAACGTGACCTCCGTGAATCACGAGACGCAGCGACCACCCTACCAGGTACAGAACTTGCCGTCGTTGCTTACCTTCGTTGATTGTTTTAAATCAACTAGTGCAACTGGGCTATGAGCGCCTATTTTTATATACAGGAGGAAAATTGTCTTTTGGCTTCTCGCATCAAGCTCCTGCAGCCGTCTTGGGCAGAGATCATCACTCCACCTGGCCTGTGGACGGCCTACACTACGTTTGCCGAGACGCGGTCTCCACTCAAGAACTCGTTTACCACAACGGTAATCAGTTCTGTATGTAAGTCAGTTATAGAGACTAACCCTCAAGCTGCCAGTGTGTAGTCTGCCGCCCACCATCTCTCGGATCCTCTGCAGCAGCGGCGCGTCGTTGCCCTCGTGCATCTGGGCGTCGAGCACGCGCTCCAGCTCTTCGCGGAACAGTTTCGAAGACATGAGCGCCTCTACACGCTTGCGCCGTTCCATTTCGCGGACATCCTACAAAGTGAGAAAAAAATAATTAAACCCTCTAAATTATAACTGCTACTACTGGTAAACCACTTTGAATTTTAAATCAGTTATTTGAGAAGTATATTCTTTGCGTTTTGGAAGGTGATGTCAGGAATCTCGGTCCATGTAATGTGTTAGGGGCATGACCATAACTAGTAAAATCAATTGGAAGTTCTAGGCAGCCAGCCGCATAAGGTACTGTCTTTAGTTACTCATCCCCAGAGGGTTCATATGCTAGTCTGCACTTAATTTCACCTACATTACAGGACCAGACTTTGGCTGTGTTTTCGCCAAGGATATGAGTAACGAAGCACGTGTTTATTAAGAGCCAATAGAATCACTTCATTCCACTAGCTTCAGCCTCGCGCAGCTCTAATGAGAACATTGATGCAAGGGATATGATGAGATAGATTTGTACTTAAGAAAAATATCTAAAACGAGGATCTACACATCTTCGTACCGCTTATCCGCGCTCAGGTTCATAGCGTCGATACGTATCCTCTCACTTCCAAGTTAATTTGCACATATCTGGTGAAAACGCAGCCCTGAGGCCTAAAGTATCGTGACCAAGTCTACCTCGGAGTATACTTACAGCGTCAATGTCGGCCGGCCGCTGCCTCAGTCTTTCTTCCTCCTCCTCGTGGGACAGCGCTCCTGTGCCGTTCGGCAACGTCTCCGTATCGGTCTCGGCCATTATGGGCGGCAGGGTTGCTTATTCTGAAAACAACGAGAAACAGAACATTAATGCTTGTGGTGTGCTAGTTAAGAGTTGGGCGAATGAATTGGCGATAACCGGCTTTCTTTAAGACCGTGATGTTACTACAGTGGAGCTGGCACAGATGTAACAAAGCATGGCTATCTTACGGTAACTGAATGTGGTTCAATTTTGAAGTGAAAACTTTTTTAGGCGCATTGAACACTTTTCGAGTGAACAAAAATAAAAAACGCTTCCTCGACGATACAATTCACAAGTGTAAGGTTTGTAAACTAACATCGACTATAATCGAATAGCTAGCAGGTTTTTGACTAGCAACACAGGGTGGTGGAGGGGAACACTCGACAAGAGCGGGCACTTTTTGCATGGCGTCCAAAATGGATGCAGTTGAAGATCGTTAATATTGTTATAAAAGACCAAGAAAGAAAAGAAAGTCATAGGCTGTTGATTGGTGAGAATTAAATGTGATTGTGGTTAACTAAAGCAGTGTTTCATTGGAAAATTTTAAGGATTTTACACAAGTGACTTAGTTTTCACATCTATCGGCAGTCTCCAAAGACTGTCCTTTACTTTTTAATGTACGAGTCTGTTAAGTGACTGTACTTCGTCTGATGGAAAGCATGAGCAGGAACCAACATTAGAGGTCACAATACTAATTTCGAATGCAGACAATACAACAATGCAGCATGGTGACCACAATATGGCGGCCTATAAAATGATTCTGCATCATATGCTTTCTTATGCTTTCATACAATTTGCTCAGTTCAATTTTGTAAACAGTTAAATAAACTAAATTATAGTGATTCTTCAGGGAACTAGAGTAGGGCTAGCCCTATTTACCATAAATTATATATTCAAGTAAACAGTGCAACAGCGTGGTATATAAACCAAAACCTTTCTAAGGAAAGGCTTACGTGCAACAGTGGACAATTATAGACTGTGGACATGAGGTGATGAGACAGTGCAATTGTTTTTCTTATTTCATAACTATTTAGGATAACAGTAATGTATAAATTATCACTTACATTTGGGTTAAGCGCCATTAAGTTACATCGTTAAGAGACATTCGTTTCATGTGTATAGCACTAGACTCAAATCTTATTTACGTTTAGCTTAACGACCTTTTCTTTTAAATAAGGGGCAAACGAGCAGAGATGTCGCCTGATGGTAAGCGATTACCACCGCCCATGGACACCCACCCGCAACACCAGAGGCGTCACAAGTGCGTTGCCGGCCTTTTAAGAAGGAATACGTTCTTTTCCTGACAGTGTTTTAAATAGCCGCATTGAGCTATGAATTACTATACCAACATTAAGTACTTATAGCCTCCCTCATCATTTCAGCAGTCTTTTTGCGGTGGTGGTGTGGAAACTCCCATCAAATGTCTGACTCCCACTGTGGACGTTATCTTGACACAACGATGTGGTTTCTAGTTCCCCATTACTTTTAGTAGCCTTATTTATACTATAAATGCAAATATGAGTTTGTTACACTATTTGATGTGTTTAGATACTTAAAATATTATCTATACTAATATATAAAGCTGAAGAGTTTGTTTGTTTGTTTGTTTGAACACGCTAATCTCAGGAACCGCTGGTCCGATTTGAAAAATTCTTTCACTGTTAGATAGCCCATTTATCGAGGAAGGCTATAGGCTATATATCATCACGCTAAGACCAATAGGAGCGGAGCATCAATGAAAAATGTTTCAAAAACAGGGGAAAATTATCACGCTACGGGCAATAAGAGACGTAAACGAAGTTGCGTGGGTGAGCTAGTCGTGAAATAAAATAAAAAACACGGTAAAGTACATGGTTTATTAATAAAGTTTTCGAGAGCTAAAATCTTCGAATTCCCAAATTAAATATTCCCTATGATGCAGAAGCATCTCAATAGGTCGCCATGCTGCATTTTTGTATTGTCTGCATTCGCAATGAGCATGGTGACCACTACTCTTGGATTCTGCTCATACTTTCCATGAGGCAGAGTAGACAATTTGGCAGGCTCATATTTAAAAACATAATTTTACAGCATATAGATACAATGACATTTATCGCAAAAAACACTTTCAAAAAGGTCTTATTTCACCGCATAATTTCTTTGAAGGATATATCCGTGACATTTAAAATCAACGGTAGTTTTACAACGTTATACAAACACACCTTCACAAACGTGTCCTGTTCGTCCCCATTCAATGGTACAATTCATTACTCACCCACTTCCAGCGGCTGGCCATTTAAATTATACTCACGCACCAACAATTGATGACAACACAATCATTTCTACGACCTCGCAGCCGCCATTTTTATTATTTTATTTACAATTAATGTAGGACGATTCGTTTAGGATTTATCTTTAATTATTACAACAAACCAAAGACAGTTTTGTTGTATGCTATGGATGCTCAGTGAAAAGGACGTTGTACAGTTGGTCCCGGTTATTCTATAAACGTTTTTGGCAATCGTCGGGTACTTTACTAGCAGATGTAAAAAATCCAATAATAGTATTTTTGGTGAACTTCGGTATAGCCTTGTATTTAGGTAGTGGAGATCTGATAGCTGCCAATCCACGTTATGAATCAAAATTCAGCAGTCAGTATCCTCATAGTTTGGGAAAATCGTTCGGAAAAGAAAGGTAACGAGCCGACGAATTTTATATGATTTGAAAAATTCTTAGTTATTGAAGAAGACTATAAGTTATACATATATCATTACTCTACGACCAAAGGCACGGAGTACCAATAAAACAAAACAGAAACGGAAAAATAAAGTTGTTTGAAAAAGCTCTCGAAAAATTATTTTCCCCCTGTTTTTTACAATAAGTTGCAGAATATTCGTAGCATTATCTACTATATATCACAATTTGACTAGCTTCCATTGCGTGCACTGCGTAAACGTTTAAAGTTGTAAAAGTAAAAATGTATAAAATAATTGTTACCCTTTTAAAAGCTCTTAAAATCTTTTAAAGTTGTCTCGCTTTAACCTGTATTTGGTAACCGAATTTGTTGAAGCTGGTAATAACATCACGCTCCGGTCAATATAAGATGGGTCAGCTAGTATTTATCGGCAAACTGCTTACCACAGTATAAGCCCTGCCTAGTTCGGAGTCATTTAAACATAATGGTCCAATATAGAATCAGTATGGCGCTAGATTGGTATAGGAAATTGAATGAATTGTATACGACCATTGTTCGTATTGACTCATTTTATTTGTATAATGTATACGCCTACGTATAGTCTGTCCCAGTCTGTGGTATACCAAAGAGATGAATAGGTACTCCTATAATGTTCCGTCAGTACCTATCCTAATTTTTATAAATGCGAATGTAAGTTTCTTTGTTACGCTTTCGCGCCAAAACTACTTAACCGATCGAACTTTGTACACATATTCTTGCTGGTATTAGAAGTAACATAGGATACTTTTTTATGAAATGGGAGCGAAGCCGCGGGGGAAAGCTAGTATATTATAAATTAAAATCCTTTGCCATTTCTGGCTTTTTGTTTATATCTGGCCGTTGAACTTCAAAAATACCCAACAGATTTTGAATAATTTCCTACCATTAATTCACGTGCAAGGTTTAGGTGTATTATTAATTAAACTTTTGCGTAAATATGATGAGATATGACGATCGTCGTTAAAGATGTTCACTATATTAATTTTCTTTTTACCCGACTACAAAAGAAGTAGTTATGTTTTTCGAGTGTATGTTTGTATGTATATTTCTTTGGCACGCTCTAGACCCTAAAAAGCTTGTCGTATATTTATGTGAGTTGTGTCAAAAGATTCGTCTTAGTCGTGAGAGCGACATCAGGTACAGGACAGGTACATCACAATAAAAAAAAAAAAAACAAAAAACAACCTGAATTTTGACGCAGTCGGGTTTTTTCTTTTTAAATAATTTTACTTGTTTTCTTTAAAAATAATATGATCATTAACTTTTTTAAATAATCCTGGAATTCAATATGCCTATGACTACTGAGATGGTAGCGTTTGTGGACGGGGTAGACACTTTCTATCACAAGATTTGTCTGTTCGTCTGTCCCCTACATTGTGAGAAAAGCCTAAAAAAGGGGGTTTGTTTTGTTTGTCGGCTCTTAGTATTTGTACTGGATGAATAAGAGTGGTAACACTGCTTATTCTTACACTAGGTACACGAGGAAACACACTTATATGTTATTATTTCTAAATACATACATATTATAGATAAATTACACCCATACACAGAACAAAAGACCGTGCTTATTAAACACTATTGGTACCAGGTCGGAATCATACATCAGGTATCAATACCGATTGTGCCTAAATAGACTATGATTTCCGTTCGGTATGTTGAATATGAATAGATAAATTTTGCAAATGAATCATCGCTAGATAGTCTCTGTATATACTGACTAGTTGTTGCCCGCGGTTCCGTCCGCGCATGTCGTGGCAAATATTAGCCATGTGTTATTCTGATGTATAAGCTATATTACTGTAAAGTTTCATCCAAATCCGTTCAGTAGTTTTTGCGTGAAAGAGTAACAAACATTCATCCATTCATACTTACAAACTTTCGCGTTTATATTATTAGTATAGATGTGTATAGCTTGATGATTATGATAACTTCACACACGTCGTACACACGGCTGACAGAGCCTGTAGTGATTGTAACAAAAATTCCAAGCCAAGAGTGTTGAGTGGAATTAAACTAATAATCAGTTCTTTATAATATTATTTGAATAGTCTTGCTCACAATAAACTGAACTACCTTCAAACCATCAAGAAAAGACCGTACTCCTTCTTAAAAGGTCGACAACGCACTTGAGACGCCTCTGGTGTTGCGGGTGTCCATGGGCGGCGGCAATCGCTCACCAACAGGCGATACGTCTGCTCGTTTGCCCCCTATTTCATAAAAAAAACTGTTGAACAGCACGGAAGAAGACCTGTTTCATTATCCTCTGCGCCAAGAATCCCAACAGACTTACTGAGACTGCACTGGTGGCGTAGTGATATTAGCGGATACCTCGCTCCGTGAGTGAGTGCAGTGGGTTCGATCTCTACAAATAACAAAACTGTGTGGGTATTCTTTGTGTCCGTCTCATATGTTTATTTAAAAAGTTTCTCGCGACACAGAATATACTTACAGAGTCGTCTTTCATTAAATAACGAAAAAATAGATTCCAACAATCTAACAGGTAACATTTATATCTTTATGTACGTTAAGCCGACTGTATATTGACTATACTCGTATTGTTCTACAGTTTTTTACACTAACGGTGTGGGTAATCGCCGCACCATAATTATTTACCATAGATAATTATGGTGTATGAGCCGGCTTGTGCGTACTACTACAAAAAATAACTTCAAACCAGTTGGAAGAGATCTTAAATAATTGAGTAGATATTTGAGGCTTGGCGAGTTAATTTCCATGCCTTACGCGGGCGATTATTACGAATCTATTGATATCTCATTTAATCTCTCTCAAATATCTCATTCAAGACGGTTAATAGGCGGAGTACTTTACAGACATGTTATGTTGCTTATGTACATGGAACGGACACGGAGAACACTCAGACTCATAACAACAACTATAGTCCTTATAATATACATGAATGTGCAGTGTTTCAGTGTTTCACTTTCTATGTTTTGTCTGTGTATTGGAAGCCTGGTTATCCATGTTACAAGTTCTCACCTAGTTTGGAAAACAGTCTCCAAATAAGCAATGTGTATTGTACAATTAATGTAAATATATATATATATATAATCTATAGGAGGCATTCCAGTAAAAGCTTATTTTTAAAAACCTTTTTTATTTGATTTATTTTTAAAGTATGTAAATATATGTACATATGTATTTAGTAATATACTAGTGGTTGCCCGCGGCTCTACCCGCGTGTATGTCGGACATAGCGGCATATAGTAAGCCTATGTGTTATTCTGATGTATAAGCTGTATTACTGGAAAGTTTCATCCAAATCCGTTCAGTAGTTTATGCGTGAAAAAGTAACAAACATACACACTCACAAATTTTCGCCTTTATATACCTACTATTAGTGTGAAGTGTGTTAACTGTAATTATTTAAGTGTATTTATTATTTTATAACCCGCTTCCTATATCCTACATTTGCACTGGGTGTACCTAATGCCATATCAAAAAGTCAATCTTTTGCTGATTAATGAGGGACATGGCAGATGCTTTGTAAAGTGATCGTGGGGGACTAGTAATTGAGGGCATTATACACTTTAATTACACACGTGTTTCAAATCCATACTTCCCTAATTATATTATAAACTATCTGAACCCCGCGGTTATTGTCGTACCGCGGGCAACGCCGCGGGGCGAAGTTATTCTAAAAAAGTAGCCTACTCCTTACATCATCTGCTACCTATCAGTAAAAGTCCCGACAAAATCGGTCCAGCCGATATAGAGATTAGCCGGAACAAACAGAAAAAAAAAAAAAATTGGCATATGTACCGTCTATAACATACATATGCATGTAGTAAAAAGCGGTTATTTTAATATTACAAACAGATACTTCAATTTTATTTATTTGTATAGATGCGAAAGAAACTCGTGTCTATCTGTTACGCTTTCACGGCCAAACCGCTGCACCGATTTCAATGAAATTTGTCATGGAGATACTTTGATTCTAGAGGACTAGTAGACTATACTCTTTACCCCGAAAACCAACAAACACGCTGGCGGAGCCGCAGACGCACATTGTTGGTATAGGTGAGGGCAGCTTACCTGGCCATGCGCAGAAAGTCGTTTTTAAGGTGCCTTAGGTGATAGAGGGACGCGGGGATTGTAGTAGCACCGTTCCGAGCAAGCTATTGGTGCGTAAGTCGACTACACTTCGATTTCCTTTGTTTTGATTTGTTGCATTAGTGAACTATGCGCGAACTTACCCCCACTACGCCGAAGTTTGGCCAAGTTAGATGCCGGCACATATACCAGAAAGCCGTGTGTGAGATTGCTGAAGGTATTATTACCAAATGAAAAGTTTATAGATATCAATGTTTATAATCATCAATGACTGAACAGTTTTTATAGTCTTCATAACTGGCATTTTACTATTCATAACGCTCAACAAATGCGACGGTAAATCAATGGGCCAATACAATTGTCAGTGAAAATTCAAGATGGCGCCGCGGCCAGTGACCCCGCGACGGACATAATATTTGAACATGTTTCATTTAGGGTCTATCTTCATTGTACGTGTTGTACACTGGATGTTTATTGGCACTGATCTCTTTCTAATGATTGTAGCGTGATGTTATATATACTGTAGGCTTCTTAAAGAATGCGACTATCAAATATGTGAGAGAGAACAATTAATTAAGCTTCACTGATAATGGTGGACACATCTTGCGCATGTCTAACTTCAAAGCGCTGGAAGGTGTACTACAGTAACCATAATAATATATTATACCAGAACAGATGTATCACCTGATGGTAAGCGATTACCGCCGCCCATAGACTTTCGCAACACCAAAGACGTATAAGTGCGTTCCAGACCTTTGGGGATGGGGAGAGGGAGGAGGATGGATAGGCAGAGGGGTTGGGGTATGGGTATGGACCTCCAATATCCTCACTCACTCGGTGAAACACAGCGCAAGCGCTATTTCACACCGGTTTTCTGTGAGGCCGTGGTATCAGTACGGTCGAGCCTAACCGGAACCCGGAACAAACAGACAAACAGACAAAAATTGTAAAAAATGTTATTTTGGTACATGTACCGTGTATACATACATATGCATTTATTAAAAAGCTGTTATTTTTATTTTACAAACAAACATTCCAAATTTTTTTTATTTGTATGGATGAAGTGCAATATACATTGCAAATAGCAAAATTTACATCTAAAACGTACCTCGTAAGTTCTAAAATGACACTGTCACAAAGATCGAGCTATATATATATATATATACAGCTCGATCCACAACCGCAAAGATTTATTTTTTAAGGATCTTAACTTCCTCCTACTTGCTTTAAAAGACGAATTTAGACTTTTTCTACTATGGTCTTAAGGGGGTTCTCAAGTGGCATGCACACTTGAGAACCCCCTGCCTGTCACCACGGCCCTGACCTTACGTCCGACTGCGAAGCCCTACCTGTCCCACATACACACAGCGAACACAATCTACTATTGATCTGAAAGCCAACAAACTTAGGGCTGTCACTTAATCGAGGTTGATTAACTTTTAATACTATGTTTAACCGACTTCAAAAAAGGACTTGGTTCTCAATTTGACAGACCTCAGAACTTTCGACTGGGTAAACCGATTTTGATGCTTCCTGTGTGGTCCAGTTCTAGAAGTCGTTTTTTTTTTAAATTTGTGACTGCACGTATGCACGTATCTCCTGATGATTTAAGCGGTCCCCGCGTAGCTTCCTATTTCGAAGTGTTGTTGGTTCAAATCTCACATGGGAGAAACATGTTCCGAGTCTAAACGTCTTCGTTGTGACCGTTTCATGTATGTTTCTAGTCCCTCGCTACACAGGATGATTTACTTTTTATGTATGGCCCTGTCAAGTGACTACTCTACCTGATGGCAGGCATAGGCAGAAACCAATGTAACTTCACACAACAATGCAGCATGGTGACCCACACCATGGCGGCCTAGTGATGCTCCTGCATCATGAAAATAATTAATTAATAAATATAAATATTTCGGACATCTATCACACAACGCCATCTAGTCCCAAGCTAATCAGAGCTTGTGTTATGGGTACTAGACAACTGATACAAATACATATGTACTTTTTTGTTTGTAAATACATACATATCATACATAGAAAACATCCAAACTCCGAAACAAATATTTGTAGATCATACAAACATTTGATCCGACCCGGGATTCGAACCTGAGACCTCCAACACAGTATTCGAAAACAACAATTAAAAATGAAAATTTAATAAGTAAAAGTTATCACTTTACCTAAGTAGATATAAATAACATGTTGTAATGTAGCTTTAACATAAAAATGCATACATTACATTATAATTACTTAACAAACACGTAATTCAATACTTACACAATATTATTACAAGGTAGGCATTTTTATTTGGTTTTCTTTGAAATTTAATTGCTTTTTGTTGTATTACATTTCTTTGGAATCTACATTTAATAGCACAAGTGTGACAGTACAATATGAAAGGCTCTTTTAACAAACTGTTGGTCATGAGGACAGTAACGCTGACTGCGAGTTCGATTCTCACTTGAAACAAATAATTTTGTGGTGTAGATTTCGTTGTGTGTCTGGGTGTAACTAATCTATACAAGTAACTAAAACTGGAGTGTCTGTTTGTAACATTAAATTTACCGCTTTTTACTAAATGCATATATATGTATACACGGTACATATACCAAAATATCATTTTTTAAAAAATTTGTATGTCTGTTCCGGCTAATCTCTGGAACGGCTGGACCGATTTGGACTTGACCTTCACTGGCAGATAGCTGATGATATAAGGATTAACGTATACTACTTTTTTAGACTAATTTCGCCCCGCGGTTACTACAACAATCGCTGGTAACATAGGTATTTATATCAGCAGCCTAGTTACCATAGCACAGACTCTGTCTAGTATGGGATCAGACAACCGCGTGTGAGATTATTTAAATGTTACTTTTAACTGTGAGTTTTCAACTCGTAACTTACCTATGAGTTTGTTATATTTTGGCGCATTGCCCAGATATCGAGAACTACAATTATCGATAACTACGATAATTGTTTGTTTAAACGTGCTGGTTCGACCTACATTCTCGTATAATGCCGACGATGGTGTTCATAATATGTCTAATTTTAGAAAAGCGTTGTGTCAAGAAAAATAACAATAAAAATTAATTAATTTTTTTAACTGTCAACCCTAATTCTGACAAATAAGCGCCATCTCGTTAATGAAACAAACAAAAAGGGAATGGTGAAAATTTTAAATTTGGAACAGGCGGAAGCGCATTCCAAGAACGCCCGCCGTCTATTTCGGTCGTGTGTTATAGACACTCAGTTCTTTTTTACTTTGTAAATAAAATTCCTTTTAGAGTTTCATGTTTTTGTTTAGACAGCCCCTTTAGTTTTCATAGTTATAATAACATGTTGTCATCGGTAAAGAGTCGTTGCTTTTATTCACGTGTTGATGTTTCGAAGGGCAAGTTTCCATTGTAGGTCGTGAATATATCGTGTGAGATATAACGGCAAGTAGAATTGTGTTTTACACGCTGTACAAAGTGTACAAACAGTCGATGTAATTCTTAGATGCGCGTTTGTGAAATACAGTAAATTTAGGTTTTAAGGACGACTTAAGAAATTGTAAAATTTATCTTAAAAAAACTAGTTTTTATCGGCGGGTTGTCTCGCATTTAAGATATTTTTCTATCACATATCTTTTTTTTGGGATGAAAGACACCTTAAGACTTTAATGTCTTCCTTTTTTTAAGTTTTAATCTCTACTCAACCTGATGGAAAGCAAAGGATAAACAAATAAATAATTCGGACATCTAACACACAATATCATCTAGTCCCAAGCTAAGCAGTGCTTGTGTTACGGGCACTAGACAACTGATATAAATACATATATAATGTCCTTGTCATAGTGATGATATGGTGCTAATTTCTGATTAATTCTAACTACAAACAAGTCTTTTGAACATCACAATTTTTTTACTTTCATTTCTGGTTTTGTTTGGAGAGATTTTGGAACATCAGAATTAGCACCAATCAATATTGAATGATCTGCTCTTGGTTGCCGCGACACAAGCCTTGAGCTTAGTGCGGAAACCGCCGATAAGTTTGAACCTGTAAATTGTTTCTGTACAAATAAATAAATAAATAAATGATTTTTCTTGTAAATACATATATAGAAAACACCTTCGAAACAAATATTTTCAGATCATTCAAACACTTGAACCGATCAAGAACAGAAGTCGCTACAGCATCATACGCTACCACTGCGCTACCGAGGCAGTCGTGTGAAAGAAAGAAAAGAATCTAAGAGTGGTGGTCGACCATCCTATACGCGAACGTGGACAATGCCTTGTCAATGTGGTGACCTTATTCGGTTTAAGTAATTGAGCTAAAAGAGACGTTACAAACATACTCACTTTAGCATTGCCTACGTTAGTCATTATTATCGCATATGAATTATAGCTAGTAATAGTAAAACAAATCCACTCAATAATTGTAAAACACGTAGCAATAAAAATCAATGCACAATAGACGATATCGAAGGCTCGGTGCGCCTGCGCAGGGTCAACGACCGCTGACTCACACGCCCTTACAGTGGGCGTATGGGTTTACTTAAGACGTTACCGTATTTACATGAAGTTTTTAAATAGGGCATACCTGCGAGTACAGGGAAACATTTCCTTCGAACGTATAAGATGAGTATGTAACCAGATCGATATTTATCTCAGGTGATACCTTTCATCAGCAAGAAATATGGTGATACCCAAATCATCATAACCCATCATTTTGTTCTGCTCTAATTAATTTTATTACAAGACATCTTACACATACATCTACACTAACGTTATAAAACTGAAGAGTTCGTTTGGCTGAAATCTATAACTGTTATCTCAGAAACCACTGATTGGAATCTATAAATTCTGAAAGTTGGATAGGCTACAACCACGCTATAGAAGACCAATAGGGCGATGCATTAACAAAATAGTAACCAAGTGCGAGTCGGACTCGCGCACGTAAGGTCCCGTACAATTATCTATATATTTCAAGCGTCTACCTGCTGCTATCATCAATATCGAGCAAAAAAGCCTGGTTTGTTGCATGGGACACCCCCTTAAATATTTATTTTATTTGTAGTACATTTTCTTTATAAATACGGGGTAACATCAGCTAATGAAGTATCCACACATATCTCATCGTAAAGTAAATAATACAGCTAATATCAGTACGATTAGCACCCCTGCCCTGGCATAACGCCATGAATAGACGCTCTATTCATGAAATCCGACTGACTCATCTCCGTAAGCTACATGGTATGGCATGCGGCCAAATGTTGACCTTATTACACCAATTAGTGGGTATGAAACACCCATTGTTGGGGTCGGGGACCTCAGGGGTTCTGTGATAGGTGAAAGGTTAAGTGTCTGGTCTACGGTAGGTATTACTTACTGCTGAGTATAGAAGATATTTCTGTCTTATTAAAGTGTCTCTCCTACCCGCGAAGCTGGCATTCAGATCTGAGTATTCTTTCTTAATTTTCCCAAGACGAAAGAGATACTACTATGTCTAGTGATTATGTACACTTATTATAATTATCTAAAGGTCGAGGATCTGGCTGATTGACTCACCAAAGCAACAACGCAAAACTATAAGAAATTATTTTTGGAAATTTCACCCTAAAGGAGTAAAATCAGGGATAAACACACAACACGAGTTAAGTCGCTGGCAATTAAATAAAACATATATCTCTATAAATAAAAAAAAGGATCGCCGAATGTGTTGCTAAGAACAAAACTCGAGAACCGCTCCACAAATTCGGTTAATTTTTATTTTTATATTTTCGTTAAGGTACAAAGAAGGTTCTTATGGAGAGAAACGTAGTAAAAACGTAGAAAAAAACGTAAAAAATTGCGAAGAAAATAGTACAAACAACACTTTTTTCTTTTGCCTCGGTGGCGCAGTGGTAGCGTACGCGACTGCTGTTCTTGAGGTCTCGGGTTCGAGTCAGGGGCCAAATGTTTGTATGATCTGCAAATATTTGTTTCGGAGTTTGGGTGTTTTCTATGTATAACATGTGTGTATTTACAAAAAAAAAGTATTTAAGTATTTATATCAGTTGTCTAGTACCCGTAATACAAGCTCTGCTTAGTTTGGGACTAGGTGGCGTTGTGTGTTAGATGTCCGAAATATTTATTATTGAACTGCGACCGGTGAATAACTTTTGAGAGAACGAAGTTTGTCTGGGCAGTTAGTCAAAAATAAAATAGTATGTAGTAGTAGTAGTAGTAGTAGTAGTAGTATGTTAAACGTCCAAAACCGACCCATCCTCCTCCACACGTAAGATTTCCAATGCTGTTAAATACGATAGAACCTCATCAACGGGTGTGGTCACATTCAGAGCTGTGACCTGTATCGATTGGGTGTCCATTGTGTGAGCTAATGCATGCAGGTTGGAGCCTAACGATTCATTGTGGTGTTTCGGTGTTCTGTGCGCGTACTGAATACATATGCTACCTGGATTTACATACCAACTAGCTGAACCCCGCGGTGTTACCCGCGGTTATTGTTGTACCGCGAGTAACGCCGCGGGACAAAGTTAGTCTAAAAAAAAGTAGCCTAAGTTACTCCCCGGATTATCAGCTATCTGCCAGTGAAAGTCCCGTTAAAATCCGTCCAGCCGTTCCCGAGATTACCCGGAACAAACAGACATACAGACAGACAGACCGACAGATAGACAGACAGACAGACAGACAAAAATTTTTTCAACTACACTTTCGGTATATGTACCGTGTATACATATATATGCATTTAGTAAAAAGCGGTTATTTTAATATTACAAACAGACACTCCAATTTTATTTATTTGTATAGATTGTCTATATTTTTATTTTTCAAGGGCTATCACAACAAAACTAATAATGTTACTCGTCTAATGTCCGATTTGTTGCTTTAACCGACTTCAAAAAAAGGAGGAGGAGGGTTCTCAATTCGACCGTGTATATATTTTTTTTTTTTACTTTTTGTCCAGACTACTAAAAGTGCTGTTAGGATAAATAATCGTGCCTGCCCGGATGTAACTTATCTACATATTTTATGTATCTATACTAATATATATAAAGAGTTTGTTTGTTTGAACACGCTAATCTCAGGAACTACTGGTCTGATTTGAAAAAATATTTCAGTGTTGGATAGTACTACATATATATAGGCTATGTTTCATCACGCTAAGACCAATAGGAGCGGAGCACCAATGGAGAATATTTCAAAAACGGGGGAAAATTATCACGTTACGGGCAATAGGAGACGCAAACGAGGTTGCGTGGGTCGGCTAGTTTTCTTATATCTTTCAATTTCAATAAATCACCTCTAAATAAAGTTTCGTCGTTGGATTCAAAAACATCTAAAAAATACACAAATTAGTAAATCCTTATCTCGTATTATATATTAACTTTGTAAACTTTGTTTCTCTTTGCCTTCTGCCTTTATATGTTTACATAAAAACACATTTTAAAACTTAGGTGTGAATATGCGCCATAAGTTTTATGATGCAGTGTTAGTCTTCCAGGCGCCATGAGTGCAACGAACCCGGATCGATCGACCTTCGTACATCATGAGGGTAGGTTTTAAACAACATGTCAATGGCTTTTAGGGGGCGAGTTCTGGGAATCGAAGGTGACTTTGTGTCGATATGATTAATGTTTCAGACGCAATCGTTTGGATGTGCTTTTAAATTAATTGGATTAAGTAATTTGCTGTTAAGTTATTATTAAATTACAAGGCGATACCTTCTATAAATATAAAAGCGCGAATATTTCTCTTCTACATATAAACAAACTGCCTCGTTGGTCTAGTGGTTAGTGTAAGCGATCAAGAGGTCTCGGGTTCGATTCCCGGGTCAGACTGCTGTTGGGTTTTTCTTACTAGAAATTCTTAATAGCAGCCCGGAGTATGGATGATGGAGGCGTTTCCCGCCCGTGCCTCGGAGAGCACGTTAAGGCGACGGTCCCAGTTGTCATGAACATCTATGGCAATCGTTATTGGGAAGTCAGATCCTGATATTCAGGTAAAACCGGTTGAACTAGTAGCCGACCCCAAATTTTGGGAATAAAAAGGCTGGGAAAAAGAATATGAACAAACTAGCTTATGCCCGTGGCTCCACTCGCCTGAATGTTAATTATCGCGGTAAAGAGTTTCCTATATCCTCCCTCAGGTATTAAAGTATCTCCATGCCACATTTCATTAAAATGGGTACAGCGGTTTAACCGGCAATGCGTAAACAAATGGACAATCACTTTCGAATTTTTATAATATATGTATGGATAGTTTCAAATGTCCAGTTTGATATGAAAACAAGGGCAGGGGGAGTGTTGCACAGCAGAAATTAGTTTCAAAAGTCGCTAAGCTA
This sequence comes from Spilosoma lubricipeda, assembly GCA_905220595.1. Taxonomy (NCBI): domain Eukaryota; kingdom Metazoa; phylum Arthropoda; class Insecta; order Lepidoptera; family Erebidae; genus Spilosoma; species Spilosoma lubricipeda. The sequence goes on along the minus strand of HG992301.1, from coordinate 12,948,506 downwards.
AATGAGAGTTTTTATTTTCTGTTACTAGGGTACCCTACTAAATATTTTTTTGCGGAAATACAACATTGAACTGTTACACGTGCTGTCCTTCGCAGTCACCCTTTTAGAGTAGAAGACATACGCTCTCGAACTCAACGTTTCGGTACCAGCGCACGTGTTCCCATCCCATTATGATCGCATTGAGGATAGTGACCCCCACTTGTGGATTCTACTTATGCTTTGCATCAGGCAGAGTAGAGTCATTTTGGTAGCTTGAACATTTGAATAAAAAATAATAAAAACTTATTTACTTCTACCTCCATGGTGCCGAATTTATCATAAAATATTTTTTAATTTGTTAAAATCTCTAAATCGAGACCCTGTTGGTGTTGAGCACGCGGTTAAAAAGTAACTTTGCAATCTTGTATAACAAATAACTAATTACAACTTAAATATAAATCTTTATCCTATACGATCTGTGATTTCAGATGGTAAGGGTATCAATAATCTACATTTATCTACAAAGCTAACTCAATATTCGGTCCCACGGTGGGTGCCACCGACGAACAAAGAAATCAATACGAGTTACACGCAATGTACCAGCCCCGTTCTGCGGCTACATCCCACCTTCCTTTGTCTACTCAATTGACATTTACCAGCTTATCCGACTAATATAATAAACGATACAATTTGTCACGATATTTGTTACTCTTTCACGTAAAAACTACTAAACGCATTTCTATAAAACTTTACTGTAATATTACTTACTAGCCGACCCACGCAACCTGGTTTGCGTCTCCTAATGCCCGTAGCGTGATAAATTTCCCCCGTTTTCGAAACATTTTTCATTGCTGCTCCGCTCCTATTGGTCCTAGCGTGATGATATATAGCCTATAGCCTTCCTCGATAAATGGGCTTTCTAAAACTAAAAGAATTTTTCAAATCGGACCAGCGGTTCCTGAGATTAGCGTGTTCAAACAAACAAACAAACAAACTCTTCAGCTTTATATATCAGTATAGATAGAATGGAAATATTAGAATAGCACATAGTTTATCTTTTACCACGATATCAGATATGGACAAAGCCGTGGGTAAAAGCTAGTATAATAGACAGATACGAATATTCGTTTAGTAAAGAGAGATAATCTATACTAATATATAAAGCTGAAGAGTTTGATTGTTTAAACACGCTAATCTCAGGAACCGCTGGTCCGATTTGAAAAATTCTTTCGGTGTTTGATAGTCCATTTATCGAGGAAGGCTATAGGCTATATATCACCACGCTAAGACCAATAGGAGAGGAGCACCAATGAAGAATGTTTCAAAAACGGGGGAAATTTTCACGCTACGGGCAATATAAGGCGCAAACGAGGTTGCGTGGGTCAGCTAGTTCGTATATATGTTTAGAGTGTAAGTAAAGGAAGGTATATGTATTTATACTAGTTGTCTACAGTACCCATTTTTTTTTATTTTTTTTTAAACTTGTGGAAACCCCCTCGGGCCGTCACCCCGCCGGGGTTTGCGGCGGGGCGGTGTGTCGGAATCGAACCGACTAAAACCACACGGTGTGCCACTCTGCGCCTGAGACGGGAGGGATCCGGGAACTGCTGTTATTAACACATCCGGACCCCTCCCAGCGCCTGCCCGCACAGGAGCGGGCACCGTCTGCTGGTAATCTCTCTAATTAGGCGACGTACGGCACACGCGTAACGTCGCCCCCTCGCGGGCGGCCACTAAAGCGGATGGTGGGGAAAACCCATCCCGACCATCCGCGGCCACACTCAGGGCGGCATGAGGCGCTGATAGGCGCGCCTCCGCCGCCCGGTTCGCCGGCGACGGATCGGGTCCGAGTGGATATCATCCTCCCGGGCCTTTTCCGCCGCCTCCTTCTGCGAAATCACGTCTTCGCAGAAGGCTGCGACCGCGGTAAAACTGCTGTCGCTACCGGCCATGGAGCATATGACGGCCGGTAGCGACAGATCTCCTCCGATGACTGCAGTGAGGGCCCGACGCTGCGACGCCCATGCGGGGCAAACCGCCAGCGTGTGCTGGGCCGAGTCCTCACTGCAGTCGCAGTGGTGGCAGGCGGGACTCAATTCCCTCCTGGCGACCGAGTGCAGGTACTTCCCGAAGCAACCGTGCCCGGAAAGCACCTGCGTCAGTCGGAAGGAAAGGGTCCCGTGCTGAGGATGACCGGCTGGAGAGCCTCCACGGCTGGAAAGCCAGCGCGTGGAGTCTCCAGCCGGAACGACCAGCGAGCCATCGTGGCTCGACGGGCGGCTTCACGCCACTCGCGTACCTCTTCGGGCGGAGGGCGAATGCCTCTCTCCGCCCGGAATTCAGCCACCCGTCGATAAACTTCGGCGAGCACTTCCGCCTCCAAATCCCACGGAGGTGTTCCGGCCAAGGCGCACGCCGCCTCAGTAGATACCGTGCGGTACCCGCGGATGGCTCTGACCGCCAATACCCTCTGAGGTCGCCAGAGGCGGGCCTTATTGAGGGCAGTCAGAGCCGCCACCCAAACCGGGGCCCCATACAGCGCCATCGACCGGTGTCTACAGTACCCATAGTGAAAGCTTTGCAAGTTTGGCGCTAGATGAGAGATATTAGAGAAGATATTATTATTTAGTACTAGCCGACCCACGCAACCTCGTTTGCGTCTACTATTGCCCGTAGCGTGATAATTTTCCCCCGTATTTGTAACATTCTTCATTGTTGCTCCGCTCCTGTAGGTCTTAGCGTGATGATATATAGCCTATAGCCTTCTTCGATAAATGGGCTATCTAACACTAAAATATTTTTTCAAATCAGACAAGCGGTTCCTGATATTAGCGTGTTCAAACAAACAAACACACTCTTCAGCTTTATATATTAGTATAGATAAGTGCATAGTCTCCCTTGTTCTATTGTCTTCTCATTTTAATTCAGAACGTGAACATCAACGTAGTTATACAAGACATACTAGCCGACCTGTATCATCTTCCCACAGGCAGTGAACAGTCCCAGACAAAAGCTTTTTCCGTCATTTTTGAATTTTTCTTCAGTAGTTTTTTGCGTGAAGAAGTAACAAACATACACAATCACAAACTTTCACCTTTAGTTTGAAAGAAATGATTTTGAAACACTGATACCCATGGTAAGATCTAACTTGTGTTATGGGTATCAGGCCCACAGCGAGTAACTATTTTAACCCTCGATTTTTCTTTTCTTATTTCAATACCATACCAATTTCGCAATGTACTTCTTAAAGATACCAATTGACGTCGAGAGGCTTTCCCCTATCATGTAAATGGTAATCGGATAGCGCAGTGGTTTAAACGGTTAACTCGCTGATTTTTCGCTGCTGATTGTTGTTAGTTCAACGCTAAACTCTGTCCTCACGTGGGACAGAGTTCATTTTGTACATTTTATGTATGTTTAGAAATATACCTACTTCGTGCAGGACGACTATTAAAATATATATATATACTAGCTGACCCACGCAACCTCGTTTGCGTCTCCTATTGCCCATAGCGTGATAATTTTACCCCGTTTTCGAAACGTTTTTCATTGCTGCTCCGCTCCTATTGGTCCGAGCGTGATGATATATAGCCTATAGCCTTCCTCGATAAATGCACTATCCAACACTGAAAGAATTTTTCAAATCGGACCAGCGGTTCCTGAGATTAGCGTGTTCAAACAAACAAACAAACAAACTCTTCAGCTTTATATATTAGTATAGATATATATATGTCGGAGACACAGCTTGGGGCGATCGGTCGAAGCGGTTATTGAGAAACGGTGACGTCAGTTTCGCCGACGTCACTTGCATATTTTGTCAAGTGGCACTCATGATTTAAAGTATTAGAAATCGCTCTTAATCAAGTCTAGTCTAGTCTAGTAATCAATCTTCATTATTACACACGTTGGTAGGTAGGGTTTATTTGCACAGCCAAAGACAATATAGAATTCCAATAGTTTATTGAATCAATGAAGCTACAGTTAAAATCATAGATCGGCACAACACTGTCAAAGTGAATTAGGTGAGAACACCAAAATCCACTGAACGTCCGTGACGACCCATAACCTCCAGTTTCCAAATGCGTAGGGCCTTATGAGAAGAAACCGGCAAAGAAACTCATGGCCACTCTTTTGAAAGTTACATCTTAACTTATTAGTTACAAACTATCAATAGTCAATTACAACAATTAAGAAACCTATGTACTTAGCTTATTTACAGCTTGTCCTTCCTCGTACAATGCCCGAACTAAACTGATCTGTCGATTCTATTTTTCTTCAATACGAAACGGTGGGTAGTTAGTTTAAGAGCCAATAGGTTAGTAGTCCCGCAACTCGTGCGGCCGCTCTCTTTTATACCGACTGCTCGCTTTAACTAGTGGTGACACCTACCACTATACTCGGTGTTACCCGCACACATTTTAGTAACATTTAATTTAATATTGCTTACAGAATCGACTAAAACTAAAACGACATTATTAAATCAAGCTGTAAGTAAACTAAGACTTAATAATCACATCATTAACAACAAATAATCAGTTTCTTCCTTTACATACACCGTCCACAGATTCCACCCAAACTGCCATGTTTCTCGTTGGACAGTTTGAAGTTTCGAATAATCGATTGAAATAAACACGAATTCAAATTAAAACTTAAGAAAACTACTCGTTCTCCGACACGGCCATCCTGATGCATCACACGTCCTCGTGTGGGTCATCTGTAAACAAAGAAAAAGCAACCACAGTAGCTCAATTTATTCGGCCGGTATTGCCTTGCAGACAGGCATTCTGATGGACTTACACGTCTACGTGTTTGTTAACTGAGGAATCATCTGGACAGTGAATCCGTCTTCTCGGCTATTCCTGACCAAATTAAAGATTCATAGAAACCAATTTCAATTATAACAAATTATTTTGCCTTCATGATTTTAAATTTGATGTTTCTATTCACGTCAGTATCACGATAAGGTTCTGACCATGCTCATTTATATCTCTACCAGCATAATCACAAATCTTAGTACAAACAATAATGATTGTTAACCCAGGTTCAGCACCTCTGTTTAAATCGCCAGTAACAGCGTTAAGACGTTTTGACTTAGTCGCTTAACCAGCAACTGCGTATAACCACTTTACCAGCGGCTTTTTGCTCAACTCTTAACCAGAGATCGAGATCTTTTTATTGTCACTTAACCAGCGACTAACATTCGCATAGCCAGATGCGCACCGCGCACTCTCTACAGATAAGTGCTGCACGAGCTACGGCTACAAATGACCAGCGAGACCTAAGCAGGTTGTGAAACCAGGTTACCAACACTACATCCCTTGTAATTAAATAACTCCGTTTATTAATTAAAATAAACTTAAAACGCCACAAAATACATTCCAAATAATTCTTCACGAACAAAGTAAAGACTTCGATTAATTTAATAAACTATTCAAGGATCATTGTTTTCTACATCATGTTCATTGGACAAATCAATAGGGACTTCACTAGTGGGTATCTGACGGCTTGTATCCACTTTCATTACTGCGAGTGTAGATGATCAATGGTCGGTAGAACATATGTGTTGGGAGCGAATTCGCGGTCTCCCTCTAGTATTTCGGTGACCACGTAAGGACCTTTATACTGTGGGTCTAATGTCATTTGATTGCGATCCTCATTTTATAAGAGAACGTAGGCACCAATAGAAATGACCTTATGATTTTTAAGAACTTTTCAAAAATTACAACTGAAAACCCTAATGCAAGCAGATTTTCATTCTTTTCTTTAAATAATTATGTCGTTTGAAATACAGTAATCGTGTACCTACTACAGGAAATACTTTTCAGTGCATTTCTTCAACCCGGATTTCTTGACAGAATTTATTGTTTTATTAAAAAGACAACCTTCCCATTAGGAATAAACATCCTGTGTCACGGGGGACCTTACAAACGTACACAAAGTACACTCAGACTCAGGGCAACAATTCGTTGTCCACTCAATACAATAAAGGCGGGCGTTACCTACCCTCAATAATATTACTGCACTATATTGTCGTTGGCCCAGAAATCTGTCTGACAGAATTTGTCTTATTAAAGAGCATTTTAAACAAAATGAAAACTTCTCACCAAATCTTTCTTGAACTAGAACTGGTTGGATGGAGCTGACATTCACTGGTTACTCGGTTTGTAAATCGTTTGCCTTGGCATTCATATTGGAACTGCATCTATGACGCCACACTTGAATAAGGTTCAAGTATTAGTCTTCTGCACTTTGGTTCCCTTCGACTGTCAGGCGAGGTAGTATCTGAAATCTCAGATTATGTGTTAGCAATATTGTCACGACTAAAATTGTCCTAATCTTTACTGGATTACGTAAACTTGATTTTGCCACAGGTTTGACAGCGCTTGTATTTTTCACACATCACTTCACTTTTACAGTCGGAGTAGTTCTCTCACTAGTTGGCGGTTCTCGTACAGCACAAATTAATTACGTATCGAAAAGATTTTTTTTTAACGTAGGGTAAATGTAAAATAAAATAATAACAATCTGCCCTGTATTTTGTGCCTGATCTGTTATGGGTAACCCATAGGGGTAATCCATAGGGGTAGTGCATAGGAGTAATCCACAGGTAATCCATAGGGTAATTCACAGGTAATCCATAGGGGTATCCATAGGTAATCTCTAGGGGTATCTCATAGGGGTAATCCACAGGGGCAATTCACAGGTAATCTCTAGGGGTAGTCCACAGGGGTAATTCACAGGTAATCCCACTTCTGATGTCGGAGACACAGCTTGGGGCGATCGGTCGAAGCGGTTATTGAGAAACGGTGACGTCAGTTTCGCCGACGTCACTTGCATATTTTGTCAAGTGGCACTCATGATTTAAAGTATTAGAAATCGCTCTTAATCAAGTCTAGTCTAGTCTAGTAATCAATCTTCATTATTACACACGTTGGTAGGTAGGGTTTATTTGCACAGCCAAAGACAATATAGAATTCCAATAGTTTATTGAATCAATGAAGCTACAGTTAAAATCATAGATCGGCACAACACTGTCAAAGTGAATTAGGTGAGAACACCAAAATCCACTGAACGTCCGTGACGACCCATAACCTCCAGTTTCCAAATGCGTAGGGCCTTATGAGAAGAAACCGGCAAAGAAACTCATGGCCACTCTTTTGAAAGTTACATCTTAACTTATTAGTTACAAACTATCAATAGTCAATTACAACAATTAAGAAACCTATGTACTTAGCTTATTTACAGCTTGTCCTTCCTCGTACAATGCCCGAACTAAACTGATCTGTCGATTCTATTTTTCTTCAATACGAAACGGTGGGTAGTTAGTTTAAGAGCCAATAGGTTAGTAGTCCCGCAACTCGTGCGGCCGCTCTCTTTTATACCGACTGCTCGCTTTAACTAGTGGTGACACCTACCACTATACTCGGTGTTACCCGCACACATTTTAGTAACATTTAATTTAATATTGCTTACAGAATCGACTAAAACTAAAACGACATTATTAAATCAAGCTGTAAGTAAACTAAGACTTAATAATCACATCATTAACAACAAATAATCAGTTTCTTCCTTTACATACACCGTCCACAGATTCCACCCAAACTGCCATGTTTCTCGTTGGACAGTTTGAAGTTTCGAATAATCGATTGAAATAAACACGAATTCAAATTAAAACTTAAGAAAACTACTCGTTCTCCGACATATATATATGCGGTCGAATTGAGAAACCTCCTCCTTTTTTTGAAGTCAGTTAAAAATGATGAACACCTAAATAGGCATTCATAGTATGGATCACCATGCGGCATTGTCTGCATTCGCAATGAGTATGGTGACCACCACTCTTAGATTATGCTTTCCATCAGACAGAGTAGAATCATTTTGACAGGCAAATTAAAAAAAAAAACTAGTAGGAAATTATGGTTATTTAAGACACCACTGCCTACTTTCAGAAGCGTATGCGTGAGTGTTTTTATGTATGCGTGTACGTAAACAAAGATATTTAGTTTCCGTACATTTTGAAATCCACCCCAACTCCTCATGACCACGGAAGTAACTAGGTCAGTTTGGGTCATCGACACGAGTAGGCGGTGTCTGAATAAATACGGTACAGGATGACGTCACACGTCATTCGTAGTACTGGGAACGCATTTGCAATGTTACAAGAGATAATTTAGCCGTTCCGCGCAGTTTCAGCAGACTTTATGTTAAGTGCTGCGCTCCTCAGGGCTTAGATAGACTTAGATATTCGTTCAATTAACACCAAATATAATACCGAAAGCAAAAGGTCTAAGCGTCAGCTAATGTTTGGATTTGACATGGCTGAATGGTAAAGTCAAGTAACGGATAAAAGACGAACTAAGGGAGGAAACTGAATAAAATCACTGAAAAGAGAGGGAAAGCTTGGAACAAATCCTTACCAACCGTCTTTTAAGCGTGGCATAACAGAACAAAGCCTTCTTTTTAACGAGGGAGCTCTCCTTAAAAAGAAGACTAGATATAATCTGTTAGAAGTATAATAAAGTTCGAGGCCTGGATCAGCCGGTCAGTACCTGGATGGGTGACCGCTAGTGGCATGTTACCATGAGCGTTTCCGTGATTCGGAGGTCACATTAAGCAGTCGATCCCGGTTGTTATCATATGATAACAGTCGTGAAGCTTAGTTGGAGGCCTTTGGGCGGCTTAGAAACGTCCAACGGCAACGACGTAGCCACAACGTTGTGTTGCCAGTTCCCAACCCGTACTCGGCCAGCGTGGGGACATATGGCCTTAACCCCTATCCTGAGAGAAGACCCGAGCCCAGCTGTGGGAGTTTGTTGTTGTATAAAAGTTCAAGCGGTACTAGCAAAGTGCTAAATTGGTAATGTCGATATGTAAACCGCAGCGAGGGCGTGGGTAGCGCGTTGCGACTGCGTCATACCTACGTGTTGGCAAAAATATGAATTGAAATTTTTTGAAATCAAAATGTTGTTGCTAAAACGTTTATAGTTGATCAAAATGCCTTAACCTAACCACAACTCTGTACTATGAAGATGTGCTTAATTGCTTTTTTGTTGTATAATACATAGGCGGCAAACAAGCAGACAAATACATAATAGCAAGTGACTATCGCTGCCCATGGACATCTCAACTCAACAATATCAGCGTCGGGAGTACGTCATCTCGAGAGCAAACATTAACCCATCACCGACTTCAATGTCACCTAGACTTCCTACTAAAACATATCTATTTGATAACGTTAAAATATAAATATAGAATGCTCAAAATAAATTCAAAAACGAAGGAGTCTTTAAGAAGTAAACATAAAAAACTACAATCAATTTGACTTTGAATTTGACTCCGTCCTTATTATTTTCTTTTTTTTAAGGTGCTTTGCTTTTGCTTTGTTTTTAGGTCTGCTCCTTTAGACGTATCACCTGAAGGTAAGCGATTACTGCCGCCTATGGACACCCGCAACACCAGAGGCGTTACAAGTGCGGTGCCGACCCTTGGGGGATGGGGAAAGGGATGTGAGGAGGGCTTGGGGTATGGGCCTCCGGTATCCTCACTCTATTTTACACCGGTTTTCTGTGAGGCCGTGGTATCACTCCGGCCCATTCATGCCGAGGCGTGGCTTTCCCTCTTGAAACAGGTTATATAAAAACAGGCCCATTGGTCTAACGGTTAGTGATTCTGACTGCTAAGCCAGATGTCGTAGGTATGATTCCTACTCAGGACAAACGTTTGACCACAATCATTTGTTCTGAGCTACACCTACACTCAGAACACCAATTTGTGTATCACACAAAGTCTGGTCCTTTGTGGGATTTGAACCGACTACAATTAGCGAAGTAGGCGTTGTGATGCATACACCACTAAGCCAACCGTGAAGTCAAACATTGGTACCTAAGGTGTCAATAATAGTCAATTGTGTACCTCTTTTTAGTCAGTCCACAGTGTCCACACTCACAAAATGACGTAATACAACTCGCTCAGTTACTACGGACACGCCTCGGATTGACGTGTGACTGTATTACACCCCCACACCCACCGGAGGGTGGTTTCCGGGTCACGCCTCGCTGTATAACCGACGAGCACGCTAGCCTCGGTATTGTGAGAATAAATTGTATTTTATGGGATGGAATAAATAAGTTAGTTGCTGAGCTACAAATAGGTACAATATACGACGGTAGTATGACGTATGTCATGTATAAAATGACTAAATGATTTATTGATATGCAGTAAGTCAAATGGGCCCATAGTTATTTAGTGCTAATTTGAAACGTACGTGGAAGGAGTTTCTTCCTATCTAGGTTTCATACGTGTTATGTACATACATTAGGAATGCATTTTCTTGTTAGAAAAAATTGCGAGTTTTTTTCTCGAAACCGTCTTTTCTGACTGCCTTCTCGATTACCACGACTGCGTGCGAGCGATTAGCCCCGTTTTTACCCGATTGCGAAAGAATGAGAGTTATGTTATTCGAGTGTGAGTTTGTGAGAGCCTAAACGGCTTGTCGTATTTTTAAGTAATTGGTGTCAAAAAATTCGTCTTAATCATGAGAGGATGAATCGAAATTAAAAAAAAAACAAAATATTTTCAGTTCTTCAATGAATTTAATAAGATGGCAGATATTGACGCAGTCGGTTCCTTTATAATAATTCCTTACTCGTTCTCTTTAAATTCGTTTGTCTCATTAGCAATGTAACTTTTTCTACAAATCGTCGAGTGTGAAGTTCCACCATGACTCAGAGCAGTGAGAGTGTTGGCACGGCCGAGGTGATTCATAATAACACTATTATTATAATAATAATGTCGTTTTATCACAATCCTAGTGGTAAGAATCAAAATATGTTAGACTATTTCTATTCAGATACGTATGTTATATAGATAGGTTAATCTAATTTATACTCTATCATTTATAAAGCGTATATGTATATAGATTTACTAGCCGACCCACGCAACCTCGTTTGCGTCTCTTATTGCCCGTCGCGTGTTAATTTTCCCCCGTTTTTGAAACATTTTTCATTGGTGCTCCTCTCCTATTGGTCTTAGCGTGATGATATATAGCCTATAGCCTTCCTAGATAAATGGGCTATCTAACAGTGAAAGAATTTTTCAAATCGGACCAGTAGTTTCTGAGATTAGCGTGTTCAAACAAACAAACAAACAAACAAACAAACAAACAAACAAACTCTTCAGCTTTATATATTAGTATAGATGTTTATACTACGAGTATAAAAAATTAAATACTAGTGAACTACTGAAGATTCGGTTTTCGGATTCGGACACGGAACCGAATCTTCTGTCAGCGTGCTTCTTGGCTTACTCGTAATTCATAAATAATGGTTAAATATTGGAATATTGATAGGTACACCCGCCATATTGATGTCGTAGCGGGTGTGTTTTTTTTTACTTGGAGCACCTCCAAATTCACGACCCGGCGAAACTGGCCGAAACCGAATCTTCGGTCGGTCAAAACACTTTTTATCAATAAACCCAGAAACCTCTTACATATTAAATTTTATGAAAACAGTTGGAACCGTTTCCAGAGTTTAAGATTATAAATTTACAAGATTTGCTCGTTATAAGTTATTAGACAAATACATAATAGTACTTAGATATTAATCATAATAACGTATGCATAGTGCATATTTATAGAGTACTAGCTGACCCACGCAACTTCGTTTACGTCTCCTATTGCCCGTAGCGTAATAATTTCCCCCTGTTTTCGTAACATTCTTCATTGGTGCTCAGCTCCTATTAGTCTAAACGTAATGATATTTGTCTATAACCTTCCTCGATAAATGGGCTAAACACTGAAAGAATTTTTCAAATAGGACCATAGGTTCCTGAGATTAGCGAGTTCAAACAAACAAACAAACTCTTCAGCTTTATATCTATACTAATATATAAAGCTGAAGAGTTTGTTTGTTTGTTTGTTTGTTTGAACACGCTAATCTCAGGAACCGCTGGTCCGAATTAAAAAAATCTTTCGGTGTTGGATAGTCCATTTATCGAGGAAGGCTATAGGGTATATATCATCACGCTACTACTAACAGGAGCGGAGCAACAATGAAGAATGTTTCAAAAACGGGGGAAATATTCACGCTACGGGCAATATAAGGCGCAAACGAGGTTGCGTGGGTCAGCTAGTATTAGTATAGATTAGCTGACCCACACAAGTCTGCGTCTCTTTTGAAACATGTTCGGCTCCTATCGTCTAAGCGTGATAATAACAATTATATCTTAGTCGCGCCAGCAAAACAAACATTTAAAAAAGAGTGAAAGTCGGTTTGATAGTTTCGGAGTTCATCCTGGCAACGTCACACAAGAATCATATCTATACAAATAATTAAAATTGGAGTGTCTGTTTGTAATATTAAAATAACCGCTTTTTACTAAATGCATATGTATGTATACACGTTACATATACCAAAAATGTATTTAAAAAAAATTGTCTGTCTGTCTTTCTGTTTTTTCCGGGTAATCTCTAACAGCTGACGGATTTTGACAGGACTTTCATTGGCAGGTAGCTGATGATCCAGGGAGTAGCTCAGGCTACTTTTTTTTTACTAAATTTGTTCCGTGGCGTTACTCGCGACGATAACCGCGGGGTTCATATACTAGATAAAGAAAAACCCTCAAAACCATTGAATGATAACTTTAATCATGATCTGAATAGCCCTTAAAACCAACGAAACAAAAATAAGAGACGTGAGATTGGCAAAGCCGGCACCGAATGAATGGCAAAAGGCGAGGCTGAAACGGAATATAACGAAATCCTATGTTCAGAGAATCCCATAGGCGTATCTCGGCTTCCGTACAAAACCCCATAAGATATAGAGGGTAATAAAGTCTCGGAAGCTGCCATAGTGGCACGTTTTCCTCCAATGTGCGCTGATGATGTACGATAGTTAATATTGAGGTATAAATAACACATTACGGTTCAATAGTATTGTAAATAGGTTTACGACATGTGGCAACCATCAGCTATTGTGGAATATGGATCTTTGGAAGTAGCTAATGTACCGTACGAGTAGTGCAGTGGTTTAAGTGGTCACCTACCTGGCAGTTGTAAAATTAAAACCTTTAAAAAAACATTTGTTAAATGGATATTCTCTTAACACACCCCAAAGGTCGGCAACGCACTTGTGACGCCTCTGGTGTTACGGGTGTCTATGGGTTACGGTAATCGCTTACCATCATGTGGTGATACGTCTGCACGTTTGCCCCCTATACCATAAAAAAATACTTCCATCCCATTTCACGAATCAAAAACCCCATAAACTGCAAAATAGCGAAAACAAAAGCGTTACACACATCTAGAAATATTTCTGTTTTTTTTTGTAACATTAAAAGGAACGTTGTCTATAAGTCTACATCATTTATTTAAAGATGTAATGACATGTTAAAATGTTATAATAAGATCTCATATTCCGGTCACACACAGTTAAATCATCGGCGCGCTAACGAATGCGCCACGACGCGACGACAGTGCGCGCGCGCATACAATTGCCAACGTGTTGTGTTTGATATGTAAATATTTACGTTGAACGTGTTGTAAAAATAGCTGGGTTAGTGGGCAAGGATACATTTTGTATAAATAATAGATTTTTTACTATTATTGTAACTTTGTATTAGTTTATATTTAAACCTATTTTGGCTTTGACAACTTACAGCTCACGAGCTAAGCTTTTTGTAATCATTTTGGCCACGCAATTGACTTTAAAAGAGATGATGATCGAAGAGTTGGTATCGTCCTTTCCTCTCAGAGTTAGTCCAGTTAGGAAAGGCCGAACTCATCTGCTCAAAAAAGTTTAAATTGCAAAGGTATTCTTGTAAACTAATTGCAAAATAAAAGATTTAATTTCAATAAAAATGAGAACAAAATAAAAAAAAACGGTTAAGAAGTATACTTTAATTAAAACTGTTTAATTTAAGAAAAAACTGGCAGACAGACTCAAGATATATTTCAAACACTTATTCGAAAATAAATAGTTTTCTAACTCATTCTATGTGTATAGTGCGTCTGTGAACCAGCTGTCTAACCAACCTATCTATTGCTGCTGTAAACGGTTATATTGGGCAAAAACAAAATGTATTTTTTTTTCTCATTAGGTTCTAAAAAATTCCGCGAGAGTATATATTTAGGTTGGCTTATCAGTTCACGCTGTTATAACATCACGCTACGGGCAAAAGGAGATGGAGATACATTTGCTTAATTGGTATCTTAGGACGAACATTGGGGATTGCCAACTTCGGGCCCGACAGGGATCGTCAATTAACTAGGACCTGCCGAGTCCAATGGTCAGTTTCACTTGCGTGGTGTGTCAATTAAATAATACTTTACTCAACTCTATAAAAATACAATAGCCATAACAGAACAGCAAAGGAAGCTTATTCTATTATTAAATTCCCCAGCAACACAATTTGGATATATTATTATAGCATCTCATAGTAGTTGCGAAGTATTATTTCGCAATAAACAGACTGACGCAAGTTATAAACTTAATCGTAGTAAACTTAAGTTTATGTGGTCCGAGTGCTCGCGCTAGTTGTAGTTTAACTATACTAATATTATAAAGAGGCAAAGTTTGTGAGGTTGGTTATTTTTTCTTTTTTATGGAACAGCGGGCAAACGAGCAGACGAATCGCCTGATGGTAAGCGATTACCGCCGCTCATAAATACCCGCATCACCGGAGGCGTCACAAGTGCGTTGCCGGCCTTTTAAGAAGGAGTATACTCTTTTCTTGAAAGTTTGAAGGTCATATTGGACCGGTTAATCTCTGGATCTACTGAACCGATCATTTAACTTATTATTTCATTAGAAAGTCACATTTTTTGGGAGTGTCATAGGTTATATATTAACCCGATAAATAATTACCGCGATATTCGACATACACGCAGGTGGAGTCTAAAAACTAGTAACTAATCTCTTCAACAAAAGATTTTGAGAAAAGAGCCAGAGAGAGACATGCTGAGTACACCGACGACCGAGAGAACGCACTCCGACGATCGGTCGTCGGTGGTACTCAGCTTAACTATTCTTTCTGTAGGTGCCTGTTACAGAGGGAAAATGACACCACTACCATTCCGCCGTTCGCTTGTACCTTAAACCTGTTCACAGCCACTGCAACAGTGTGAGAACTAGTATATAACATCATCTCCTTTGTCTTGTGTACACCTCGTCTTGCTCCCATTTTGTATGCCACATATTTCAAGCTTTCATTTTTATACTTTGTGGTCGACTTCCAAAGTAGTTTAATGTAATAAAATGTGAAATATGGAGTACAATTGTAATTCAGAAATAATAGTTTAAGATTGTGTAAAGGGCGTTCGTTGTTAGAGATCGTAGTGTTGTAAATGTTGAAATCGGCATCTGGTGTGTTATTTACGTGCAACAGCGGTAATATAACCAGATTTTCTATGGAAATAATAAACTCATACGAGTAGAGCCTGTAATATGGTAGACAGACTGCCGATAAATATACTGAACACGCTAATCTCAGGAACCGCTGGTCCGATTTGAAAAATTCTTTCGGTGTTAGATAGCCCATTTATCGAGGAAGACTATAGGCTATATATCATCACGCTAAGACCTACAGGAGCGGAGCACCAATAAAGAATGGTTCAAAAAAGGGGTACAATTATCACGCAGGCAATAGGAGACGCAAACGAGGTTGCGTGGGTCAGCCAGTATATTATATACAGGCTCATCGTTCAACATTCGTCCTCGTTGAGACTCGAACCAACGAGCCCAGGCTAAGCAATCAAAACAGATAACCACTAGACTAACAGTCAATCAAATAACATATTTGTTACGTAACGTAGTTTTGATTTAACAATGAATCACCGGCGCTGTTACCGTACGAGGCCCCATCCGTTCGTAAACAGGCCTTGGCGCCTATTAGCTGAATCATTACACTGTAACCGACACAGATTTGTTACATACTCCAGTGCGATACAATGGTAAGGCCACTGGAGTTATTCACGTATGATTTTGAGGTATAGGTGGCAAACTAACATACGAGACACTCGATGATCATGAGTGTTATACATGACATTTGCAACTCTTCCTCAATGAAGGAAGTAACGACGTAACGACTACCGATCAAAAGGTCTCGGGTTCGAATCCCGGGTCAGGCCAAAAGTGTTATTGAGTTTATAGAAATACTTAATAACAGCTCAGAGTTTGGAAGTTAGGGTCAGAAGCCCCGTGCCTCGGAGATCACGTAAAACTGTCGGTCCTGCGCCTGATCTCTCCCCGGTCGTGTCGGTTAACCATCGCATCGGATTATAAGAGAGAGAGGGAACAGAGAGTGCACCTGTGTTTGCGCTCACTCTTGTGCACTTTGCAGGATATATTAATATCCTGTATATTTTTGGCTGGTCTCCGTTGAGACTGGCCGCTATGGCTGTTATCGGCTGTGAGAACATTATTATGGCGAAGCCACAAGTAAATGTAATGTATTTTTTTAACTTCTACCTGTTATGGTTTAGGGACAATCAAACAGATAAAACACCTAATAAATCCAGTGTCGAGTGAAACTTAACAAACGAACACAAAGAATACCCAGATACAGAATCACAATTTGTGGATCACACAACTGTTGTCCCTGGGGGATTTGAACTTAGAACCCCCAACACTTAGAGGAGTAGACAATGGCGCAGTAACGGCTTCACCGTGGTAATCAATATCCATAAGATTTGAAAAAAGATCGGCATTGAATTTTCAAGAATTAATCTCATTTGGTCCTAAAAGAAAATATACCATGATAGCATGCGTCAACCTTCGCCCAAGACTTGCTGTCCGGTCAGCACCATGTTCAAAAATAGCAATTATCTCACCGTTATGGTTTTACATCGTGTTCGCCCCACTGCCGTCACGTCTGACCCACTTTATGTGAGCATCCCGCATCAATTCATTTCCTGTTTAGTCTCATGTTGTTATACGTGTATCTGGTATTTTTTATAAAACCTAAATGCGTGTGTAATGTGTGTGTGTGACACAGACATAATAAACACACAAAGTTGTGAAGATAGCAATTTTTTAAAGTTAAATTGTTTATAGACAGGTTTTTACATGGGGCGTAATTTCGTGTAAGTCGTCATAGACACGCTTGCGTGACGTGTCAACATGAACCTATAGATGTGTATTACTAGCTGAACCCCGCGGTATTACCCCCGGCTATTGTTGTACCGCGAGTAACGCCGCGGGACAAAGTTAGTCTAAAAAAAGTAGCCTAAGTTACTCCCCGGATCATCAGCTACCTGCCAGTGAAAGTCCCGTAAAAATCCGTCCAGCCGTTCCAGAGATTACCCGGAACAAACAGACAGACAGACAAAATTTTTTTTAGCTACATTTTTGGCATATGTGACGTGTATACAAACATATGCATTTAGTAAAATGCGGTTATTTTAATATTACAAACAGACACTTCAATTTTATTTATTTGTATAGATATACTCACTGATGCGCGTTTAGCCAGTACTAATCTCTGACTCAAATCTGACATTGAGAGTCGTATACAGACAATGCAACTTGCAGCATGGTGACCCACACTATGGCAACCTATTGAGATGCTTCTACATCATTGGGCCTCCGGTCTAGCACTCACCAACGAAACACTACAACACGAACGCTGTCTTCCGTGAGTGGGAGGGAGGAACCAACCTGTTCATGCTGAAATAAGCATGACTCTGCTACCTAAGCTATTAAGATTATTATTTTTAAAATGTCAAGTATCAATCATTTTAATGCTGCAAGTCTTCTGGAAACGTCACCAGTGGGCGATGATGCGGAGGTATTATTTGACGCTAGTATGTAAATATTGTACACACTTTCATTACTTTCCATTTTAATTTACTTAAATTAGATTTGAATAATACAGACGGGGCGTTTAAAGAGATTTATAATTAATTTCTGTCTCTCTATAAAAAACATTTTTTGTCGTACGTGGCATTTTTATTTATTTTTTAAATTATATTTAAAAAAGTTTATTTTTAATTAAATGAATGAAATACTTCTATATACTTCATGAATTAGTTATTTAAACCCACTGCATTCTATAACTAAACAATACTTGAAAAAAATATGTATTCAGTGCATATGCCTTGAATAACTTTTAATATTTATTCTCCTTTAACTCTCTTTATTGCTAATTTGTGGCCTACTATTTAGATATATTTTTACTTTCCACTTTAAAGCTTTTTGTTTATTACAATTAGAGTGAGGAAAAACGTAGTCTAGTTTTTGATCATATCAAATATCTTGGGATGAATAACAGATGTAGTCTCGAGCAACGGGGGTTTATTATGTGCGGAAGTGTCCTGCATACCACAAAAGGGGTGGTTTTATGAAATAAAAATACGTAGTAGAGCCACGCTGATGTGAGCACGGTTCGGCCGGCTCGACCGGGGCGGTACTACCCTTGCACAGAACATCTACGTAAAATGACAGCATTCGTGAGCATGCTGTCATTTTACGATTGCATTGTTTGTTTAAACGCGTTAATTTCAGGGACTGCTGGTTCGATTTGAAAAATCCTTTCAGTGTTGGATAGTACATTTGACTGCCTCGGTGGCGCAGTGGTAGCGTACGCGACTGCTGTTCTTGAGGTCTCGGGTACGATTCCCGGGTCGGATCAAACGTTTGTATGATATGAAAATATTTGTTTCGGAGTTTGGGGGTTTTCTATCTATAATATGTATGTATTTAAAAAAAAAAGTATGTAAGTATTTATATCAGTTGTCTAGTACGCATAATATAAATAATATTTATTATTTATTTATCTAGGAAGGCTATATGTTATATATCATCAAGCTAAGTCCAATAAGAGTAGAGCACCAAAGAAAAATGTTACAAAAACGGGGGAAAATTATCACGCTACGGGCAATAGAAGACGTAAACGAGGTTGCGTGGGTCAGCTAGTCTTATATATAACACAAAACACTTGTAAATATGTATGTTTATGTGATCACAGATGTACATACGAGTAATAAACAAAATAGATACGGCCCTTGTTGTACTCGGGGCGGGTTATCTCATTAAACATGTTAATTAATTACTACAAGTAGTATGCTCTCAGTGAGAGCGGGGATTATTCAAATAATAGCAATCACCCATGAATATAACCTGTCTATATAGCAGTCCACTGCTGCACATACGCCTCTTCAACTCCTTCCAATTCTGGATGTGAGCAGCCGAGGATCGAACCGAGTGTGCAATTTTGAGAGGCCTACCTCATACCTAATTAAAATACCAACACGATCTGTACGTATACCACAATTATTTAGTGTTCCTCCCAGTAATAATAATGTTTCACATAATAACCCACTAAACAGAATGTGCAGGAACTATAATACCGTGTGCTCACAGTTCGATATCTTTCACGAAAGTCTCAATGCCTTCAGATCTTCTCTCATTCGTTATAGCAAGCCTTAATTTTAATGCATATCTCAGTTATATATAAATATTTAGTTTGTAACGGTATACCTAATTATGGTTAGTTTTTGTTTTCATCTTATAATTTTTATTTTTATGCCAAAACGAAGCACTGTCTAGTGTCAAAGTTGTGTACAGTTGTAACTGGATTGCAGGTTTACTATTATGTACTGTTAAGGCTGCTCTTTGTATTTTTTCAATCTGTTATCTGTATCTGTACCTATTAAATAAAATAAAATAAAATAAAATAAATACGATGATTTCTTATTATGAGTTTTTACTTTGAAAATTAATAACTAAATAACGTAAGTTCCTTATTTTACTGCTTAGAGACGAAGTTCTTAAAAAATCTATCTTAGTGTCACTCAGAAAATTATTGTAATACCTACCCCAATTGCGCAACATGGTAGACAGTAGCCCCACGCAAGCGTTCCCCTCTGGGCCTACGCAACACACTGTTATGTCACAGAATATATTTGTGTGTGCGTGAAATTATGAATGTTTTATTTTATTGTTATGTGTGCGATCGTAGTGACAGGCGATTGCTTTCGTATGTAAGTCTAAAATGTGTGTATGAAGATTTCCCTCTAGCAAAAAATTACAACACTGTTTTACGTATCGGAAAGAGATGCTATGCCTACTCCTTATAACATAACACAATTACATGAAAATTTCAGATTTGTCGGTTTAGATGACTGGATGTGATATATATCTACAAAATATATTTAATTAGTAATACATAAGTACGTTTGTCAGTAGCCTAATTACCACAGAACAGGTTCTACCTAGTTTTGGACCGTATACTCGATTGAGAGATGTATTTAATTATGTTTATAAGTTAACCTCAAAAATGTCTTTTATCATTTAAATACAATTACGAAGTTCGCAGTCTGACGGCTCGCTGACACTGAGACCACACCCCACGCTCAGTTAAAGCGACATTGACATTAATTCGCTCATGACATCAGTGACATGAGGTGAGCACACCGCGCGGATTATGTCATAGAGGCGTTCGGTCACTGTGCGGCCGGTACGTGGGTTCTGTGCTTGACACTGACGCGAAAACAAATGGAATAGTGAACCTTAAGGGTGGTAGACATACGCTCTCAAACTAAACGCTTCGGTTCTTCTTTCCTGTGCCGATCATTCACAACCTGGAACTCATTACCAGCGCACGTGTTTCCCTCTCACTATTGCCTCGTTGGTCTCGCGGTGGGCGTGTGCGACTGCTGATCGTGAGGTCTTGGGTTTGATTCCCGGGTCGGATCAAATGTTTGTATGATCTACAAATATTTGTTTCGGAGTTTGGGTGTTTTCTAAGTATAAATGTAAAAAAGTATATATGTATTTGTATCAGTTGTCTAGTACCCATAACACAAGCTCTGCTTAGCTTGGGACTAGATGGCGTTGTGTGATAGATGTCCAAACTATTTATTTAAACTATTTACTATAATACCAGGTCTTATAAGTGAGGCGTGAAATCTCACTGGGCATCATAGTATAGGTCGCCATACTGTATTGTCTACATTTGCATCGAGGATGTTGACCGCCACTCTTGAATTCTATTCACGCTTTCCATCAGGCAGAGAATAATCATTTTGGCAGCTAATACTTAAAGAAAACCGCGGAAAATACTACTAGTTCAAAATAATATTTCTGTGTATATGTAGACTGTCGGTATGTCTGCGTATTTCATAGTAACGCACAGTAGGTGTGCAGGAAACCCCGTACAACAGGACGCGGTCAATTAGGAACGCAAAGGAAGGCGGAACGGGGGGGGTTATATGGAGGTGGGTATCGGTGCGAGACTGGGTGAACAGGACGTGGGCTGCATCACGTATATTTGAATGTATCCATTGAGACATAGAACGTCATGTTGGAAATTAACTGGACCGATGAATCCATACCTACTAATCTATGCTAATATATAAAGCTGAAGAGTTTGTTTGTTTGAACACGTTAATCTCAGGAACCGCTGGTCCGATTTGAAAAATTCTTTCAGTGTTAGATAGCCCATTTATCGTGGAAGGCTATAGGGTATATATCATCACGCTACTACTAATAGGAACGGAGCAATAATGAAGAATGTTTCAAAAACGGGGGAAATTTTCACGCCACGGGCTATGAAAGACGCAAACGAGGTTGCGTGGGTCGGCTAGTATATTATAAATAACTCAGTCTGTTAAGCTGCAACATTGTCATTGAAATTTGGCACAACTTTGTCCTGGCTGGGAAATAAACTCACGACCTCCAGCTTAGAAGCCAGGATCACAAACTACTAATAACATTCTTCTACAGAACGGAGTGGCTAACTCAGCTAGAAGCTTAGCGTCTTCTATTCCCCCACTTCTACGTTACCAGGTGAGTAAATTGAAAATTTTCTACCCAAGAACCGTCACCAGTTCTATAAAAATGAATGCCAACATCGAATTTTAAAAGCAAACATCAAAAGAAAAAATCCACATTTCAATAAATCATCTTTAACTAGCTATAACTTTCTTTATGTTCACACTTCCTCGATCACATATAGACATCGTATTATTTACGTTTCCGACAGATAAAAATAATATATTACTGTTAATTTCCTTTCTGAATCAAAAAAATATAATTAAAACTCGTGCGAATCCCGTATAGGGAGTATCTAAGCGCGTGCGCAAGAGTCGTCTTTGACAATCTATTAGACAAATGTGAAGCATAATATTTGAATTTCGAACAGGACCTCTCAACCATCGGTCGGCTGTCGGTGAAAGCGGACGTGTTTATGTTGGATAATTAAACTGTGCAATGAAGTACGAGTTAATTAAAGCGGTTAATGATAGCATTAATTCTAGTAATGACCTTAGTTTTATAGACAGGTTTGATTTATTGTGTTAACTTTAAACACTGTTCCTGCTGTCAATCTTAAGCTGTCCAGCTCTAAAGACTGCACATTAGTCGTATACCATGGATGATTATAAGACATTGTAAAGTTTAGGTGAATACAAAACACAGTATGATTGACACCTAGGTAGAGATTGTACTACTTTTACCGTGGGAGAGCAACGCTGCCCACGCTTCGGCATGCATAGGCCGGCTCGACCGGAGTGATACCGCGGCCTCACAGAAAACCGGTGTGAAACATCGCTTGCGCTGTGTTTCACCGAGTGAGTGAGGCTAGCGGGCGGCGGTAATCACTTACCATCAGGTGATTAAACTGCTCGCTTGCCCCTATTCCATAAAAAAACTATAGACTGCTATAAATTTACTAATTTGCATCCAAATCCTAACATATCTACACTAATTTCGTAAAGAGGCAAGATTTGATTGTTTGCTTGTTCGAATTGAATAAGCTCCAAAATTACTAGACCGATTTCTTTTACCATTATCATAGATAAACATAGGCTATAGAATATTAAAAAAAGTTAGGAATTCTTTTTATAGTTATGGTGCAATCTACGACTACAATACACTTAACCGCAGAACAAATGACCATATGTCATTCACACAATTATTTTCTGAGTATGAATGAAGCAATAAATTCCCAATGAGTGGTCAGAAACACTAACCGTTAGAACAACAGGATAGTCATACTAACTAACATTCCAATGTGATTACAAAACCTACTGTTAAATGATAATTAAATATTTTCGGACCTCTAACACAAAACGTCATCTTGTCCCAAACTAAGCAGAGCATGTATTATGGTTACTAGACAACTAACATAAATACATTTATACTTTTTTTTGTAAATACATACATATTATACCGTGGGAGGCCACGCTTCGACATGAATGGGCTGGCTTAATCGGAGTGACATCACGGCCTCACAGAAAACCGGTGTGTTATAGCGCTTGCGCTGTGTTTTACCGAAGAGTGAGGATATCGGCGGTCCATATCCCAACCCCTACCCCCTACCCCTATCCCCATTCCCATCTCCCAAAGGCCGGCAACGTAATTGTGACGCCTCTGGTGTTTCAGGTGTCCATGGTCGGTGGTAATCGATTAACTTCAGGTGATAAGTTTACTCGTTTGCCCCTATTCCATTAAAAAAATATAAATTGATATATAAAAACACACAAACTGTGAAATGAATATTTGCAGATCATACAAATATTTATTCCGACCCCTAAATCGAATCCAAGTCTTCAAGTATAGCAGCCTGATACGGTACCACTACGCAGTTGTTTGCATTAATAAAGTAACAAATCCATTCCCTTTCTAAAATATTAAAACCTTTCCCTTTAATATTACTTTTTGGCAAAAAAAGGCGCTTAACAAAACGTAGTGTACAAAATTAATTCATACCTACCCTCCGCATAGCAGCGAGCGGTAATAAAACGTATCGATCCCGCCTCACTGGCGTCTGCCACAGACCAGTCGGCGGAGATAGGACTATTTGTATGTTTACTGCCTATTTGCTTATCGGAGCAATATAACCCGTATTTGTAGCTAAGGTATTTGTGTCACTAATTTATCTCTTGACTTGTCAAAACAAATAGATATAATAAATGAAATTGCCTTCTAGTCTGTCAAAACAAAAATGAAAAATGGTATATGAGTAGTTAGACTTTTTCTGACTGATTTTATGGACTGTCGGTCTCTTCTGAATGACAGTCCATAAAATGTGGTCATGGAACTACATGATCATCATATTAGGGCAAAATCCACTGCTGATTTGAGTCCTATTGCTTTTTGGATTTTTCTTACGGAAGTCGTCTCGCTATCTGGCAGAAGGCACGAGAAACGAAACCTATGTGACCAAAAAATTGTAAACTACAACTCTCTTTATCAGCACTAGTAAAACTCAAGCCGTCCCTATTCCAATAGACATGAGATATTACTCTATTCTTTATAGAATTCCTTACGTAACATTTATAAATCGCGCCTCTATCTACATAATCTTTGACACTCCACCCTCCCATCAAAGTCCTAACGATGCTCTCAAAGGCACCAAGTTAAGGCTCGTTCACAAGTGTGGGGGGGTTGCAATAACATTTATTCGCGACTAACCCTCCTAGACAAGGGTAGTTTTTATACAAAGAGTATAATATAACCACTGTATGGCTCGTCATGACGACTATTGCAAGCAATTAGTGAGTTTGACACTTGATGTTTTGATGACTATAATTGGCGAGATGCAGCTAACAAATAAGCATTCCTAAGTCTGTAATATATTAGAGTTTGAATTAGTAACAGGTAACGCCGCGGGTCGAAGCTGGTTTAAAAAAAGTGGCTTAAGTGATTCCTTATATCAGCACCTATCTGCCAGTAAGAGTGCCGTCAAAATCGATCTGTCCTTTCCAGAGATTAGCAGGACAAAAATTGTAAAAATCTAATTTTGGTATAAGTATGTACCGTTATATGCATTTAGTAGAAAGCTGTTGTTTTAATATTACAAACAGGCACTCCAATTTTTATTTATTTGTATAGATTTTCATAGTACATTACACATTTTACCTATAATCCCCGCACTGGTCGACTAAATGCGGTCGAAAAGTGGTATAATATTAGAAGTGACGTGTGCTGTTTACTCTTCGCCAGCTCAGCTGTGAATAATCTCTGTGACATCGCAACGGAGATGCGATCAAGTGCATCGGTGTTCAGGGGAAGTACGGGATTTATAATCAATCTAGATTTATAAAGAACTAGTTATTGAAAGCGGCTTTGCTCGCTTGATTAGGTCTCATTTTAAACTTTAAAAAACAATTTACAAACTGAAACTTATTTATTTATTATACGTATCTATATGCGGGCTAATGTTATTTTACTCAGCCTGATGGAAAGCATACGCAAAATCCAGGAGTGGTTGCCATACTCATTGCGAATGCAGACATATTTTAATACATTGCATTTAATTCTTTATTGTACAAATGCAGACTAAAATAATAATAAGTATACATACAGTTATATACACACATGATATATATATATATATATATATATATATATATATATATATATATATATATATATATATATATATAATATATATATAATATATATATATAAATAACTGTCTTTATGTTACATTCAGATATAGAACAAATGACTTCTCATAACACATTATTTGTCCCAAGTAGGAATCGAATTTAGGACTACAGGCTTAGTAGTCTGGAACTCTGGATCATTATACAATACATATACCAAGATGCCAGCATCTCGAAACCTGGTAGTTTCAACGGTCCTTTCAAAGTTTTTCTTAGCTAGGGTCTAGTAGAGAGCTCCTGATCGTGATGGTAAAGAGATGATACTCACTCAATAAGACGTGTTGAGATGAATCAGTGCGACACCCTCCTTGGATGCATGCACAACTGAAACAAACAAAACATACTTGTTTAATAAAGAAGTCCTTCTCATCCTCACGAGGCGGTCTTAATGAGGGTCACCATACTGCATTGTCCACGTTCGCATTGAGGATGGTGACCACAATGATTTTTACTCATGCTTTCCTTCAGACAGAATAGTCATTTTGGCAGCTCCAATTTTTAAAAGGAAATAAAAAACAAGTCATGTTTCAGCAAATATGGGCCTCACAGGAAACTGGTGATGTGTGTGAGGCTACAAGATCTATCTTAGTCTACCCTCTTCCACCTACTTTGACGCCAACCACGGGGCGACAAAGGGCGGTAAACCTCACTCCCTCCCTCGCGCGGTCCCTCTGCTAGCCTGACCCTATCACATTATAAGAAAACCTGAGTGTACCTAATTCTTCTACTGACAAAACCTGCGAAATTCAGTCCGCCGAAATACCTCCACGAAGTTTAAATAAATAAATCGTTTTCACCTGAAAATTATTCCAGCACAAAAAAATTCACAGAACCGTATCTAAGTACTAATGCAGAGTCTAATTTTTAAGTCATTTACAAATCATAAAAACTCTATTGAACCAGAGACAACTATTACAATAAACTTTTTTCTCTATTAAACCGTATATTTAAATTGTTCCGCTCCAAATGTCGGAGTGTGACGTCAACGGCGTCTGCCGAAGCGTGACGCGATCGGCAGAGTCCGTCAACAATCGGCTATTGTCGGGCCCTGCGCATGCGTCGATTACAATTTACAATACAGCTTTTTTTAAAGGATGCGCTTCTCTGAATAATGATTGTGTTGAATGAGCCGCTGTGTGAGAGATTTTATCTGTGATATTGCTTTTTACACGCAGCTCTGGCGTCTGGTTTCAACATCTGTTTTTTTTTTTCAGGTCTTTAGGTCAATCAAATAGTTTTATACTTTATAGTATCCACATAGCTATCTTACTCAGCGATAGTAATTGAAATAAAAATATTTTAATATAAAAGGAAATAACAAAAAGTTTTGAAACTTTTGATTAAATTTACATGGCCCTGTCACCTGTGCCATTATTGCTAATACTTAATAGATTTAATAGTTGTTAATACAACTTATCAAAAAAAATATAGTCCTTAGTTGGTAGTGATGCTTCTTTATCATTGGGCCTCCGGTCTCGCACTCACTAACGAAACATTTCGAAACACAACACGATTTTCTGTCGAGGGTGGTACCGCCCCGGTCGAACCGGCCCTACCGTGCTTGTAATTGGTAATCTAACTCCCATCCAGATCCGTTGAGCAATTGTCTGGATAGAGTAACAAATAACCAGGTCTGTTGAAGCCAGACCTGTAGTTAGATCACGTATTGCGCTTACTGAACCCTCAGTGCGTGAGACAGACCGTGATTTTTTCAGACCATTGCAAAAGAGCTATTAGGTCGAAGCTCATTAGTCCATGATTAGAGGGAATTGTACGGTTTTATGGCAATAGCACGGTGACGTAACTATAAAACATTCGCGAGGTCACTTTTATAGAAACGGATTGTCTGCACTTTACAGATGAATATTCTAACAATATGAAAAATTAGGAAATTGCTCTTGAACTGATAATCACGACTTTTTATGCCAAAGTGTCGGCTATCCCATCGGATTATGAGAGTGAGGGAACAGAGAGTGCACCTGTGTTTGCGCACACACTCGGGCACTATAATATCTCGTGCGTAGTTGGCTGGTCTCCGTCGAGACTGGCCGGCCGTATTCGGCTAGGAGAACTTCATCATCATGTCAAAGTGAGTCTGTTCTGCCTGATGTAAAGCATGAGCAGAATCTAAGAGTAGTGGTGACCATACTCATTGGCATGGCGGCCACTGCCAATGATGCAGAAGCATCTTAATAGATGTTCTAACAGTTTGTTTGATGGGACTTTCACTGGCGGGTAGCTGATGATCCAGGAACTTATACAGATAACTTAGGCTACTTTTTTAGACTAACTTTGTCCCAGGGCTTTACTCGCGGTACTACGTTACCGCGGGGTTCAGCTAGTTTGTGATAAAACTGGCAGGTAAACAATGAAAATATGATTGATACAAAATGAAATCGCTTGTTTAAAGCTACATCGGCTTCGTAGCAATCAGTCACAGAGGTCAAGCTATGTAATAAGTACTGTAATAAGTATTTTATACTCATCTACCTGAGTTTGTGCTATTTCATGTTATACCTATCGTTATGTTTGTAGAAAAAAAGGCCAACATTATTAAGGATATTAGTTTATCAGGCACAAGTAAGAACGACATGAAAGTGGAGCGATACACTCGTCCAGATAAGATATAGAATCAGTTGTTGATAGAACCACTTTGTTGGGGTGAAGACGCCAGTTGGCCGCCGATAATACGCACTTAATGTACACCGTTATGTACTACAATAATATCTCTATCGGCACATATTTTGTTTTAGATAAGACTTCATTATTTCAACATGACTGTGTTATGAATGTAAGAGGGTTGATTTTCTTTTTAATTTTTACTAGCCGAGACACGCGGTTATCCGCGAAAAACAGAAACCCCGGGTAACGCCGTGGGGCGAAACTAGTCTAAAAAAATAGCCCAAATTACTCCTTATATAATCAGCTACCTATCAGTGAAAGTCTTGTCAAAATCGGTCCAGCCATTACACATTAGTCGAAAAAAAACAAACAGACAAAAATTAAAAAAAAATGTTATTTTGGTATAATTATTTATGTTATTTTATATTTGGTGTATACATACATGTCCATTTAGTAAAAAGCGGTTATTTTAATATTACAAGCAGACACTAATTTTATTAATTTGTATAGATGTACATGAAAATGAGTATGCGTCGCCCTATTTGCAGTATTTGTTGTTTTGAATCAGATATTGTGCACTGTTTCATTGGTGTAATAAATTTCTCAGATTTAATTAGTCCAAATTACTTTTTATAACATCAGCTATCTGTAATAAACGTCCCATCAACAACGAGTTTGCCATGTCAGAGATTCGCCGGAATAAATAGGCAGATAAACAAAATTTATAAAAATAATGTTTTTAATGTTAGTACCGTATATACTTCTATATGCTTTTAGTAAAATGTAATTTAATTATAGAGATGCAACGCATTTTCGATTATCGAATTTATTTAACAGGAACATCTGTTCTGTATCGAACTGCCTCGGTGGCGTAGTGGTAGCTTATGCGACTGCTGTGCTTGAGGTCTCGGGTTCGAATCCCGGGTCGGACCAAATGTTTGTATGATCTGCAAATATTTGTTTCGAAGTTTGGATGTTTTCTATGTATAATATGTATGTATTTACAAAAAAAACAGTATATATGTAATTATATCAGTTGTCTAGTACCCATAACACAAGCTCTGCTTAGCTTGGGACTAGATGGCGTTGTGTGTTAGATGTCCGAAATATTTATTTATTTATTATTGGAGTGCCATTCGAGATGGTTCATACGCACCGAATTTGATTTTCTCACATCAATAGGTTTTCTTATCGCTTGGATTATTTACACGTAAAATAATTAATGCATCATTAAGTGAGTTATCGAATGAATACATACAGAAAAGATTGAGTGCAACCGACAGTGCCGATAACATGCGTATCCACCCGACGATATTATCAGATAAGCGCTGAAATGTTTTTCGTACAAATCATATTGGAATGAAACTTTCTTTATTGTCATACAAATGATTCACAATTGTCAGAAATATTGGTGACTGTACCGTGCATTGTAATTTCATTTATGTACTAGTTGATTATTTATGTACTAGTTGAACCCCGCGGTGTTAACCGCGTTTATTGTCGTACCGCGAGTAATGCCGCGGGACAAAGTTTATCTAAAAAAGTAGCCTAAGTTACTCCTTAGATCATTAGTTATATGCCCGTGAAAGTCCCGTCAAAATCCGTCCAGCCGTTCCAGAGATTACCCGGAACAAACAGACCGACAGACAGACAAAAATTGTAAAAAATGATATTTTGGTACATGTACCATATACAGACACTCCAATTAAAGGTATTAAATATGTTGTCTGGTTGCGTTATGTAAATAATTAATATTTCAACGGATTATAATAATATGTTCTAGCTTATTATTATTAGGAGCTTACCTGATGATGAAGCTAAGACTAGTCACTAGTGGAAATATTTTCGATTACGAGTAGTAGTAAATTGCCACTTTAGTATAACAACTTACTACCTATCTAGAAGTTATCTAAGATAGCAACGCATCCACGAAAAAGCACCTAAGAAACACACAACAATATTTACAATCATTCGAAACTTCTGAGAACACTTAAAGCCAAGTAGACTCATAAATGAGATGTGGTTCGTCACCGTCTCGTATATTTATCGGCACGACAGTTCAAAAGTCACCCATCATTTCTTATTGACGACAAATAAGTCTCGAGTGGATCTTGTTAATTGAAAAGGGAAATGAATGAATGCGTCGTGTTGTATATTTATAACTGTACTGTGTTGATCGTGCGGAGAAGACATTTCGCGAAGATAGATCAAAGTTTTTCATGGGCTGACACTCTTACTTCGTATTTACAGTTGTCCGAGTCGTCTCTCTTCTCTCTCGTATTTTATCCCTTAATTACTCCTAAGTTTATTTTTTAAAGGTGAATGAGTTAATTCGTTTAAACACGCTAATCTCAGTAACCACTGGTTAAAAAGGAAAAATTCTATCAATCTCAGTTTACCAATACTTAAGTTCAGTGTCAGTTATAAAGATGTAATTATCGGCTTCGGCTCCACAAAAAACCATACCTTCTAGGACCTCTAGCTTACTCTGGAAGGAAAATCTCCTTGAAGTTAAACAAACGTGGCGGTCTCTTGAACTAGGTGAACCAACTCTCTTGTTCTCATTATCAATTTGAGAGCCTCCTTCATTCTGAAATATAACAGTACGAAATATCGACGCCATTTTTAAATTAGCCCCAGAGTCTATTGACCCAGTTTCTAGAAGATATTTTTACCGTCCCACCGGTGGCCTTTAATTGACCTTGCGATTTGATCCGTTATGGGTTTGATCATTTTCAGACTTTCTCAGATTTTCGCTAGATATTTTTTTTTACCTTCATGGAGTCACTGTTGGTGGTATACTATCATAAAGGAGTGTGAGTATAATCCATATCGATATAATAAATTCGAAAGTGCCTGTTATACTTTCATGGTTAAACAAACTAATGCACCGATTCCAATGAAATTTCTCACGGACTAGATACTTTGATTCTTTAGAAAGGAAATAGGCTACTCTTTGCCGCAATAAGCGACACACACGCGGGCAGAGCCGCGAAAAGCTACTATCCGTACTAATTCTACAAATTCGGATATAATTCTGTCAGGTACGCGTCCACGTCAAAACTGCGGCATCGTTTTCACCGAGATTCGGCACGAAGATACTTAATTTCCTGAGGAAGGACGTGAGCTAACCGACATACACGCGGGCGGATCAGCGGGCAAAAGCTACTATCTATACTAATATATAAAGCTCAAGAGTTTGTTTGTTTGTTTGAACACGCTAATCTCAGGAACCGCTGGTCCGATTTGAAAAATTATTTCAGTGTTAGATAGCCCATTTATCGAGGAAGGCTGTTGGGTATATATCATCACGCTACTACTAATAGGAGCGGAGCAACAATGAAGAATGTTTCAAAAACGGGGGAAATTTTCACGCTACGGGCAATATAAGGCGCAAACGAGGTTGCGTGGGTCGGCTAGTTACTTATAAGGATGGTTTGGAAAACGATCTCCTTAGATTAGAGCCTCGAAATCGAATAGCCAGGAAGTCTTAGTTCTCTGTCATTAATGGTACACATACCAGTCTATATATCTCCTAGCGCCTCAAGGATTTAACGCAACTGTGTCACTATCCTGTTCTATCTAATAGACTCATTGTGACACAAGCTAGGCGTTGTGATCGCATACAATTGGTGGCAAGGTCAAGTCTATTACCGAGATGGACTGTATTTGGAGTGATCACGTCATGGATTAGCGAAATAAATACAGCGTGAGGACATCGCGGAAAATCTTGATTCATACAAAAAAAAAAGATTGCTTATTTTTATTTAGTGATTCTAACTTTCAAAATGACGACAATCGTTTGTCCCTCATCTATTGCAGTCCACTGCTGAACATAGGCTTCTCATATTGCACGTCACTGGGATCGATTATGAGCTTCTCGCATATAACTCCTGTCAGCCATCTTGCGCAAGCCGTCACTCCATGTGGCTGGTGGAGGTTTGCCGAGACGCGGTTTCCACTCAAGACCTCTTCTAAGAATTAAATTTTGAACACAGAAATGGTAGAATATAAGGAACGTTTTATAATGTGGTCACTCATTGCGAATACAGACAATGCAACGATGCAGCATGGTGACCCACACTATAACGCCAGCACAGTTGCTGTCATTTTACGTTGATCTTCTGTGCGAGGGTAATACCGCCCCGGTCGAGTCGTCCCAACCGTGCTGATATCAGCGTGGCTCTACTACCTTAAGTTCGTAATGCTATATTTTTATTTTCTACACAAAAAAATAAAATTGAAGTGTCTGTTTGTAATATTGAAATAACTGCTTTTACTAAATGCATATGTATGTATACAGGGTACATGTATCAAAATATAGTTTTTTTACAATTTTTGCCTGTCTGTTTGTTCCGGGTAATCTCTGGACCGATTTTGACGGAACTTTCACTGGCATATAGCTGATGTAATAAGGAGCAACTTAGGTTACTTTTTTAGATTAACTTTGCTTTGCGGTGTTACTCGCGGTTATTTTCATGTGTACCGCGGGTAACACGGCGGCGTTCAGCTAGTATTTCCAAATTGTGAAAAACTTATTTTAGTAATTATGCCCGCTTGTTTCGTAAAGGTAGTGAAAAAAAAAACTTTTAAGGTCATCCTATAATTTTCTTCTATACAAACCTGACCCTAACAATAACGAACACACAGAAAAAAGAATTATCCAATTTGGTGCAGCCAATCGGAAGTTATGCGCATACACATATTTTGGTGATTCATTTCTATTATAGATAGATTATATTGTTAAAGATATTAGCCACTTACAGTAATGAGCTTCCACTCTTGTGCTTCTTTTTCTCTATTAGTAATCTTAGCAGATAATACTTCACTTATAATAAACGCAAAAAATGAAAGTTGTCCTACAACACAACAAGACATGAGTCAACAAAATTGTTTCGGTGATAATCTTTAACCTCAATTCTTACTAAATTACTTTGCATAAAGCACAAAAATTTAGGGAAATAATATTGACAATGACAAAGTGTTATATTTACGTATGGAGAAAGTATCGCTGACCATTTAGGTACTTTTTTTTCAAAAGACAACTCATTAGGATTGCGCATTAGGATATACGAAACGAACACAAAAGAACACTCAGGCAACAACAATTTGTGAATTGTACGAAGTCCTAAAAATACTCAGTGCAATAGAAAGTGCAGGCCAATTTGTTTTCGTACCTTGATGCAATCTAATCTATTGGTCCGATTTGAAAAATTCTTTTAGTGTTAGATAGCCCACTTATCGAGGAAAGCTATAGGCTTTATATCATCACGCTTAGACCAATAGGAGCGGAGCACCAATGAAAAATGTTACGAAAACGGGGGGAAATTGTTACGCTACGGGCAATAGGAGACGTAAACGAAGTTGCGTGGGTCAGCTAGTGATAACATAAGTCCAGATAAAATCAAACAGAAATTACAGCTAGTTAAACAGCACTGCTGTCGAGCGCGGCCTTTAAAGCTTGAACATACTAAATTCGGTTAAAATAACGTGTGTCGGTTACCTACATACAACGTGTGGCGATATAAATAGATCAGCTTGGGGTTCCCTCAGGAAGTGCCGGCGGATAGTTTATGGTTGCCTGGGTTTCAGCAATCACTCCGGACCGAACAATTCACCACACACATTTACAGTCATGGTAAAATGTTACTGTGTATTCATTTGAAACAATATTAGCTTTGTTTTAACTATTGCTCATATAATCTTCTACAAAGTAAGCGTACTTTGTAGAAGATTATATGAACAAATAGTTGCTATCTGAGTTTTATATTGATATTTACTATATAGTTATATCTGATATTTACTAGCTGAACCCCGCGGTGTTACCCGCGGTTTTTGTTGTACCGCGAGTAACGCCTCGGGACAAAATTAGTCTAAAAAAGTAGTCTAAGTTACTCCCTGGATCATCAGCTACCTGCCAGTGAAAGTCCCGTCAAAATCAGTTCAGCCGTTTCAGAGAATACGGAATAAACAGACAGACAAAACTTTTTTTAACTACTTTTCTGATGTGTGTACCGTGTATATTACAATTATACATTACCGTGTATAGAACATTTAGTAAAAAGCGGTTATTTTAAAATTACAAACAGACACTCCAACTTTATTTATTTGTATATATAGATGTATAGACTAGCGACCCGGCCCGGCCCTGCACGGAAGTCTTTCAAATGGCATTAAATCCGTTGAGGAGTTTAAAAGATCTAAGTGAACAGACAACGGAACAACTTTTTTACTACTTATGTGTTAATTTGTACTAGATTTGAGAGTTCTATTTTTATTCCGGGTAAAAGCTTCAATACAGACTATAGTCTATCCCTGTGCCAAATTTCATTCAGATCGGTATCGCCTGATAGTAAGCGATTACCGCAGCCCATGGACACCCGCAACACCAGAGGCGTAACAAGTGCGTTACTGGCCTATAATTTGCATGTGTAAATTACATATCACACTGTTTTGATATGATTGAGTAACAATCAGCCTAACCAAAAGCAAGATTCTGTTACATAAGTATGCATTTACTTGCAAACTAGGTTTTTTTTTTACTACCACACCACAGTATGGTGGATATATTTTCAACTTCAATAAAAATAAATTTTCTATACCTATGTAAGTAGGTACTAACTTATATGGATTCCTTATCAATTCGATTGTATAGCCCATTCCTTAAAACTATAGCCTATATTACCTTATATATAAATATACTATAGCTTATATATAAAGCTACGACCAATAAGAAACAAACATCAATAAAAAATTACAATACAAACGGGGTATATTTATTTCTTTCGAGAGATACAAACGAAGTTTCGCAATCTGTTAGTACCTAAGTATATACCAATAAATCACCTAGATTTAGTCTTTCAAAGCTTGCCTAACTGACAGCAAGCAAAAACCGTGCACGAACGAGTAAGGACACCTATCCCCACATACCTCGAACAAGTTTTTACTTAATAACGCACTCCAAAACCGGAATACCGAATATTAGAGCGGGACGAAAACCGTCTCACGTGAGATGGAAAGAGATGCAAGGAGGCTGTATTTTGAATCCTGCTTTTGCGTTTAACGACCAGATTGTAAATATGTATTAGAGATGGATGTACTTATAAGTCTTATAGTCGGTTTAGAAGCGACAGTGGACTTAATTTATTCAATGCTAGAACTCCGATTTGATTTTATTTCAAGATCGGTATAATTTTAGAAAAAAAAAACATGGTTTTCAACCTCATGTACCTAACAGGTATAACGAAAATTAGTTACCGATATCCAAATGCCCCAAAAAAGGAGCTCGGTTGTTAAGGGTATGAAGACACACAGATACAAAAACAAACTATGCAAAGATGTAATTCGTTAATCATCATTCACCTTCAACAGTCCACTGTTGGTCATAGACCTGACCTGACACTTTACCCCGCTGACCAGGCGGGCTGATCCAGAGATTGTTTCGAGTCCCCCCCCTCCTTACTCCTTTATCCTGCGTAGTTTGCTCCCTTACTTGGCTCTTACGAAAGCCATAGGATTAAAAAAATTTAACAAAAATAAAACCGACTTCAAGGTTTGACTCGATTTCTCTTGGATGCCATCATCAGATCTTAGTGTCCTTATCATGGTACCGTTGGGATATCTCCTTTCCATTAAAAAAAGAACCATCAAAATCGGTTTATAAACGACGAAGTAATCCGCGAACACACATAAAAAATATCTAATATATAAAATTCTCGTGTCACAGTTTTCGTTGCCATACTCCTCCGAAACGGCTTGACCGATTCTCATGAAACTTTGTGAGCATATTGAGTAGGTCTGAGAATCGGCCAACATCTATTTTTCAATACCCTAAATGGTAAGGGTCACGCATCCTTAAAAAAAAATTATGGCAAAACGACGTTTGCCGGGGCAGCTAGTATATATATATATACGGTCGAATTGAGATACCTCCTCCTTTTTTTGAAGTCGGTTAAAAAGGGTTGTGGTACGTCGTATTCTAAATCCTTTATCACACAGAGGAAGATGTTGTCAATATCTATAAAATACAAGCCGCCTTAAGCAGGATGGATATGGCGAGAGGTTATCCTACATTTATTGCAAAATATATCGCGTAGGTGTGTGTGTGTGTGTCAGCGCTAAAAGTTCAAATATATTCCGTTTACCCGACCTTAGAACTGGTTTTGCAATGTGTTTGCGTCCACTACAAGATGTATATTAGTCATACTATGATTTAATATTGAGGCCCTGTTTCACCGGGTACAGATATGTTTCGGATGGCTTATGTGACAGACATTTTGACTTATCTTTCATATAGATGTGTCGAACCATCTGTTAGGT
The DNA here is from genome assembly GCA_905220595.1 of Spilosoma lubricipeda. Lineage (NCBI taxonomy): Eukaryota > Metazoa > Arthropoda > Insecta > Lepidoptera > Erebidae > Spilosoma > Spilosoma lubricipeda. The sequence goes on along the minus strand of HG992301.1, from coordinate 12,912,196 downwards.
AAGCTATCCGGATCTATCTGGAACCGGTAAAACAGGGCCTTATTTGTAAATTTTGATATAAGTACTACAGTACTTTTGGAACGGCTGGACCAATTTTGACGGGACACTGGCAGATAGCTGATGATCTGAGGAGTAACTAAGCTACTCTTTTTAGACTAGCTTCGTACGCTCGGCGTTATCAGCGGTTCAGCTAGTAATACGAAAAATCGTGTTAATAGCGAGTAATTTACTATGAGTCAATGTTTAAGCAACTATTCTCGCAACTATACTAATCTGTTATCACACAAGTATAGTATGATGTAACCAGATGATTGTACCATTATCTGTAATATAAATGTTGACGGCTCGCAACAATACTGTTAAAAGGGCGAGGCAATATCTATTGAAGGCCACTATTTCTCAATCGACATTTGTAATAAATAATGCCTTCTATAAAATCTTGTTTACGAGTGTTTTTATGCTGTTTTATCTTTAAACTGATGAATTCATCTAAATACACAAACATTGAGTATTTTTTACTCGCTGACTTCCCCTGTGTGTCTGTCTGTTTGTAACTGACTTTTGTGAGCATGATATCTATATTTATAAAAATGAATCCCTATTTGCCTTGGTCACGACATCACGCGTGAATGGTTCAATAGATTTTGCTAATTCTTTTTATTTTATTTTTTTGTTGGATAGCTTATTTAGCGAGGAAGGTTTTAGGCTATGTAACATCACTCTACGATCAAAAGGAGTCGGGTTTCGACCGAAAATGTTGGCCAAATGGGAAAAATTATTTCATATAGAGAGATGCAAACGAAGTTGAGCGGGTCAGCTAGTTTTTAATAAATTCATTTAAGTAGTTATATTTGCAGTAACATCAACATAATTTATAAATATAACTAGCTGAACCTCGCGGTGTGCCCGCGCGTTTTGTTGTACCGCGAGTAACGCCGCGGGATAAAGTTGGTCTAAAAAAAGTAGCCTAAGTTACTCCTTGGATCACTGACAAAATCCGTCCAGCCGTTCCAGGCATTATCCAGAACAAACAGACAGACAGACAAAAATTGTTTTGACTATATTTTTGGTATATGGCATTTAGTAAAAAGCGGTTATTTTAATATTACAAACAGACACTCCAATTTTATTTGTTTGTATAGATAACGGGTAGAAATATATTGAAGCTATCATTTAGCTAATGCTGGAGGGGTTATCTTACAAAACCGGTACGCAAGGAGCTTTAGCGTCATAACCGACCGTTTAAAAGCCAAGTCCCGCGGTTTTGCGTAACGGTACAATTCGCCTTTTAAAACTATTGGGAAATGTGTTATAATACTTACATCATAGCCCGTAATGGATACAGCGAGATAAAGATTGAGAATTAGAATGATTCGATTTATTATCGATTCGATGTCGAAAATCGATTTATCGAAACGGTGACTGTCTGGTGCGGTCGGGAAGTATGATATTGTTACTAGACAACCTTGTAAGTAAAATCAGAGTGTCCGTTAACAGAGTCTGGTGGCAAGTAGGTGACAATAAAGAAAATCTGAATACGTAGATTTGGTCAGTAAAGTTTCTTTGGTGTAGGGATAAGCAGATTTTACTCGATTCTACTAGTCCCTATCGGTCAAAATCGTTCCAGAGGTCGTCTATTTGTTCGCAATGTTTGCCTATTTGTTCTGGGCAATCTCTGAAACGGCTGGACCGATTTTCACTGGCAGGTAGCTGATGAATCGGGAAGTAACTTAGGCTACTTAGTCTTCGTTTTAGACTAGCTTTATCCGGCGGCGTCGGCGGCAGTTGTTGTTGTACTGCGGGTAGCACCGCGGGGCTAGCTAGTTTATGATAAAACTGGCATGTAAAGACTGAAAACGTAGGTGGTAAAAAACATGACGTTCGAGTTTGTCCCCGCGACACACGGATTTATATTCCTAATGCGCTGTCTTTAAAAAGAAAGAAGAAAGAAGGTGAAAACACCTCTGTACCAATACGGTAGTCAAGTTAAACCCCCGCGAATTCAATTTCACGGTGCCAATAAAGCGCCAAACGAGATATAATCTGCTACACATACAGGGCGTAGCCAAGTGGCTTTTATACAGCCGGTATTGATGTCCGCGATTATGCAACGTCGTAACCGCCGCGTCCGGCCATTACGTCGTATGATATGCTGTTTACATTAAGAAGTACACACTCGGCTACCGCTGCGAGCATCTTGGTATTTAAATGATAATCTCGATGTTAATGGTTATTTCGTTGAGAGGACATTTCAAAGAGTTTTGCGTGGTTACTTTAACGGTCTGTCTGATGATAATAATCCTCCTGACAAGTAATTCTATGTATACCTACATCCTACATATAACTAAGCAAAGCTTGTACTACTTTTTTATGTATGAGCTTACCAAAGTAACTCTACTCTCCCCGATAGGAAAGCATGAGCAGAATCCAAGAGTGGTGGTCACCTTGCTCATTGCGAAATGCAGTATAGTGACCCACAGCATGATGGGCTAGAGATGCTTCTGCATCATTGGGCCTCTGGTCTCGCACTCACCAACGAAACACGACAGCACGAATGCTGTCAGAATTCTTATCTACTTCTTTTTGGAAATACATATCTATACTATAATATCATAAAGCTAAAGACTTCGTTTGTTTGAATCTCATGGACTACTGTTCCGATTTGAAAAATTCCTTCAGTGTTAGATAGACCATTCATCGAGGAAGGCTATAGGCTATATATCATAACACTAAGACGTATAGGAGTGGAGCACTAATGAAGAATGTAACAAATACGGGGGAAAATTATCACGCAACGGGCAATAGGAGACGTAAACGAAGTTGCGTGGGTCAGCTAGTATATTATACATAGAAAACATGTGAACTCCGGAACAAATGTTTGTGTTAAAATAAAATTCAGGTGGAAACAGCTTGCATACTGTTAATGTTTCATGTAATACTAATACTATAGTACCTGACTTTCTAACTTTTAAAAAGAGTGGCCATGAGTTTCTTTGCCCGTATTGTTCTCATAAGGCTCTAAGCATTTTCAAAACTGGAATTCACGGATCGACAGAGGCAGGCAGTAGATTTTGGTGTTTTCACCTTATTTACTTTGACAACACAATACATGCTGTGGCGTCTGTTTGTGACGATCTATGATTTTAAACTATAGCTTCAATTTAACGTTCATAAACGTCACTTCGATCATATATCATTACGTTCGACCCATTACCTCAGCATAGCAGTCGCATACGCTACCACAGATAAATTAGATAAAAACACAGAACTAATGATAATGCTGATTATTTTAGAAAATAATGAGGTGTAGAGCGGCCTGATTGCATACTTGGGATGTCCATCATGCCGGGATTGAGTGGTAGAAATAATTTCTCCCGGGACAGAGCCTGAAATCACATTCATTCATTCATTTCACCCAGAGTAGGGGCCACATACTCCTGGCTCCTGTGTCCCCGAAGAAATGGTATAAAATAAATATAAGGTATAAATATAGATTTAGAATGAAGGTATGAATTTAGACCGTGGGAGAGTCACGCTTCGGCATTAATGGGCCGGCTCGACGGGAGCGATACCACGGCCTCACAGAAAACCATTGTGAAATAGTGCTTACGCTTACGCTGTGTTTTACCGAGTGAGTAAGGATACCGGAGGCCCATATCCCTTCCCCTCCCTCCATCCCTATCCACCAATTTTTTTTCAAAATCCAATAAAAAAAACATAATAATGAGGTTTTATTTACTTTTCTGCTTTCATTTATAAATTGCTCATTTTGAACGAGTCGTCGTAATTATTATTAAATTATTTATAGCAAGGCGAAACAAACCGGACACGGAAATAGTACAACGGAACTTGTCCGCCGGTAGCATCTGACAGGTGTGTTGTGTGGCATTGTGCCCAACTCACTGTGGAATTAATATACTTAATTATTTAATTTATTACAGCTGCTTGAAAATATTATCCATACTAATAACTACATAACTCTGTCTACCTGTCACACTTTCACAGCTAAACTGCTGTACCGATTACAATGAAATTTGGCATAGAGCTACTTTGATTTTTCAAAAAGGATATAGGCTACTGTTTACCGAGATAACCGACAACACGCAGACGGAACCGCTTACAATAGCTAGTTAATTAAATATCAGCGATTCATTTTTAACTCAGTGTGGTTTACAATCTCAAAACACGATTCTGTGACAAAGTTGAAAACATTGAAGTGAAATCAATCTTATATAAATAGATAAAACATGCATTTATCTTGTGTTACAACGTTTTATCATTTCTAAGATAACAAAAAGACAATCATATACATCTAAAACAAGTTATATACGAGGACTGATACCTCTCTACCACGGCCTCACAGAAAACCGGTGTGAAATAGTACTTGCGCTGTGTTTTACCGAGTGAGTGAGGATACCGGAGGCCCATAACCCAAACCCCCTTCCCCTATCTCCCCTCCCCATCCCCCAAAGGCCGGCAACGCACTTGTGACGCCTCTGGTGTTTGCAGGTGTCCATGGGCGGCGGTAATCGCTTACCATCAGGCGATACGTCTGCCTGTTTGCCCGCCGTTTCCATAAAAAAAAAAAAATATAGAAAATATTTATTACTTTGATGCTTTGCAATGTCAGTTTGGTGTGAAGGATTAAGAATATGACACCACCCCTAGTCAGTGGGTGGGTGGGTGTCCTAAGAGTTGACTTAGGCAAGAAACTATGCAGGACAACGCACGCACTGCGAAAAGAAGGAAGACTTGGCATAAACCTGGTCATCAACAACCCATAACGTCCCACTGCTAGGCTCGGGTCTACTCTCAAGAGCGGGTAAGGCCATACATCCCCACGCTGGCCAAGTGCGGTTTGGGGACTGGCAAGACAACGTTGTGGCCACGTAATCTTGCCGTTGGACGTTTCTAAGCCGCCCAAAGGCCTCCAACTAAGCTTTACGACTGTTATCCTATGATGAACAACCGAGACCGACTGCTTAACGTGACCTCCGAATCAAGGAGACGCTCATGGTAACATGTCACTAGCGGTCACCCATCCAGGTACTGACCGCGCCGTCGTTGCTTACCCTATGCGATTGTTTCTCATCACCGGGTGCAACTGGGCAATAAGCGCCTCATAAACTTGGTAACAATCGAATAATACCTCCTCCTTTTATCATTCACAGGCATAAAATAAAATAAAATAAAATAAGCACAGAAGATCAACTCGAAGTAACAGCTTTCGTGCTGTCGGGTTACTTTGGTGAGTACAAGACTGGAGGTCTAATGCTGCAGAGGCGTCTCAATTAGTCGCCATATTGTGGGTCATCATGTGGATGCATCGTCTGTATTCGCAATGAGTATGGTGACCACTACTCTTGGATTCTGCTTAAGCTTTCCATCAGAGTAAAGTTACGTTTGGCAGATCCTTACATAAAAAAGAAAAAAATATATATTCTTGATACATGTGTCAGCGGCCGCGAGTTTTCGAGAATGCAACCACACAAAGAAGCACTAGGTACCTGGCAATCTGCCAGATACATCACACATCATATGTACGAATGTATCGTAGACGACTAATCAAAACTTTGAATGGTACTTAAACATAATAATAGTAGCTTAAATTTGTTTTGCAGTTGTGTTAATATTGCCGCCTCGGTGGCGTAGTGGGAGCGTATGCGACTGCTGCGCCTAGGTTCGATTTCCGAGTTCAGACCAACTATTGTTTGAAGTTTGGGTGTTTTCTATGTATAAGGCTCCCACACATAACTGCCAATTAGCAACGCATCGCAAATATATGCGAGCTCGCACGAATGCACCGCAACAACTTCACGCCGCATCGCATTGCAGTTATGTGTGGGAGACCTTATATACCTATTTCTAAAGAAAAAGTATTCAAGTATACTATCAATTAATCTCGCTTTCATAATACAAGCTCTGCTTAAATTAAATCTAGATAGCGTTGTGTCAAAATTTCCTGAAGTTTTGAGTATTTTAGGATAATGGCAATTAATGCTCTGACATCTCTGCCTACCCCTGTTCGGGTACTAGGCGTGTAAAAATGTATTATTAAACTAAAAATTTGTAGTTCGTTGAACGCACTAATCTCGGAAATTACTTATTCATTTTAAAATAATCTTTTAGTGTTTGATAAACCATTAACGAGGGAAGCTAAGCTATGTTACAGCACGCTATGACGCTCAGGAGCTAAGCAGTGACCATAAAAATAGAGCACAGTTAAGCTGTCGGCAACAGCTTTAATTTTCTTCTTAGATATATATTTAAACAATATTCTAAGACATGTTAGACACGTTCAAAGCTAGAAGCGACATATATGGCCATATAAATCAGTTTGTAGCGAGCTGGCACGGGGCCAGTGATATTTCAAATGTCTAGACGAGACCAATAAAAGTGTACCTAACTTAAGTTATTTCGTTAAGAAATTGTTAAACCGTGTGAAATATTTTATTGTTGTAACTTATTTGATCCATACTAATCATAAAATTATATTATTAACTAGCTGAACTCCGCGGTGTTACCCGCGGTTATTGTTATACCGCGAGTAACGCCGCACGACAAAATTAGTCTAAAAAAAGTAGCCTAAGTTACTCCCCGGATCATCAGCTACCTGCCAGTGAAAGTCCCGTCAAAATTCGTCTAGCCGTTACAGAGATTACCCGGAACAAACAGACAGACAGACAGACAGACAGACAGACAAAAAAATTTTTAACTAATAAAATTTAACATTTAGTAAAAAGCGGTTCTTTTAATATTACAAACAGACACTCCAATTTTATTTATTTGTATAGATTCGAAAGTAGCTCTGTCTATTTGTCTATTACGCTTTCGCAATTTAATCGCTGTACCGATTTTAATGAAATTTATCATGAAGATACTTTGATTTTTGAAGAAACACATATCGTCACTACTATAATGGACACGCAGACGGAGCTGCTGGAAAAAACAACTGAAGTTATATTTTGTGTACCGTTTGTCCTATGGTTACGGCATTCCGACTATTTTCGACCATAAAACTATTGTGCAAATTTTATCCTATCTGTCCCGATTTGACGGGACGTTCCGCTATTTGAATCAAAATTGTAATGTCCCGCGCGGGACAGGTTTTGTCCCGCTTTTAGGGGATAACTAGCCCGATGCCCAAAGTGAAGTTAGTCAGTTAGCCGTATCTTCAATAAAAGCGGCAGTCAAAAAAAAATCACCATTACATTACAAATAGGAAATGGCACAAGTTATTTCACGAATTAGGGATGATGTAGCAGAAAAACAAAAATATTACGAATGACCTTTTTATTTATTTATTTCTGGACCTCCAAAAAGGAGGTACACCTCCTTTTTTTTTATTTTGGTCACTCAGATGCGATACGTTGATACGTATTTTTACTTTTGTCCTGTGTGTTTTAGCCTCTTGAGCAAGTTTTCATGTCAAGGTACTCATGAAGAGTTACAAGTAAACCAAGGTGCATCACGTATGGTCCTTAGGATGTCGTTTTGCATACTTTGTAGGCTGAGAATATTTGACTTGCTAGCTGACGACCAGAGCTGGATACCATAAATTCATTTTAGTTTTATGATTGAGCAGTAGACTCTGAGTTTGTTGCTTAGAGAGAGGTTGGATTGTCTTCCAAGTAACCACAGGAGGTTTCTGAACCTGTTGTTATTTTCGTCCCGTTTATGCCTAATATGATCTTTCCATCTATACTAATACTAGCCGACCCACGCAACCTCGTTTGCGTCTCCTATTGCCCGTAGCGTGATAATTTTCCCCCGTTTTCGAAACATTTTTCATTGGTGCTCCACTCCTATTAGTCCTAGCGTGATGATGTATAGCCTATAGCCTTCCTCGATAAATGGGCTTTATAACAATGAAATAATTTTTCAAATCGCACCAGCGGTTCCTGAGATTCAAACAAACAAACAAACTCTTCAGTTTTATATCTAATATAGTTTGTTTGTTTGTTTGTTCTTTCAGTGTCAGATAGGTCATTTATCGAGGAAGGCTATAGGCTATATATCATCACGTTAAGACCAATAGGAGAGGAGCACCAATGAAAAATGTTTCAAAAACGGGGGAAAATTATCACGCGACGGGCAATAGGAGACGCAAACGAGGTTGCGTGGGTCGGCTAGTGTCATATATTGATCCAGATGGAATCCTAGGCAATACCGCTTACGAAAGTTTTATTCCAATTCGACTAATATTATTACACAGAACAAATATAATGTATAATCTAGTATGTACTCTAAGGTGCAGTAGATAAGGCAATTGATAAAGCGACTTGGCGGTCATGTGATATCGTTCTAAGATAGTGTACTACAAAAATTTGATTATTTTAGAAAATTTTGGACATGCTTTTATTGACTTCACTTGTACCTATGTACATCTGTTTTAGCATACCTCCTATGGGGTAGATGAGTTATAGATAGCTGATAAAGAATGTGTGAGTTTGCAGTGCGCAAGATGGCAACGTGTGACCCTTTCACATCTTTCAGAAGAATCAAGGCCCCACAGTTAATGTTGAAAAGTTATATATATGCAAATCGATGCGAGAATTCCTATGTCACGATACAGGATTAGCAAATACTTTGTAGTTTGGCGTGTGTTCTCTAGATGTCGCTGTATTGTTTGCTGCTCTATGTGGAACAGATCCTTATCAAGAGTGATCAGGCCTTGCAGAAATTAAATGTTTAAACAGTTCTTTCACTGCATTTCGAAGATTAAGTAATCAGACTAATTGGGGACCACCCTTTGTCCTTGTCTCTAAATTTGGGAGGGCCTCTCCCAAATTTCAAAGGCTGCTAAGGCTTTATGACTCTTGAATCCAAGTGTCTGTGGGCACCAGTAGCCACTTACCAACAGTAGACCCGTCAGCCCAATATTACTACTTCGGAAAGAAGGTTATTAAACGAGTATAAATTGCTTAAAAGCCTTCTAAAAAAATATTTCTTCTTTATTTCTGTGTGAATAATCTCTAAAAAAACTAGATATTCTAGATCGATGTGCTAATTTAACAGAGAAAAACAACAGGAATGACATTTTATACATGTCAACGAACCTTGGCTTCAAACCATGTATATCATTGTAATGACAATTAAAAAAATAACTCAGCAAGACATCTCAAGACGGCTCCGTGAACAATGGTATGACAAAAAACCGATCGAGGTGTGGTTTTCAGCTTATAGAATTAACACCATGAGCTTAAGTTATAGTGTTACATCACAATCCCATTACACGCATGGATTACAGACTAGCCAGGCAGTTTAGTGGTTAATGACCCGCACTGTTAAACCAAAGGTTGTGAGTTTTATTCCCACTGACAAAGAATAATTGTGTGTTGAGTATTTGTTGTATATATGTGTGATCTACCTATAATATAAAAAGGAATCGCTTAAATGTATGTACACGCATAACTTTCGATCGGCTGTACCAAATTAAATAGTATTTTTTTATGTGTTTCTTATTGTTAGAACAAGGTTCGTGTACAAGAAAAATTAAATGAAAACGGGTAGTCCCTTTTCTGTTCGCGACTGTACACTGCCTGTGGGAAGCTGAGCCAGATTGTAAATATGACAGTATAAAGTTCGCCGGGTTAGCTGATTGGAAGTTATGCTCGTACATACATTTCGGCGATTCATTTTTATATATATGTATAAGTAAATATCTATAGATAAAAAAGAAAGTGATTTTCCACTCTTTGTTATTATGCACTTGTGTTAGTCTCTCAGATTACATAAAGAAGAGAAGAGACAATAAATATACTACATACATGAAACATTATACTTAGAATTCTTTCTGTATTTAGCAAAACATTGACAAACATACATGCAATGAAAATTAAGAACACCCAGAGACTATTGCTGTCCCATGTAGGATCTGAGCCCATAACACTCAGTGCAGTAAAAAATGGTGCAGACAAATAATACACACTAATGTTAGAAATACTAAACAATAAACCCAATTAGATGCAACATAATACATAACAAAACAATCACAATATTGAATATGAAATGATAAGCTAGACAAAAGTATTGTCTCACATGTGGGTTAATCATGCAGGGACAGATAAATATACAAATAATAGCTCATTGTAATCTTATACACACTTAAATACAATTAAACTTTGATTTTAACATCATAATTACAGTTTACGTATCACTGAAGTGAGCACCAAAACCTGACTACAGTGAAGCCAAAACGTGTTAACATGTACCATCGTAGCTCCTCAACTACTGAACCAATTTTAATGTGTGAGGTATCAAACTGTTTTTGATAATGTTCTGAGTGCCTTAGGCTATATACACTTTATCAAAATTTTTACATTGTAGAGTATAGCTTTTCAAGTTATTTTTTGTTGTATGATCTTTAGTTTCATCTAAATTCATTCAGTACTTTTTGCTAGAGAGAGTAGCAAACATTCATACATTCTGACAATCTTCCGAATTCATAATATTAGTAGCATAGTTGAACATTTAATAATAGGTACTAACTGCATGACTTTAGTAAACTAAAATAGAATGTAAATTAAGTATATATTGCAGAAACCTAAAAATATAATTTACAAATGATATAGGGTCTAGATAGATAGAAGATCAATTATCCAGCTTCAAAACTCACTTACTGCCAGACCTTGACTGATAAAAGTTCAAAAATATGTATTTTATAATTTAAAAAGGTTTGAAAAGATCAAAGACAAAAAAAACTAGTCTATCATACACCAAACCAAACCTATCTAAGGCTCTGTGACTCACTTCGTCACAGATATCTAATTAGCATGAAAATTAATTAATTAATCAAGACAGCAATATTAGATTACACCCCAATGCAACCTTTGAACTGAGGCAACAGTTTTATCGTGTTTAACCAAGGCTACTATACAAAATCTTATTAGATTCGTCTAGGTAATCAATGGAAATATACTACAAAGAGTTGAGTACCCGCCACTTTATTCATTAATTCGTACGTTTAGTGCAATTAAATCACAACGAAAATCTTTTCGAACGTAGTCAATCTGCAATCGTAAGAAGCTATCAAATATAACCCTGTCAAATAAAAACGCACTTTTCTTACATAATCTGAGACGGTAACACAGGTGTATACAATTCGGCTGGATAATACTATACCCAATCTTGCTAGGTGACATCATCCCGCACTATTATACAGATAATATGTAATTGGCCCGCGTCACGCCCAAAATGAACTAATAAAATGCTATTCCGCGAATCGGAAATGAAATAAAGTTAATTGTCTCTGTTCTAGAATAATAAATATCGAATAACGCTGTCGTTTTCCCGTACCGCACAAACATGACGGAAGTGAAAAGTTTTATAACATCTTTTGACCAAAACGCATAAAATTTATCATAGAACACGGCAGTCAGCCAAAATTAATTACATCAAGTCATGTAGACACTTTAAACTAAAAAATGAGCCGACCCAATTCCAATACGCCGATAAAGACACACCCAAGACAGCGGCTGATGAAAAAAAAGCATACCGCCACAAAAGTAACGAGTTCTTATTGATAATGTAAACAAATATGTAGAAAAGAAAGCTGAACACACGCAATACTCACCGGCAGAGCTTCAAGACGCGCTATAAGTCGAATTTTATGTCACTTCACACACTTTTATTGGACAGCGATTGTAACTTACACTAAGCACATAAACGAAGTAACATTATATAAAATAACATGCACAAAACGTTTTTCGACAATTTTCAGAGCACCAACACTACCGACATTCCGCGTAGAGCGATAATTTCAATATTTCGTTCGTAAAAAAGGATTCTACACGCTACCAGAGAAGATCGATGTCGGCGCGAGTTTCACTTTTCTGCCGGGGCGTCGCTGTCGTCGACTGACTGCATCAAACGCAACGCTTCAGATGGCGCTTTCGTAGATAGAGTTGCTGCACTTGAAGTTTAATTTTACCTAATTAATTTAAAAATGTAGAACCACGCACTTTCTACGAGGAGGGATTCTTAATTAAAACTAAGTTTAGGAACTTTAAAAGGCTATGATGAGGATATAATTTGAGTTTTAATATGTTTCTTATGAACAAAAACGCTTCTTTTATGAGTATTATTTGACTTTGATTTTTTTATTTTATACCACTTGTACCTAAGCTTCAATCATCATTTCATCTCAGGCAACAATCAATAACGAAATCTGTCTCTTACTTTTCTTCAAGTTTAAATTATCTTCATTGGTACTTTACCGTAATACTTTCATATTTAATTATAATATAATTAATTGATATACTGTTTGTAATTAGGATATAATACTGATGAATTGAAATCGAATAACACTAAAACAATGTTTATTTAAAACAACGTGTTGACTGCATGATTGGCCCAGTGGCTGAAGCGGTCGCCATGCCGCTTTCTACTGGGCCAAGTATTATTTATACCCACAATATTTGGCTCTAATCCCACCTGGGACGACATTTTCTGTGATTCACTAACTGTTGTTCTGATTCTGGGTGTTCTTTGTGTCCGTTTCATGAATTTAGAAAGTCACGGCAGGATACTATATTAATTACTTACGCGAAAGTTGTTTTTAAAAATGAATAAATAAATGTGATTACAAATATCAATACCTATGATATCCTAGATGTACGAAGGCAAATCCCCATATTTATGGGTAATTTTTTTACTTTACAACATTGAAAGACTGCATTCCTTTTCACTGTAGCAACAAAATAACTAAACGTACTAAAACATCCCAAACATTAAGTATTATTATCAATAATACCATGTTTAATAGTTTAAAAACTTTTAAGTGTACTACATTTAATGGTATAATTGTAATTGCCTATATTTGAAATGCGTATTTTGTTTGGTGGTGTCTGTTGAAAACCAATGAACTTAAGTGGTATGCTAATTTGTTTTTCTGCATAAGTAAAAGTTGTTGATAAGTGTAAATTAATTACCTTTATTTAAAATAAACATGTTAATTTGCCTTTTAAATGGTGATTTTTAAATTTAAAATCACCTAAGCTTCACACACACACAAGTCACTCTAAAAACTAAACGCGAATGCCGTTAAAAAAAACAATTGCCACTCAGGTATTGTCAATTTTGACACATTCGTTACCAAAATGGCGTGTAACTGAGTAGTGCGTTGCTGTTACTTTTTGTTTTTATAAAATTTTAAAACTGTTGAATTAATACTGAGGTATAAACATGTCTCGTATCATTCCTACATCTTCAACTTCTTACTCATTGTTTTAAAAATAAATAACCCTGATAATTGTGTTGAAACAGGTTGCAATGGGTCGATCGCCTAGCCCGCGGCGGCGCGACGATAGGCGTCGTGAGCGTGACAGAGATGCCAGGGATAGAGTAGACAGAGATCGAGACCGTGATAGAGACCGCGAAAGGCGGAGACCCCGCACTCGGTCCCGTTCACGGTCTCTCGACCGCCGGCGTCGTTCTCCGAACCTTCGCCGTAGCCCGTCACCGCGCCGTCGTCAGCGCTCCCGCTCGGCATCACCTGGACCTTCCACCACCTTCGTAAAACAGAAGAAATCTTTCGGTGAGCGTCCTATAGTCACTCCGGCCGATTTAGAAGGTAAAAGCCCTGAAGAACAAGAAATGTTAAAAATAATGGGATTCTGTGGTTTCGACACAACCAAGGGCAAGAAGGTAGAAGACAACGTAGATGGTGATGTCCATGTGGTGCTCAAACGTAAGTACAGACAGTACATGAACAGGAAGGGCGGGTTTAACAGGCCTCTTGACTTTGTTGCATGATGCCTCAGACAACGCACTCATAGAGCCACTATTGTGGTTCTGACATGTTGGTCCATATTTTTCTATAGTTTTAAGACAATGTTGTGATATTTTTGAGAGCTTGGTTTTATATGCATTTCATATTTACACTTTATACAATAACTTGATAATGTTCTCTCTCTGTGAAGATTTAATATATAAAATTCTCGTGTCACGGTATTTGTTACCGTCCTCTAAGATGGCTGGACCGATTTTTATGAAATGTTGTCAGGTTACAGGCTTACAGCTATTTTTCATATTCATTTCATTTCATTCAATTGATAAGGGTGGCCCACCCGACCCTTTTTTTTTAGGGAAAAGCAAGGGCTTCCTGGTCAGCTAGTAGTTTTATAAATTCTCTTAATTTGCAGTCTATTAGAAGCGTCAAAAATCTCTTAAAATTAATTTTAGGTGAAGTACTTAAAGTAGTCCATAAAGGTACACTCAAACAGTGTGAGTTTATTAAAAAACTTACCAAATGCATATTTATGTCAGTTAAGCATTATTAAAAGTTTTATTTACTACTTTAGCTGTACTCTAATTGCAATTAAAATATGTAAATTGCATTTATTTTGTAAAAGAAAGACTGGCGTGATAAAATACATTAAATTAGGATGGAGAAAATAACTAAAGACCATAATTTTTTTTTTTCTGTCTACACTATTAAAATGCCTTCTTATTAATATAATGTTACTAATTTGAAAATTATTTAGTGTTAAATGCAACCTACAAATGCATGAATATTCACATAAAACCAAACTCTCTAACAACCTTTTTTACCTAGATTTAAGTGTTATTAAAACATTTTTGCATTACACCACATATGGCTGTGACGAACAGGATATTATTAACTAAATCATTGTCAATTCTATGATTATATTTAATTTTCAACATTAATTCTGCAAGAAGAGTAACAAATTAAGTTTATTTACCAAAATTCGCTATTTCTTCTAGTAATTTTAGTTCATTCCTTTTAGTGCTAAATTCATTTAGAAGTTTATCAATTTATGTTTTGAATTGTTGAGATTTTCGAGGACTTTTTGTCACAGCCAAATGTATATAAGAACCATGTATTTTGTCATGAAACTACAATATACATTCCACTTTTGACACTGAATATTATATTTACTGTAATTGTTGGTTGGTTTATTTTGGTCATTGATTATTTAAATTATTTTATTGTCTGTAAAATATCTGCAGAATCTATTGCTTGTGGTATATAAAGTGATAGATTAATTTGTAGTTTCAGACAAAATACTTTAATCTAAGTTAGAAGTAAGCCCGTTACACAGTTCCCGCGCGCTGCTCAGGCCCGCGCGGGCCCAGTACGCGTTCAACGCAACCAAGAAACCGTTTGGACTAACTACGGAAACGAAGTATTGTAGTCTGGTAACACAGAGCAAAGAAAAATATCTACAGTACTGCAATATTTTCAACTTGCAACACTGGTATGATCCCAAGATTCAGCTGTATGAGTAAAAAAAACCTATATACAAATCTTTTGGTTCATCAATTTCTTTCAACAGTGAATTTTGTGGATCTGTGCTTGCTCTGTGCCACCGGCTGATGTATAAGACTGACGCTTACCGCACTCGTTCACGTTGTCACACGGCGCACGATAGCATAGTACAAGATATATTTATACACACATATACACCCCCAACCCCCCATATTCACCCTCTTATCCTCCACAATGTACAATAGTTAAGAACGTAATGTCAGAGTGCAGTGTTTATTGTACAACCAAGAATTTCGGTCCTACATTGGAATTTAAGACAATTGTGGCAAGGATAATAACTTTAATCAATGTTGTCACAGTTGCTAAATTTTTTTTTTTAAGTAAGAAATTCTTGTGTAAAAAATATTACATTCTGCCATTGCGGTCTCCGATATACAATATACAATGGTTAAATATATTTTTTAATTATAAGATTACCATCGCGCCGTGTGGGTGCGGGATGCGATGCCCGAGTCGCTTCCGTATTTATTCCGGGCTGTTTGTCTCTACACCTGCTCTCTTTCGAATGAATCTCGGATAAAAAATAACTAAATCACAATTTTGCACAGATTAATATTACAAAAAATATGTAAATGCATATTAATGCTATAGGCGCATAAAATAATTATAATATTCAGCATTTACTACTGTATTCCAGCACTCTCCACTTGTTAATAACCTTAGTACCAAAAAAAATTACATCTGGTACAGTTTCGCGCCAATTCTAACAGACGGCGCCATTGTTGTCGCATCGCATTTAAACAAACCAACATTTAATATTTACAGTTGACCTTTGATGTCGTTCCTTATCCAGTTTAAAACACTGATACAAAGAAATTCAATAATTTCTGATGCAGTTTACGATAAGACGGGACGACATTTTTGTAAATTTCGGCGTTTCAATACTAAATTTTTACCAAAAAAATGATCAATTTATGACACACCATGTTTTGTTTAGTTTTCAAATGGCTCAAATTTTGAAACACCAATGGTTTTTATACCTTACAGAATTGATAACCAGCAATTCTCATTTATTTTGACATAAATATTTATTAAGTATCTATCAATGTTTTTTGGGTTGTTGCCAATATTCAATTCAGAAAACTAGAATGATTCATTCCCAATGTACATACCACCAATTATTTGTAGTTATTTATAAAAAATAATAACAAAATATGTAAAATTCAATCCTTTATAAGAATTTCTGTTTTAGTACTCTTGTTTAAGGCCAAAAATTGTGTTCTAAAACTTAAAATTATTAAGTTTCTTTATGTTTTATAACATTTATTTCTTCACTGAATTTGTTTACAAGATAAAACAAATATATCATTAACATAACGATTATCACTATTGTAATTAATTTAGTTGATTCAAAATCTGTTTCAATAAGCTTTCTATTATTTTGTATTGAGTTCAGAATTTAATATTATTTTATTTGATAGCAATCTAAAAATGTGTATAAAAAATGTCCTTGGTGTGTTCTAGCGAAGGTCGATGTTATGTTTGTTTTGTATGATACAAAAATACCAATTAGAGAAGTAGATAAGTGAATCTTCGTTCTTTTTAATTCCTTGGTATTTATTCTAAAATGAGTATTTCAAGTTTATCACCAGATAATGAGGAATAAAACGAATATAAGTATCACTTAGATTGTATGTAAACAAAATTTAAAGAAAATTTACTTAATAGCAAACTTGTAGCATCGACCTCTAGTGTAGTTTTTAAGTTTAGTGAAAATTAAAAAATATTTTCGTTTGTAAATTTCTTGTATAAAGTATTAGGCATATTTTCTTTTGTTGACCAAGGATTTGTAAATGAATAAATCATTTCGCAAGTAATTTTGTATGTTTTATTTACTGAGAAGCAGCCGGGCCCGGATTTCTCCGAAAGTCTGTGATATTCTCGCATTTCCTTTACTATAATAGGCATGTATTACGCATATAAACCTTCCTCTTGAATCACTCTATCTATTACTGAAAACTGCATTAAAATCCGTTAAGTGGTTTAAAAGATCTAAGTGAACAGACAGAAGCGACTTCAGTTATTTTGATTCTGACGTATAAGGCACTAGTCGCCCGCGGCTCCGCCCGCGTATATGTCGGTTATCGCGGCAAATAGTCGTCTATGTGTTATTCTGATTTATAAGCTCTATTAATGTTAAGTTTCATCCAAATCTAATTTTGCATGAAAGAGTAACATCTATCCCTACTTACAAACTTTCGCATTTATAATATTAGTATAGATATTACTGTAAAGTTTTACATACATACAATCAGTACTTTTTGCGTTAAAGAATAACTAAAGCAAACACGTATATTATTAGGATATGCCAACTACAAAACAGAAAAAATGTAGTGTGATGGTCAATTCATTTTACGATTTTTGGACAAAAAAACAACAGCATTTATCTCGTATTGTACATTTATTTCAGCTTCTCAACATATACACAACAATATCTTCTTATACACATAATGAGCTCAATCTAACCTCACAATTGGTTTTCTAAGACTGTCGAAGAGTCGCAATGGCTTTGCTGTAGGCTCTTAACATCCGCTGAATCTACACCCTTTGCCATCTAACTAAATATGTTATACAGAGGTTTATTTTTATGTTTTTGGAAGGCAATAAAAAAAATGTTTATTATTATTATTCAAAATCCCCGGTACATTCCTGGCGGAGAATATTTCAAATTAGCAAGCAAAAGCAAGACTTCGGTTTTAGCAAAATGAGCTTTCATCCCTTGAAATAAGACTTACTATTGAGTGCGTGTGATAACTAGGTACAGTTAAAGGAAATATACTATATATATTTACATGTTTATGTTTAAAAATAAATTCAAAAATAGCTTTTAGTTCTTTATTTACAGGCATAGAACAAAACGCTCGACAGTAGCCATAAGCAGGTGTTTCCCTCAGTCACAGTATAGGCACAAATGTGCCTACGCGACACACTGTTATGTCATAGAAATATGTGTGTAAGGTTGTGAATGTCTTGTTTTAATAGTTATGTGCGACTTAGTAGTGACAGGTAACTGATTTTTTGTATGCGAGTCTAAAATGTGAATGTGTGAAGATGTCCCCGCAACAAATGACATTTTGTATCGGGAAAAGACGCTGTGGCTATTCCCCTCTGTTCGGTAGCCAGCGTTGCTCTATGTCTAAGTTATCAAACACATCAATATATTTTCCGTAACACCCTTTACACTATATATTATTACATAAAAGTGAGATTCAGGTAAAAAATTACACGATAATTATTTTTCGTCATATGAGACGTCATATAACAGCGTTCGTGTCCATCAAAACGTTACTCTTTCTTAATATACCTAGTTGTATTACACACAAGTATTTAGATGACCTTTCAATGTGTCCATTGCAAGCACTACGTGGTCACAGGCGAAATGTGACCACGCGCGGTACAATTTCCCGGTGAATAAACGCGACCACAGGGCTACATTTTTTTAAATTAGCACACTTTTAGTCGAGATTGCATCGAGCGTGGTCACAGTCCGCTGGTGACCACACAAGTTGCAATCTGGGCGAAAAGTTACGTACCTTATAACGTAATCGCGTTGATTCCTGGATATACCCAGAATATACAAAACGCGAAACAAACGTTTAATTTTTACAAAAAATAAAATGTAAAAACCATTTCTACTAATAATAAAGCATTTTTTTGCTGTATCAACATGTTAAAACAATACCTATGTACACAGTCACATTTCACTTAAATCAACTGGAATGCGGTACAAGAATATAATTAGAAAGATAATATTTAACACAAACAATACAATTTATAACAAATTATAGTTTCAAATATGGCGTGTACAACTAAACTAAAAGAAACGAATACAAAGAAGCCATATCTCGTTAGTATAGTTATTTTAATAATATAAAATTAGGAACTATATCAATATAGGCCAATAAACTATGGTTTAGAATTATACAAAACCTCAAAAAATTTAAGAAGATTTTTCAATGTCTATTGATAAATGTAGTCCTTATTGAATTGGTTACTGGGAGCTTATCAGACAGATAATTTGACTTAACTTCCATCTAAACTGTGTCAAACCACATGTCAGATAAGCTATCTGTAACTAATCTGGAACCGGTGAAATAAGGACTAAGTATTTTCACAGTTGAACAGGTTCGCAATAAAATCAATTTTATATAATTCTGGTGCCACGTTTCTACTCAAGATGAACTGATTTTCACGTTTAGTCTGTGTGTTTTCCTGTCGTACCTGAGATAGGTTAGTAGACATCACGCTTAGACAAATAGGAGGCTAGCATGATTAACAAGTAAAATTTTAACAAAAATAAAACAGACTTCAAGGTTCGACTCGATTTGTCTTGGATGCCATCATCAGATATTAATGTCCTTATCATGGTACCATCGGTTCATAAACGATGAAGTTATTCGTGAACACACATGAAAAAAAAACGGTCGAATTAAGAAACCTCCTCCTTTTTTGAAGTCGGTTAAAAAGAGACACAAACGAACTTGCATGGGTCAGCAAGTTTATTATAAATGAACGCATTAATACTAAAAGAAAATTTAGAGATTCTTTTTTTTCTAATATTTAATAATTATAGCCTAAAACCTAGAACTTTAATACAAACTTTAATATATAATACAATATTTTTATAGTATTTAGGAAATTTCAAGTTATTCCCAGAAGATCCATTGGCCAGATCCATGAGAATATTTTTTCTCGTGAAAACTTTTATTTACTGTATCTTATAAAAATACAACTAGCTATTTTTTTTTTATTAATTGTCATACAAATGAATATCGCCAAACAAGTGAATTTTCAGTTCTTGACATTAATTTGTCTTGCTGAGCAATGAACGAGGAGATACAGAAAGAGTGCCAAAACAAAAAAAAACTCGAGAGGTGTCAAGTGACACCCGGATGGAACGAAGTTCACTGTCAGGATTCATTATTTTATTATTTATTAAGTACAAAAAACCTGTATATACTCAACAAAAATAATCGTCGCGACACCACACTCTTCAATGCGAAATAGAAATGAAAATGTCTGGCTTGCTTACTGCAAGAGAGAGAGAGAGAGAGAGAGAAACATGCGCACGCCGCACGGCTTACAATCGCTTACTGTAGCAAAAAGTGTCGTGACAACTTTTCGTAAGATTTTTTTCCGTCTAGCCCCCTTTCACAACGCGCGATAAGGAACTTCGTTCCAATTAATAAAAAGTAATATTAGAATATTATCATTAAATCAATCAGGGATCTGACCAACGCATCCTCTGAGAATGAATCAAACTTTGCAATACTAACACAATAAAAAAAATATATAAAATTAAATAAATGAAGAAATCAAACAAGTAGTCTGGCTGTTATGTCAAAACAGTAAAATAAATCATAAGCCAAATGATGCAGAAGTATCACTAGGCAGCCACAGTGTGGGTCACCATGCTGCATTGTTGCATTGTCTGTACTTGCAATGAGTATGGTAACCACCACTCTTGGATTCTGCTTATGCTTTCCATAGAGTAGAGTCATTAAGGCGGGGCCAGCTATTGTCAAAGTTTTATTTTAAATTTGTACCATATTTGGTGGTTTTTTAATAATCGTCTGCATATAATAATGTAGTTAATAAGAAATCCTTACAAATGAAATAGCTTTTATGTTATTAACTGTGACAACATGATATACATACATATGTATAATATATATATTTGTGATTTACATTGATGATAAAAACACAGAAAAGTTGCAATTTTCAATGCCCACTTAAGACAAATACTTGTGCGATGAAGATTATCTGTGTTCTATTCTAATACCTTTAACGGAGCCATTCTTGTATATATATTTTATCTAAATCTCGGAAACGACACAGCGAACTTTTAAACTTTCGCGTTCCATGATATATTAACAATTATTTTTTATTAACGCGATCACTTATTAAAAGGTATTACATACCTCTGATTTGCCTGAACTTTCGACCAGGTTGCACTGGCCGTGGTCACAGCCTGTGACCACGGCCAGAAATAATTGTTAATACGACACAACGAATTTTATGAAATTGGGTTTGGGACGATAAATCCATCTAGCTGGGAAATTTACCAAAAAAACTGTCATCCAGGTACTATGTATGTATATAGTAATATATAAGTATTTATATCAGCAGTCCAGTTACCACAGTAGAGGCTCTGTCTAGTCTAAGATCAGACGAACGCGTGTGAGATGTGTCAATTTAGGTAGGTTTATACGTTTGTGGTATAGGAATTAATTAAATCTCCCATGGACAATTTCCATGATCTCGAAACATGAATGGAGGGTGAACGTTTTGGATTTATGTACATAATGATCATGAACGATAAAGCTTAACAGTTATTGTAAGGCGACTAGTATTATCACGTGGAATGGGCTATTTAAGCTGATGGCATTGTGTCAAATTCAATTTAAAAGTACCGCCACACTTAATAACATACTCTTACGCCATCTAGGGAGAACACGACGAACTATGAAGTAAGTATTGTTCCTGCATCTCGCTATAACTGTTAAGAAGATTCGTAGAGCATATAGTTACGTGTTTACGTACTATGGATTTAAGAAATAAACCTACTGTGGAAAAGAGACTTTATTAAAAACACTCTTAAACTGAAAATATCACTTAGAATAACTGTCCTTAGTAGACGAAGAGATCGCTAGGATAACTTCAATATTCAGCTTCAATATTTATCGCACTGCAGCTCTAACTGAACTGCCCTGCGGTTCGCGAGACATTGTATTTGTTACCCATAATATTATTATTAGAACATTCCAGTAATCACTCGTACATTTCAGGTTATTCCCCGTACTAAACACGCACCCGCCGGCGAAATCACTGCGCGACAATCAATCTATATTCCATGCTATGTATATCAATGTAAGGTTCATTATTCCGTGTCTCATGAGATCAACGAGAACTTTCTCGAGTATTGTTCGCGAATAATCTTTCTTCGTAACAATATCAATTTCTCCATTCTCTAGTCTCAGGATATGGTTATCTTTATTATTATTATATATATTGCCCTATATCCAAGTATATATTAACTTAAATAAATTATCTTCCTAATTTTATAATAATATACTGTTTTACAAGTTGTGGCGGTACTTTTATGGTTAAGAAACATTTAATCCATGTGTTTATAGCTCACTTGAAGATTTCATAAAATAATATTGTTTCAAAATGAAAATATAAAACGACTAATGCTGATTTCTATTTTTAGTATCATGTAAAACATTTTTTTAAACATTATCTTTTATAGGGTAGTAGAGCTACGCTGATGTGAGCAAGGTAGGGCCTGCTCGACCGGGGCGGTACTACCCCCGCACAGAACATCTACGCTACGTCAGGTTGGGCCCGGAGGTCGTAACACAGCAGTTCCCGGATCCCTCCCATCTCAGGCGCAGAGTTGGCTCACCGTGTGGTTTTAGTCGATTCGATTCCGACACACCGCCCCATAGCAAACCCCGGCGGGGTGACGGCCCGAGGGGGTCTCCACACGTAAAAAAAAAAAAGTTTTGTTGGTGAGTGCGAGACCGAAGGCCAATGATGTAGAAGCATCACTAAGCCACCATGGTGTGAGTCACCATGCTGTATTGTTGTATTGTCTGCATTTGCAGTATGGTGACCCCCACTCTTGGATTCTGCTCATGCTTTCTATCAGGCAGAGTAGAGTCATTTCGGCAGGGCCATACATGTACATTTTATTCTTATGCTGTTCGAATGAGTGATATGCCAAGACATTACAATGGATATTCGTTCGCCAATAGAATTTTTTTTTGTGGACTAAATTCCGTATGAAAATTTATATGGCCTCTACACACTGTGAGCTATAAACAAACGGATGGACTAGAACTATTATAATATATAATATGTATCCAACTTGAGCAGCGATCATAACATCAAGCTATTAGCTATTATTATCACCTGTCACATATAGGGCTCTATTTAGTATATTTTATGGTTTTGGTACATCTGTGATCATATCTTAACGACCGATTAACTAAGAACGGTGGTATATATATGTGAGGTCGCGTGCGTGTAGCAAACGGGTTGCACACTGACGGATCACATTCAATTTCTACTTAAAACTAAACCATTGATATGGGTAAAGTGCGGTAACGACATTTACACACATTTACCGGTCAAAATACACTTTGGGGTCATTCATAAATTACGTCACACGAATTTCATTGGTTTTTTGACCCCCACTTATCTTTTAGTTACATTTGTGAGACATAAAGGGGTCCTTTGTAAGACGTTACATCTTTTATATCTGAATATTATCAAATGAAAACCAACTCTAAATCTAGTTTTCATTCCTTTTAAATTATTGAATTAAATATTTACTCTTTAAAATAATTATTTACTTTATAAATCAACATTAAAAATGAAAAAAATAACATCAATATTTAAAATTCATATAACACTATACACATATATACACTTTTGGGACTAATCCCACCCACACGCCCACCGCTGTAACTCCTGTACACCAGGATCAACAGCAGTGACCCACGAACACACCGAGTTATGACACTCGGGAAGTCCCAGGAAAAAATATTAACTGTCTTGGAACCCGCAACGAAATTAATCAGAAGAAAAACAGGAGGAGTTGGAAATATGATAAGTCCACTTCCCTCCTTAGCAAAGCGGGAGACAAAATGAAGTCAAAATAGGCAGACACCTTTTTTTAAACCGGGAAGCACCACGGATAAAGTATTAGGGGTCCTAAGTGAGCTATATTTGATTACTATAGTATGTATGGCAGAATCGCCTAAACGCACGGAAATTCACCGCAGTTGACACAAGATCCCCATAGTATACCGCCCCAGATGTCATTTGTAAGCTATTTAGCATTGTGTTACGTTCATTGTACCAAAGACTACACTCCCAGAGAACATGATGAGCCGATTGTTCACAGCTAGTATCGGGTGTTGAGCATTGACACAATGGTGAATCGACTAATTTAAATGAGTGTAGTTTGCTCTTAAAGTTACCGTGGCCCGTAAGAAATTGAGCGACACAGTGATCTACCTCGAGCCATGTCCTCGACATCCGTTCGCGAACAGATGGAAAGAACTGGTAGAGGTGGCGCCCCTTAGATGATTCGTCCCATCGTTGTTGCCATTCATCCATTAGGTCGTCATAGACATTGGATTGCTGTTGAAACAATCTTATGATTTTATCGCGGTCTCGTACGCCCAAAAAATCGCATTCCATGTTTTGTTTTGTAGAATAGTACATGGCTGCACGTCTTTGCACCTCGAGATCGACCGGAAGAACACCCGCCAATACCGGTAATGCCTCAGTACTAACCGTCCTATATGCTTTGCATAAGAAGATTAATGCAAGTCGTTGGCCTTGTAGCAGTTTGCGACGGACAGCACCTACAGTCGCTCTATCGGCCCATACGGGAGCACCATAGCAAACAGCACCCAAATAAGTAGCTCCATATATGATTTTTAATGTATTAAATGAAAGACCCCATGTGGCAGTT
The DNA here is from genome assembly GCA_905220595.1 of Spilosoma lubricipeda. NCBI lineage: Eukaryota > Metazoa > Arthropoda > Insecta > Lepidoptera > Erebidae > Spilosoma > Spilosoma lubricipeda. The sequence goes on along the minus strand of HG992301.1, from coordinate 12,887,414 downwards.
GATATTCTCGTCAGAGCAAAGAAACTTTTTTTAGACTTTTCATTAACTGTTCTAATATGTTCGATAAATGAAAAATTTCTTTCTAAAACTAATCCCAAATAGCAAACCGAGGTTTTATTTTTAACAGTAACATTTTGAAATTTAATACACGGCGGTGATTTGAGGTTACCTTTCAGAAGTAGCTGGAAGGTTTTGTTTGGTGCAAAAGTCAAGCGATTACGTACACCCCATAGAGATACTAAGTTCAAACATCTATTAGCCAGACTCTCAAGCCCCGCTCTAGTATCAGATTCCACCAGTAATAAACCGTCGTCCGCATACGCGTTTAGAGTACATCCGGGTGGTATAGGTATTGTAAGAAAATCGTCGAAGCCTATATTCCACAAGTATGGACCTAGCACCGAGCCCTGAGGACACCCCATCGTAAGCGCCTTCGACACAGAATGATGCCCAAGTCTTAATTTTGTTGTGCCTTGTGTGAAGTATGAGGAGATTAGGGAATAAATATTTTTAAAGCATCCTCTTGATTTTAATTTTAGCAATAACATGGGCCACCACGCGTTGTCGAAGGCGCCAGATATATCTAAGAAGATACCTAAGACATATTGAAACCTTGACTCGGTGACAGTTTTCCTTACAGATATGACCGCATCTGTTGTTGATTTTCCCAACGTAAATCCGAATTGTCTATCATGAAATTTAACTCCACCCGGTAGAAGTCGAGGCACTACAAGACGTTCTAAAAGCTTTCCTAGCGATGGCAACAGTGTTATAGGTCGATAGGACCCAGGATCGTCCGGCGGCTTATCGCCGTGTTTTGGTATTATACGAATATTACCGCACCGCCAAACACTAGGAAATACTCCTTCCGCAATGCAACGTTTAAAAACTAATAAAATCGTATCACCCGAGAGTTTACAAGCTTCTTTTATCATTTTATTTGATATTTTATCGTCGCCCGAAGCCTTGTTTAGTGGTAATGACCTAACAATACCAAGAAATTCGTCTGAAGATGGTAAGTCAGACGTTGGAGACAATGGTGGTTCGATGGCCCACTGCCTAATTTGTCGGTGATAATCAGTGTCATCCTCCGGCCGATCGTCGGGCACAAGTGATTCTAAAAGATATTTTGCTGTTTCTTCTACTCCTGTAGTATAACTGTTATGAATTTTGATGTTCTGTACGTATGCAAGGTCGATAGATCTATTTGCCTTAAATTCATGATACAAAGGTGACCACGGACCCTCTCTATCGAGTTTATCTACAAGTTTGCGTATTAAATTTCCCTTTGATTTCTCCACTGCTGCCCTGTAGTGAGACCTAGCAACTCTAAGAGCAATGAGAGCATTATTGTAAATATCTCCTGTTACGTTACGCTTTTTAATGACATTTAGTTTTTTACGAGCTTTCCGATGGATTCTACGTAATTCGACCAATTTATAGTTCCACCAATCACATCTACGAGTGCTAGTGATAGATCCGCGGCCTATACAAACATCAGCACAATATGTGAAAGTGTCTGACAATATTTCTGCGCTTTCCTCAGCTGATAGACAACTGCGAGTGAAGTCTTTGGCATGTACTGCAAAGAGTGAACCAAATAAAGCCCAATTTGCCCCTTTAGTTTTATATCTAAAATTGTACGGAGTTATTAGTGGATGTTGTGCAACAATTGGTATGAATTCGTACACGATTAAGCGGTGATCACTACAGGATGCGTCCGGTAGGACACGCCATCCAGATATCGAGACGTCGCCGCGCGTAAGCGTCACGTCAATAGAAGACTCACCCATGGGGCTGCAAAAAGTTGGTGGTGCATCAGGGGTATTGTGAATGGTAAGATTCATTTCCGCAATAAAATCTTCAACCGCACAGCGCCGGGCCATGTCAGTTGAACGCAGCTTGCCATACCATAAAGTAGAAGATGCATTGACATCAGCGCCAATGATAATTTTGTGTCCCACGAGGGACCGCAAAACGAAACGTAAATGATGTAGATGAGGATCAATGGGATGTGAAAACTGAAAATAACAGCTCACTACATAAACCTTACAGGTGGAGGATGAAATCTCAGCAACGGCGCAGTGTGACGTCATAAGGTTACGCAAAGATGTTACCGTAAAAGTAGAACTTGCAACATATATCCCAGCCCGTGACCGGCCATCTAGTTGTACTACATTGTTCCGCAAGCGAGCGCTTTGATATTGTTCTTGTATAAGGACAATATCTAACTTTTGTTCCAAAACTAAATTGTCTAATTCTGACGTAGCTATTTTGTCATTATGAAGGTTTAACTGGCCTATTGAGATATTATCCATTATTAATTAAGTACTACAATTACTAAACTACTGCTGTAAAACTATTCAGTAATTAGTGTTTAGGATTAGCTGCTCTAATTTAAGTTTATATGTGGAGCAGTCCTGTGATCCACATCGATGGTCACATGGTTTTTTGTACCGGCTGCATTGTGCGCATTTCGGTTTAAAATCTGGTGTGTCCTTAATCGAACAAGCTCTTGTATCGTGGCTGCCGGCGCAATTGGCACAGGTAGGAGTTTTAATAGTGCAAAACTTTTGAACATGACCGAATTGTTGACAGTTTAAGCAACGAACTACTTCTAAGTCGTCTATAAACCTACAAGTGGCCCAGTCTATGTATAATTTATCTTTTGTGCTAGCTAAGTGTTTCCTAACTTCTGTCTCTAATTCTAAGCCTATCCATTGGCGTCCGTGTTCTAGTTTACGATGCCTGACAATTTTGGTTGATTTTAAAAAGTCGCTTTCAGTTAATTTTAATTCGTCCTTTATATTCTGACGATATAAAGCTGTTAGGAAAGTACGATCCTCCATAGAACTGGGTACGTCTTTTACAATTATACGGGGCCTTCGGCCTTTCGGCTTTTCTAAGCGTAAGCCTGCTGATTTAATGGCGTTTACTGATTCTAGTTTTTTAAGCTGCCTTTCATTTGCAACCCGCAACACGACGCCTGCCCTTGCGGTTTTTTTAACGCCTACAATTTGAAAACCTTCGTCACTGGGCTTAATAGCCTTCATGAGAGCCTGTTTTGTGGCCGACGAAGTTGCATAATCCGTTGAACGTTCCGTTGTAGGATACGCAATAACACACGGCCTAGATACGCGCGCCTCAGCGGACACCGGACACGGAGCTGAACCAGGCGGTAAGCGAAGCTTAAGCTTGTCCGCGTACGTAAATCCCGGCTGTTGAACCGCGATACCGCCCACCTGGCGCTCGAGATTCGCTAATTTCGTTTCATTGCTAGAAGATTTAATTGCCAACAATGAGACGATACCGGTAATCCGCTGGGTTATGTCCATAATTGCCGTCCTATTGCCCACATTCATTCGCGACCCTTGATCGTTTACTAATTCGTTAATTTTTGCCAAATATTCGGTTGCCTGAGACACCAACTCAATATAGTCAGACGCCCCACAACTATCATGACCACTAAGAGACGAAATACTCCCGCCCGAGTCCGAAGCCCTAATTCTTTCCGTTCTAATGTCCTTTGGCGATAAATTTGTTGGCGACATTCTACCAAACAATCCCTTACCGGTTGGTGTTGAAAATTCGTTTGTACCACCGGGATCCGGTAACTCGCCAACAACCGACATGGTCAAATAATGACACACCAGTTAGAAGAAAATCAATAAAATAGCTTCAAAATCAAAATAGATGAAATGTAAATAATACAAACAAAATATTATTCCTACCCACTTTAATAATATAATAAAATTACTTACCGATAGCCGTAATAAAGGAAACTAACACAGTATTTGTATTTAAAAGGGTAAAAACTTACAGATTATTTGTTAAAAAACACTATATACAACCTTAAACCGCCCACAAACCGGGAAACAGTCGCGAGAATACACAAAAAAAACAATATTTAAATTATCACAACGCAACGTCACACGTTAACCGCTCGGTGCCGCGAAGGGAAGTGCATATATACACTTGCATTATATGACGTCATTAAAACTTAATTCCCCTGTCACCTCTTGTGACCCCTGTCCTTTTCGTGTGACGTAGTTTATGGATGCTCCCATAACAATACCTCTCAAATAATATTAGTATATATACGAGCAGGGATTACCGGCACGTACCAAGGGTGCTGCGCCCCTGCTTGCATGAGGGGAGGGGTGGAGGGGTCTAGAAAGGCGCAGCCTCGTCAAGTGTGTGGAGCCAGTTGAAGATCATCATGTTCCTCTCGTACTTGGACAGGGGACGGCCCCGTTCGCGTTCTAAGTCTGCTGCTGTTAAGGCCAGGTGAGCCGCTTCTGGAAAAAACGATCCTATTAGCAATTCTGTCTGTCTGTTTGCGTTTTAGCGATCGAATGTAGTTTCGGGACGACTAATTCCCTCTGGGGGTTTACATTTCTTGAGTAGCAAATATTCATGGGAAGTCGTAGTTAGATGTTAATGTGAATACCATCAAATAAAAGACAGTTTACAAATATTTATATCACTCCTTACTCCTGTATTAAACCTTATCCAATTGAGTACCTTAAATACATTGTGCATTTAAAGATCAATATGGCCCTTTACAGCGTGTAATTTAAATGAATATTTCCGAAGTTATTACAGAATCAAAATGCAGGGACATGGCGGTTGCGGCGGTACCGGCCGGGGGGTCGGCGCGGTGCGCCTAATACATACACATACACTATGTGCGTATGTGTATGTATTAGGCGCGTATAAGGTATTTATAAATAAGTAGATACGTTACGATAAATTAAAAAGAATATTTTCGAAATTGTTTGATAGTACTAGTCGACCCGGCAAACGTTATTTTGCCATAAAAAAATATTTGTTGTTGTATATAGGTCATCCTTATCATTTAGGGGTATGGAAAATAGATGTTGGCCGATTCTCAGACTTACTCGATATGTACCTAAAATTTTATAAAAATCGGTCCAGCCGTTTCGGAGGAGTTTGATAACAAACACCGCGACACGAGAATTTTATTATAAAAGATTTAAATACTAAAGTGAATTCTTTTATGAGAAAAAAAAAAGTTTTAAAAAGCGACATTAATGTTAATTTTTAAACCGCATTTATCAAGAGTAACTTCGAAAATGACAAAAAGCTGTGAACGTTGTATATAAACTTATAAACACATTATGTAATATAATTAGCATCAACATTGCACCCGTGCGAAGTCGGGGCGGGTCGCTAGTTTCGCTATAAAACTAGGTTACTTATTATTCAAATTTGAGAGACAACTAAGTGAACTTACAAACTAGACTGATTCAAAATTTATACAAATTTATATATCATGGAACAAGCTTACACAGTTATTTATATATGTATACACTTACCATTAAGTAGCAGTGTCCTCGTTTGTCCTTATCATTCTTATTTCAGTACACTGCCAATCTCGTCAATATACTGTTTTCGTAAAATCAGTCACCACATGTTATTCCAATAGTTAATCCCCTGGCTAGTACCCTGGTTGGTCCCCTGACTACTCACCGGGATGAACGAAGCGCGAGTGAGGGTGTTTGGTCTGAGGAACCGCCAGGGTGGTGGGGCCTGGACCCGACACTGCGTTGGCCACCGCTGATACTGCAGCCGCCTGACACACGGACATAACGACATATTATATTTATTGCAGGAAAAATAAATTATATGACACTGTATACACCTAACGCTAGTAGTACTTTATGTACCCCAATCAGGGATGACATTAGTAAAGCATATCCAATCATCATCAGCCTATCGCAGTCCACTGCTGGACATAGATCTCTCCAATTGCGCGCCACTTGGTCCGATCCTCGGCTTCTCGCATCCAACTCCTGCCAGCCGTCTTGGGCAGAGATCATCACTCCACCTGGACCGTGGACGTCCTACACTACGTTTGCCGAGACGTGAGCTCCACTCAAGAACCCAAAAGAATATCCAAATTATCCAATTTAATAAATCAAATAATGAATATCAAAATATTCAAACCGATGGTCCCTATTAATAATGTCAAAACTGTATTATTGTGATAACTTGGGAGAGTCACGCTTCAGCATAAATGGGCCGGCTCGACCGGAGTGATACCACGGCCTCACAGAAAACCGGTTTGAAATAGTGCTTGCACTGTGTTTCACCGAGTGAGTGAGGATACCGGAGGCCCATTACCCAATCCCCGTCCCCCTATCTCCCCTCCCCCAAAGGCCGGCAACGCACTTGTGACGCCTCTGGTGTTTGCAGGCGGCCATGGGCGGCGGTAATCGCTTACCATCAGGCGATACGTATGCTCGTTGGCCCGCCTATTCCATAAAAAATAATAATTAAAAAAATGTTTTATTATATATTTTAACTCTATTTACAATTAGTTTTTTATAGATCCGACATTATTAATAGGGACCATCGAAATATGTGTAATTTGTGTAAATACAACAAATATTCACCAAGAACAAACAAAACCTACAAATTTCTTATTTTTTAGGGTGCATATTCAAATTTGGCAACACCAGTCAAATATATTTTTTTTAGCATATGGCAACCAGATTGTTGAGAGAGGTTTTGTGTCTATTTACATTCATTAACATACATATTCACATTAACATCACGTTATGTGATCATAAAGAAAGGTCTCACCTCGAGCCTGTCCAGGTTGAAGTCTGACTGCGACATCCTCTCCAGGGCTCTGTATGTGGTCAGCAGTCTCCTCTTTATGTAGTTTGTCCTCACCTACAAATATTATTTAATAAAATTATACTACACTAGCTTTGACCCGCGGCGTTACCCGCGGTTGGTATTATACCGACGAAAACACTAAGAGATTCAGCTAGTATATATCCTACTGATATTATAAACGCGAAAGTTTATACGTATGGATGGATGTTAGTTACTTTTTCACGCATAAACTACTGAACGGATTTTGATGAAAATTTACAGTAATATAGCTTATGCATCAGAATAACACATAGGTTGCTATTTGTCGCAATAACCGACGTACACGTGGGCGGAGCCGCGGGAAACAACTACTATCTGATAATTCTTATACTATTTAAAATTCTTTCGACATAATTACTTTAACATCAATAACTTAAGGACTTTCATACAAATTTATTTTGTTACATTACAAATTTCCAACCCACATTTTCCCCCCTTAGAGGTGAAGTTTCGTAAAATCATTAGTAGACGTTTTTAGCGGATGTCTACACCTCACCTCCTCTATAAAGAATCTACCTGCCGAATTTCAAGGTTGTAGGTGTTATAGTTTTTTGAGATTTTGTGATTAATCAGTGAGTGCTATTCCGCTTTTATGTAATATGAACCTCGCGTTGTTACCCGCGGTAATCGTCGTACAGCGAGTAACGCCGCGGGATAAAGTTAGTCTAAAAAAGGTAGCCTAAGTTACGCCCCGGGTCATCAGCTACCTGCCAGTGAAAATCCCGTCAAAATCGGTTCAGCCGTTCCAGAGATTACCCGGAACACACAGACATATTTTTTAAACTACATTGTTGGTATATGTACCGTGTATACATACATATGCATTTAGTAAAAAGCGGTTATTTCAATATTACAAACAGACACTTCAATTTCATTTTTTTGTATAGATGGAAGCATTGGCACGTTAGCTTTTGGAGCATTTCAATAAAATTACTTCAGGTGGCAATAGGTTGCACACTGTTAATCATTCATGTAATACTAACACTATTGTACCTAAAGATCTGACTTTGAAAAGAGTGGCCATGAGTTTCTTTGCCAGTATTCTTCTCATGAGGCTCTACGCATTTTGGAAACTGGAAGTCATGGATAGACACAGGCAGGCAGTAGAGTTCGGTGTTTTCACCTAATTTACTTACCTCGATAATACGCTGTGGCGTCTGTTTGTCTATGATTTTAACGGTAGCTTTAATTTAACATTCATAAATATCACTTAGTGTCTAAATTGAATTAAAGATTTTGAATTTCAACAAAGAGCAACATAGGCAGGCGGACTGGAGGGGAATAGTCATAGCGTCTTTACAAAACACAAGTAAAATTTTAACAGAAATAAAACCGACTTCAAGGTTTGACTCGATTTCTCTTGGATGCCATCAATAGATCTTAGTGTCCTTATCATGGTACCACCGTTGGGATATCTCCTTGCCATAAAAAAAAGAATCATCAAAATCGGTTTATAAACGACGAAGTTATACGACACATAAAAAAAAAAATATATTCGGTCGAATTGAGAAACCTCCTCGTTTTTTTTGAAGTTGGTTAAAAATGCAGTCGCTTGCGATGTCTGTTCGATAGCGACAGACAGTTTTTGATTAAAAAACTGTTGACAATGTAAAGATTTATACAGTTGTAATATTATACTTACTTTTTTATTGTCACTAGGCAGAGATCTATGCGGAGGTTGTGCCGTTTGAGATCGCTGAGGAGAGGGCAGCTGTGAACCTCCCACTGGAAATACATAATTATACACCATAATTATAACCAGAAGAAACATATTTCTAAAAGTTAAAAAAAAATGTTATGGTGTGTTATCTGTGAATTGGAAATATCACATTATATTCACAGTTTGGCGCATTATGTGATGAGTGGTACGTGATAAAAGTTACTTGAAAAGTGATGAGTGTTACGCGTTGAGTTATGAGTGTTACGCGTTGAATTATGAATATTGCGTAACAAGTGGTAAGTGTTAATCTGTAAGGTTGGAGTGAGAGTTCACTGACCAGCGACCCAGGTGCTGCAGGAGCGTGAGGCTGCGCTCAGGGTCAGAGCCTCCAGCGCCGCGCACAGGCCCACCTCCGACGTGGCACTGAAACACAACATTGGATACTACAGATAATAACTCGTACTTATATGGACTTAATTAGTTCTTTTTTTATGTATAGGCCTGCCAAAATTACTACTCTACCTGATGGAAAGCATAAGCAGAATCCAAGGGTGGTGGTCACCATACTCATTGCGAATGCAGACAATGCAACAATGCAGCATGGTGACCCACACCATGCTAACACCATGGCGGCCTAGTAATGTTTCTGTATCATATATATATTGTACCTCACAACGAAACATGCCAGCACTGCTGCTGTCAGTTTACGTAGATGTTATAAGATATATAGAGAGATATAGATACCGTATTTAAAGAGAGTTAAACGTACCTTTGTAGAAGATACAAAATTTCAATTGAATCCTGAGGCAGAACAGAAACATAATGCATGTACCTTCTAAGAGGATGTGCAGAGTCTTTAGCGGCACTGACATCGGAACAGCTGAAGGAGCGCCGCAGCCCTAACTGCGCACATAGGGCCGCGCAGCCGGCCAGCAGCTCCCGGCAGTTGTCTGTGGACTGCAAGGGCAGGGAGGAAGACGGCCTCCTGGATGGAAATGAAGAAAGGTTGCGTTGATCACCTACTAAACGGCAGTAGAGAGTATTCTATTACTGGTTTCTGGTAAAGATTTTTTAACTTCTAGAAAAATTGTCACAGATGTTTAATTAGTTCTCAAATTATCCTATCACTTCGGGCATATTTGAAACCAGTTTCCAAAACTTCTGTTTCATAGCTATAATCTGTTAACAAATCCAAATATGATATACCAATAACTTTTGGAATGAAGGCACGTTCTTAGAGGGCTTACTTGCACTTTTAAACTACTGCTTCCTACAAGCAGCCGTCTTCATCAATAAAAGAATCGCGACGAATTAGCGCTTCTATCGTCGAGTAATTTCCAAGAACGAGCGATTATTCTTTCAGCGTATCTTCTACTCGTAACGGAATACTCGCTCAGTATATAGAAATAAGCACGACGATAATATCGCCGCGATTCAATCGCCCACGGAGACGAATTTCAAGAGTTAAGTAGCAAAAGACCGATACCAGATGCCCCCGCGGACTTTTATACATATTGTTTGATTATAAAAAACTACTTCCTAAATATATTTTTATAGAAATTGGCACGAAAATGTTCATAGCGCGACGTAGGATTAGTATTTTCATCCTTGTTCAGAGGTTTTCGTAAGATGGCGCTGAGGTATGTTTTTTCTGTATCAGGAAGGTATCGCAAGTACATAGAATTATATGTGATGCGTTAAGAAAACTCACTTGAGTGTTTTGCTATCTGGGTTAGGGCTGGCAACACGGAGAGACGGATCTGGTCCTTGCCCTGCCTGGAATAACAATTCATTGAGTATCAGCTCACCATTATACAGTGGACAGATGGCAGTAGTTTAAGTGATAACCCACCCAATTACTGAGTGTTGAGAGTTCAAAATTGCTGAGTCTGTATGTTCTTTGTGTCTTGTTTGTAAAATCCCCAGTGACGCCAGTTATATTCCCCAACCAGTTATGCTTAGCGGTTTTTATTGTACCTTTGCCACGAAAAGCGTAGGTAACACCGCGAGGCAAAGCTAGTCTATACAAATAAATAAAATTGGAGTGTCTGTTTGTAATATTAAAATAACAGATTTTTACTAAATGCATATGTATGTATACACGATACAGATACCGAAAATGTAGTTAAAAAAATTTTTGTCTGTCTGTCTGTCTGTCTGTCTGTCTGTCTGTCTGTCTGTCTGTCTGTCTGTTTGTTCCGGGTAATCTCTGGAACGGCTGGACGGATTTTGACGGGACTTTCACTGGCAGGTAGCTGATGATCCGGGGAGTAACTTAGGCTACTTTTTTTAGACTAACTTTGTCCCGCGGCGTTACTCGCGGTACAACAATAACCGCGGGTAACACCGCGGGGTTCAGCTAGTCTAAAATAAAAGTAGCCAAGTTACTCCTCTTTATATCATATTTGCTACTGAAAGTTCCGTCAATATCACTCCAGCTGTTACAGAAATAGTTGGAACGAACAGACAGACTGACAGACAAAAAATATTGAAATTACTTATATGTACTTTCATATGCATTTTTAGTACAAGTACAATTTAAACAAATATAAAACCGACTTCAAGGTTCGACTCGATTTCTCTTGGATGCCATCATCAGATATGAATGTCCTTATCATGGTAACACCGTTGAGACACTTCTTTCCTTTAAAAAAAGAATCATCAAAATCGGTTCATAAACGACGAAGATATCCCCGAAGAAACATAAAATAAAAATGTATACATACGGTCGAATTGAGAAACCTTCCTTTTTTTGAAGTCGGTTAAAAAAACTGTTAACTTGAATTGAAACAAATGCTTCATTTTTATTTATTTTACATTAAGAATTTCTTAGTGTAGTACCTTGCAAGCCAGCAGTCGCAGCACCCTGGCGTCTGATGCTGCCGAGGACACGCTGAACAACGACAGGTCTGTGGTGACGGACTCGTGCGAGGGAGACCGCGCCACCCCGCCGCGCCACGCCTCAGGAGTGCACATGTTCACTGAAAACAAACTTGTATTGTTGCTGACATATACAGATAAATGAGGATAATGCTAGTTATGAGAGTTGAAGGGTACAAGAGAAGAGGAAGACAAAAGAAAAGATGGATGGATTGTGTGAAAGAGGATATGACTAGGAAGAGTGAAATGATGAGTGATGATGATGAGTGATGATGATGGTGATGAATCTAATGGAGTATGCTATGTTCGTAAAAATTAAATCTTAAATATTGTAAATCATTGAATCCTTCGGCACTCATGCGAGTGAAACTAAATGTAAATATTCTCAGCAGGGGTATCCTTAACACACAGGGCATTAAAACATAAACACAGGGCTACGGTTTAGCTTAAGCTAGCTTAAGCACAAGTCTTCCAGAATATTACAAAAGGGTTTATTTTTATTTAAAAATGTAAGTAGGCGGTTTATTGTGGCAAGAAATAAGTTATTATTATTATTAACACCTGCAACTCAACCCAAAGTTATAAATCAATTAACATAACAAAATCAAATAATTAAACAAATATTACAATATCTATTATAAATGTGAAAGTTTGTAAGAATGGATGGATGTCTGTTACTCTTCATGCAAAATCTACAGAACGGATTTGGATGAAACATTACAGAAATATAGCTTATACATCAGAATAACACATAGGCTACTATTTGCCGCGATAACCGACATACACGCAAGTGGAGCCGCAGGCAACAACTACTCTATATATTTAAAATGAATCCCTATTTGCCTTGGTCACGACATCACGCATGAAAGGCTGAACCGATTTTGCTAATTCTTTTTTTGTTGAATAGCCCACTTAGCGAGGAAGGTTTTAGGCTCTATGACCAATAGGAGCCGGGTATCAACCGAAAATTAATTTCTTATGGAGAGACGCAAACGAAGTTGAGCAGGTCAGCTAATATAAAATATGTTAAGTGCACTTGATACACAATTGGGCTGCATGGTTGGCATAGTATATATGGCACCTACTGCATTGAGTATCCTGGGTTTAAATCCCACATAGGACACACTGTACAAAAATATTTATGCAAGTCTGGATTTAAGTAGTGTGAGAGTCAAACTGAACAAGATGGCATTATGTAATAATATCAATACACATTTGTCAGTTCTTTGAATAAAATTCAGTTTACAATAATTAAGTATACATAACAAAGCATTTGATCATAATTTTAAAAACCCTAATAATTCCTGAAGTCTAACTAACATTTGAAAATAAACATTTTCTATCATCTTTATATTATGTAGATAAGATCATGTTTTAGAAAATTAAAGTTTTAGTTGCACTTTATGACCATTAAATATTATTAAATACGTTTTTATGTTTAAATTATTAAAAAAAAAAAACCTAAATTAAATAATCAGATAATTTAATTAAAATTTCCAAAGAAGTCGGAACATTAAGGTGGGAATAAGGTTTTTTTTTTATTTGTCACGCGAAATTTTTGAGATCACGGCCAGAGTCTAAATAAAAAAAAAATAAACGTCCGATAAAAACTGCATAAGCATAACACGATCCGGCAAACATTAAATACAGCGAAATAACACGTAATATTTACCAAAGCGGCTATCTCTTCTTATTTTAATAAACAATGCTCTTATAAATGATTACTACATTAAAGAAAAAAATATTATTTGCAATTAATTTTTTCGCGTAATCGGTAAAAATAATAACAAACAATACTACTTACCACTTATGGTGGGATCCACGGCGTAAAAATTTTTTGTTAACTACACCCAGAAATGTAATATGATATAATTTGAAATTATTTGTATGTAAACAAATAATTATATTGCAATGTTACTTGCAATTTAATGTTTTCCTTTAATGGCCGGACGAATTTGACAAACGTAGAGTACAGAGAGAGCCGTTGGGGTGCGTTCCTCGCTCTAGATTTTATTTTTTCAAATTGTTTAAGTTATTACATGGAATAATAATTGAACTAAAGTACGTTTTATTGGTAATCTTGTTACCATAAAATTTATAAATGCAGATGCAACATAGATGATGGAAATAAAAACAATTGTTAATAAGGTCAGAACAAGCCATAAAAATAAAACTACGTGTATATCAGAACGCATTTCAATTTGTCTGCTGTTCGTCTCATTTGGTTGGTTAATATTTAGTGAAAGTTTATTGTTTAAATTATAATACTTTCTAGGTGAAGATGACCTTCAAACTTATTTTTTGAATTAATTACACTTACTTTTAATGTGTAATAGAGATTTGATTCGTAATATTGTTAAAAAATCGTAAAATATAGTTACCGAAGCATAGGGCTATCAAATTAAAATGTCGTTCCGCTCACTTGACCAAATCTTTAAATGGGTAGTATGAGCAGATTAATGGACAATTTAAATTCATTAATATTTGTGCAAATAACTTTATTTCTGTATTTTATATTCATACAGTACAAATTTATACTTAAGCAGCGCCATCTACATTTCGAAACTAGTTTTGGAAGCTTCATCAGCTCACAAACAGATGGCGTTAGCATTATTCTTTTTCAGAAAATACTGCTTTCAATCGTAATTCAGTCCTAAAAATAGTTATGAAATTGACCTCCAAACCCAGTTTTCCATAAGAATACAGAAGTGTAAACTTTTAAGTAATATGTTTTCATTATATAGTTCATCGAAACCTATAAAGACTTGTTTTCCCTGTGTGTCAGTCCAAAATATATTTGTTCTGTATTCATAAAAATACGTATGCTTAAGTCATAAAAAAGGTGAAAAAAAAAATGTTTAAATTAATTACTAAATAAAAACTATTGCGATCTTTTATTTCTATACAAATGTTTTAAAATAGGTTTGATAACAATAAATAGCATAATATATATTTATATACAACAATATCTATGTGAGGTGAGAAACGCCACGTGTACTGTACCGCATAGTGTGCATGTGTTTATTGATTTGAATTGAACTGGATTCTCCAAGCTTAGGGTCCGATGTTGACAAACTTACGTATCGGTGTCTTAGAGTGGGCTTACATGACGATTATAACTATTCACCTAAGATTTTCTCAGAAAATATCTTAGAAATCTTTCTACTTGAACTGACTGCCTTTAACAGACCGTCGAACGACACGAGTCATGTGATAACCTTGGTGCGACCAGGGGGTATCGCCACAGGCGGGGCGTTGTATGATATTGTCCTGCCCTGGTGGTGACTTTGTCATCCCGGGATGAACTTCAGTCGTAGCCAGTCGTAGGGAATGGCAGGGAGGACTCCAGAAGCCTCCGATGTGTTCCTATAGCTACTCCCGACTGTTGAGCTCGGTAGACTGGTTGTCTGGGAGTCCCATACAGGCCGTTTGTCTCTCTACGGTGTGTTTGGTGCGAAAAGCATTCCCTGCGTCCAAAAAATATTGAACAGTCTGTGGCCAGATAGTGACTGATGGTTTTATATGGTCTTTCTCAGCGGAAAACGCCAAAAGAATAGATAAATTATCCATCGTGATAACAATGTTAACGAAAATTTCTTTTCAAGGCAATAAAAATTAAAACAACATATTTTATTTTAAACTTGCGTCCATGTAAACCAATGTTAAACTAAAGTCTTTCGTAAATGTATAAATATACGAATATGAATACGTTATCAGCAAATGTACGCCGTGTTGTCATGTGGCGACCACTCGCGAGCGTTCCGACTTTCTAACAAACGACTGCATTTTCACCTCTGTCAATGTCACAAATGTTTTACTATGAAACTATAAATAGATGGAAAACACTTGATTTGTGTAGGATTTACAAGAGAGTACATTTAATGACAAATATATAATGTACAAAGAGCGGCTTATTGCCAAAAGCAATTAAAAAGCGTAAGAAGATTACACAGATCTTAGGACTAGGGGATAAGGAGGGGGATAGGGGAGGGGGTTGGATATGGTCCTCCGGTGTCCTCACTCAAACGCAGCGCAAGAGCTGTTTCACACTGGTTTTCTGTGAGGCCGTGGTGGTATCACGTGGTATCAAAGCTTATTGGCTAATTTTGTTTTTTTTTCATGCCTTAATAATAAGCCCTAGTCTGAATCGGCTAGTTAATAAATATTTTGGTAAAATAAACATATATGCCCGTGTATTAATATATCTCTCTCTCACTCTCAATTTAAAGACCAGGCCCTTTTCGGTGGAGCTATCGCCACTCCTCTCTATCCTCTGCGATCTGTTTGACCTCTTGATAGGTCTCCATCATTTCCTCTTACCTTCTATCTTTCCTTGTAGTATTGTTTTCAACAGATTCTCGTGTCTTGGCCACCATTTTATTAGTATTAGACATTATTGTAAATGCCGAAAAGGTAAAACTGTTAGCAACACAAATGTATATAAAACATTCCCACTGCTTTACACATAACTTTGTACAATACATACATACATATATTAAACTATGTATCTACTAATATTAGCTGTTCTAATGTTGGTTTGTTTATCATACTGACTGACAGACATCTACGTTTTAGCTTGTTTTGTAACGATAATCTCAAGGAAGAGTCGTTGATCGAATTTACATTAATACAAGTGTAAAGTTAGTTAGAGTTAGTACCAAGTAGCCTAGATAAATGAAAATAGTCCATCTTATGACCGACTAGCCGACCCACGCAACCTCGTTTGCGTCTCCTATTGCCCGTCGCGTGATAATTTTCCCCCGTTTTTGAAACATTTTTCATTGGTGCTCCTCTCCTATTGGTCTAAGCGTGATGATATATAGCCTATAGCCTTCCTCGATAAATGGGCTATCTAACACTGAAAGAATTTTTCAAATCGGACCAGTAGTTCCTGAGATTAGCGTGTTCAAACAAACAAACTCTTCAGCTTTATATATTAGTATAGATTAACAATACGGTCATATTACCACCCCTATGCACCCCGTGGGTGTCCCAAGTAACTGGAGTAAACTATGCAGGACAACGGCACAGCAAAGTTGAAAGAAATTTAGTTTCGCATTATACTATTAGTTAGGATGTGTGAAATGAATACATATGTATATCTATACTAATATATAAAGCTGAAGAGTTTGTTTCTTTGTTTGAACACGATAATCTCAGGAACCGCTGGACCGATTTGCAAAATTATTTCACTGTTAGATAGCCCATTTATCTTAAAAATTTTTCAAAAACGGGGGATAATTATCACGCTACGGGCAATAAGAGACGTAAACGAAGTTGCGCGGGTCAGCTAGTGTATATCTATACTAACTAGCCGACCCACGCAACCTCGTTTGCGTCTTATAATGCCCGTAGCGTGATAATTTTCCCCCGTTTTTGTAACATTTTTCATTGTTGCTCCGCTCCTGTAGGTCTTAGCGTGATGATATATACCCTATAGCCTTCCTCGATAAATGGGCTATCTAACACTGAAAGAATTTTTCAAATCGGACCAGCGGTTCCTGAGATTAGCGTGTTCAAACAAACAAACAAACAAACAAGCAAACAAACAAACAAACAAACAAACAAACAAACTCTTCAGCTTCATATATTAGTATAGATATATAAAGCTGAAGAGTTTGTTTCTTTGTTTGAACACGCTAATCTCAGGAACTACTCTTCCTATTTGAAAAATTATTTCAGTGTTGGATAGTACATTTATCGAGGAAGGCTATAGGTTATTTATCATCACGCAAAGACCAATAGGAGAGGAGCACCAATGAAAAATGTTTCAAAAACGGGGGAAAATTATCACGCGACGGGCAATAGGAGACGTAAACGAAGTTGCGTGGGTCAGCTAGTATTAATATTAGCCTTTGGATGTATTCCAACGTTTGTTATTTACGCACGCCAGAATAGCTGAACAGAATTGTATGAAACTTAGTACCAAGATAAGATAGATCTGAAAGAGAGGAACACTCAAAGGTTCGAACAGAAAACAAATATTGACTAAATGGATATAACCCCGCGGAAGGCCGCAGGCATAAGCTAGTCAAGTAAATATGACCCTGATGCGTGTTTCAAAGAATGCACTTCCAGAAACTTCTAGAAGCTTATCGATCACGTTTGAACACAGATAACAAATAAAATTAAACATACATTATGTGTCTATCCATATTTGTAGCAACTCAGCTAGCTACTTACCGCTCAAAACGATTTTAAAATTAAAAACTTTATCTTGTTTGTGTGTGTTTTATGTATGTGTGCGTGTTCGTTTACATTATATATAATGTGGCAGTTTATGTATACTTGTGAGTGTGTGAGTTTGATTTGTGAGAGTGTGGGTGGTAGATGGAATAAAAAGGACATGTTTTTTTTATTGCGTTGTAGTTGGTTGTTTAGCTTTAAAGATAATTACATTTGTATTTGAAGAAATTGAGTACAAATATGTATTAAATTAACGTTAATGAGGTATTAATTCTTTTAAAAAGATTTTATAAGCCTGCAATATTAGGTTTGAAAACAATATTATTATACATTATCTATCCTTATTTGACTGCCTCGTTGGTCTCGTGGTTGGTGTGTGCGACTGCTGATCATGAGGTCTCGGGTTCGATTCCCGGGTCGGACCAAATGTTTGTATGATCTACAAATCTTTGTTTGGGTGTGTTTTATCTATAATATGTATGTATTTACACAAAAAAAAGTATTTATGTATTTGTATCAGTTTTCTAGTACCCCATAACACAAGCTCTGCTTATCTTGGGACTAGATGGCGTTTTGTGTGTTTAGATGTCCGAAATATTTATTATTTATTTATTATTAGGTATACTATTTATGTGTTTAATGAGTCAGTTTGTTTTGAAAAGCAACAGGTTTAGTGACATTTGGTTTTTCGGAAAGGGGGTGCTGAGAGTCATTTCTGATCTAGTTCACAACTCTAGCCGTTCTAATATTTTACAGTTGTAAACATATTTATGTTATAATTCAGGAATTTCTGTTCGGAAAAATATATAGATTGCTAAAGAAGATTATTCACATATTTAGGGAATGTTAATTGATAATTACCTACATAATATTTATGTTTCTATATGTATATATAGCATTAAAATAGCCAACTGTTGATTTAACTTAAATACTAAAGTTAACAGATTAAAAATAAACTGATTTTTAATAAGCAACCCTTGCAATAAATATCTAATTCAATTTTATTGTAAAAAGTTATACCAAATGTATCTCCATGATGATGTATTTCTGTACAAAATATATATTTCAAACTTATTATTAATACGGAATGAAATACTTTGAAGGTAAACTCTCAATATAATCGCGTAATCACTTAAGTAAACATGTATTATATATACATATTTGTATGTACATATATGAAATACAAAAGTTTAGTAGTTAAGAAATATTGTACTCTTGAGATTGATTTCGTAAAACAGGAAACCATTAAATTAATGGCATCGCCTTATCCACATTAAGATGTCGTCCGCCCGGGTATTGTACTTGATTGTAGCGCGAGTGGCGGCGAGCGGAATGCAAACTAAACTGTACAGGGTTGTCACAAACTGTTATTATTATTATTACTTCTTAATTTTGTGGAAATTTCATTTGAAAAATTGTTTTATAGTTTAACATGTAAGAAATAAAGTCATTTATTATTTTTTGTATTCATTGTATGTAATTATTTAGATGCCCTTCCGCAATATATGCTTAATCATTAATAATTAATATGCATTGATGATGAGAATCAGTCTTCCTATATATTGAACCTTAATGAGCTATCATTAGGTTGCATTTCTCTTTATTTAAAACTAAACTAAGCTCTTTCTTCCATATGAAATTAATGACAAAAAAACTCAGTGTTTTTGGTGAACCGATTTTACCCGTTTTTTATGTTTTTCTACAAAACTATGTATTTGATTATATTATTTACTTCCAAAGTGTGCTTAAAACATACATAAACACTTATTTCCTAATAAAAACACATTCAGTCCTTTAGTTTTCCTGCAAGTGCTGTTATTTACTTCAATAATCGATATAATTATGATTAATACCTATTAGATAAATAATCCGTATGTTATGTAAGTAAAACTTACGTTAAATTAATGAAACATAAATTTTACAAATAAGGATATTAAGTGCAATTTAGTTAACTATCATAAGAAAGTCAACAATATACTATTAACTTTATAACGAATACTTAAACCTAAAAATTAAACAAGCTTGAAGAAATGTGAAGAGTCGTATCTCGTCGTGGCAGCCCTGCGGTTATATTACCACGCACACAAACACAATAACGTCTGGATTTACGCTCACATGTCCACAATACGAATTAGGGTCGGTGTGTTCAGGACATCGGCGAACTAGTATAACTTACAAAATTCAAATATTTAAACTAAAAACAATATTTTATTAAATATGAATGATGTGATTAGTACAGATAATAAATGTTAACTACTAACTGACCTGGCAAACTTTTTACTGCCATATTTTTCTGTCATAATACTTTGAAAATTTCTCAAAAGCTTATTTTGGTAAACAAATAGCATTTAAGGTTATCTTTAATTTTCTTCTAAACAAACCTTGTCCTAACAGTAATGAACACATAAAAAAAGAATTATCCAATTTGGTGCAGCCAAGTTATGCGCGTACATACATTTTAGTGATTCATTTTTAAATACATTAGACATTAATATTAACAATTTATAAACATACACATATAGATATTAACAATTTATGTAGGTATACCTTTATTTTACCCGTTTAGTTTAGAGTTGTAAATTTTATGTTATTGATTTTGCAATACTGTTAGCTTATATATTATCTTTCGCTAGCGAATTCTTCCACGTGGTGGTCGACATCAGACATCGTAAAACAATATTTAATGTGGGCTTGTTGGTGTGATTCAATACTAAGCCTTTTCATTATATTGCTTAAGGGCTTACACCCTTACGCCTTTTTTTTATTTTATTTTTTAAATCAATCCCTAAAAAATATTATCTGTTATTTTACACAATAGTTTTACATTCAGATCCTTTTAAAACCTTAATTTTATTTGTTTTATTGCCCAGTTTTAACTGTATTATATTCAGGTAAGACATCTATCATTTCCGATACTAGTTTTCATTTCAAAAAAGAATTCCATACTTATATCGGTAAACCCTTTGTTTGACTCAAATTAGTTGAATATCGACTTACGCCATTTCTCTGGCGGTGAAGAGTTTTTATGATGCCTACTAGCTGATGTCCTTACGTTACATACACGATACACTACATATTGTTTAGATGTTTATTTTTTGTACGAATTTTGTAAAAAATATGTGATAAACGCGCCAAGTCATACATGTATGTATTTATGCGATATTTTTGTGATAAACACGGAAATTCATAATGGTTTATTATAAGTATTTATGGTATTACTAGTTGTTGTCCGTGGCTCCGCCCGCGTGTATGTCGGTTATCGCAGCAATTAGTAGTCTGTTTGTTTTCTGATGTATAAGCTATATTACTGTAAAGTTTTATCCAAATCCGTCGAGTAGTTTTTGTGAGAAGAAGTAATAAACATCCATCCATACCTACAAACTTTTACATTTATAATATTAGTGTGATTTTTGATTTCTAACGTTTGATTTTGATTTCCTACAGACTAATCCATGCTAAAATTATAAAATTGAAAAGAACTGTCTGTCTACCTGATTAATTGTTGCACTGATTTTAATAACATTTGTCATGGAGATAATTTGATTCTTGAATTAAGACATAGGCTACTATTTACTGCGATATCTGATACACGCGGGCAGAGACGAGGGCAAAAGTGAGTTTATAATGTATGCCAAAGGACTTGCTCACATTAAATAAATGATTGTCTTTGTTTTCTTGTAGATCCAATACTACTTATAGGTATCTTTGAGTTGTCCTATTTTCCTATTTCGTCCTATTTTCTTTAATCTTTTGTATATTCTATACTAGCTGACACACGCAACCTCGTTTGCCTCATCTTTGCACGTAGCATTAAAATTGTCCCCCGTTTTTGAAACATCGTTCATTGGTGCTCCACTCCTATTGGTGTTAGCGTGATAATATATAGCGTTTAGCCTTCCTCGATAAATGAGCTATCTAACGTTGAAATAATATTCCAAATCGGACAAGCGATTTCTCAGATTATTGCGTTCAAACAAACAAACTCTTCAGCTTTATAATATTAGTATAGATTTCTTTTGATATAGTCCCAACTTGTAAATCTTTATACATATATATGAGCCTACTAAAGTGACTATACTCTGTCTTATGGAAAGCATGAGCATACTCATTGCGAATGCAGACAATGCACGTGTCATCAAATACCTATATCTATACCAATAAATATAATCGAAGTGTCAATTTCAAATTAACAGCTTCTTTCTAAATACTTATCTATACTAATATATAAAGCTGAAGAGTTTGTTTGTGTGTTTGATAGTACATTTATCGAGAAAGGCTATTCTATATATCATCAAGCTAAGACCAATAAGAGCGGAGCACCAATGAAGAAAGTTTCAAAAACGGGGTAAAATTATCACGCTATTGGCAATAGGAGACGCAAACGAGGTTGCATGGGTCAGCTAGTGAAAGCATATAACAGTACTTATACATATAAAAGAAACATTAAAAACTTTTTATTCAAGCTTATCTCTGAAACGGCTGGACCGATTTTGACGTGACTCACTGGTAGATAGCTGATGATACAAGGCGTAACTTTGTCAATTTTTTTTAACTGTCTTCACTCCTCCGCGTTGCAGTCGGTAACAACTCGGTGCTCAGTTAGTTCATTGATATCTGAGAGGCCTGTATAAACTGGTGAGGATGATGACGTAATCATGTCGCAACTAAGGCATTAAGTGCACTATTTTAGAAGACATGTCCGACGTTAATGGCTCTCTTATCGATGACAAAATATGTATTATTATCTGAATAAGTTATCGTGCTAGGGGCTGGATATAAACATAATTAGCTGATGATTCTATTCATAAAGAAGTGACGCATGTAGAATAATAATAAAGGGTTTAATTTATGTTTTTCTTGTTAAAAAAAAGATAAGTCCTGTATCTATACTTATATATAAAGCTGAAGAGTTTGTTTGTTTGTTTGAACACGCTAATCTCAGGAACCGCTGGTATGATTTGAAAAATTCTTTCAGTTTTAGAAAGCCCATTTATCGAGGAAGACTATACGCTATATATCACCACGCTAAGACCTACAGGAGCAGAGCACCAATGAAGAATGTTACAAAACGGGAAAATTATCACGCAACGGGCAATAGGAGACGCAAACGAGGTTGCGTGGGCCGGCTAGTCTATACAAATAAATAAAATTGGAGTGTTTGTTTGTAATATTAAATTAACCGCTTTTTACTTAATGCATATGTATGTATACACGATACACATACCAAAAATGTAATTTAACATTTTTTGTCTGTCTGTCTGTCTGTTTGTTCCGGGTAATCTCTGGAACGACTGAACGGATTTTGACGGGACTTTCACTGGCAGGTAGCTAATGATCCAGGGAGTAACTAAGGCTACTTTTTTTAGACTAACTTTGTCCCACGGCGTTACTCGCGGTACAACATTAACCGCGGGTAACACCGCGGGGTTCATCTAGTCTATACAAATAAATAAAATTGGAGTGTCTGTTTGTAATATTAAAATAACCGCTTTTTACTAAATACATATGTATGTATACACGGTACATATACCAAACATGTAGTTAAAAAAAAATTTGTCTGTCTGTCTGTTTGTTCCGGGTAATCTCTAGAACGGCTGGACGGATTTTGACGGGACTTTCACTGGCAGGTAGCTGATGATCCGGGGAGTAACTTAGGCTACTTTTTTTAGACTAACTTTGTCCCGCGTTGCTCGCTGTACAACAATAACCGGGTAACACCGCGGGGTTCAGCTAGTTATGAATATATTCCGTGTCACGGAGGACTTCACAAACATACATAAGGAACGGACACAAAGAACACCCAGAGTCAGTACAACAATACGTCAGTGCCCTCAAATATACTGACAACTAGTTCAATCTTCGAATTCAGTTCACCATCAGGGTTGCGGAGGTCCGATGCCGGTCGCTCCGTGTAAAAACTGATACTCTGATAAAGCTAGTTGAACTAGCAGCCGACTTCAAATAATCTTGGGAATAATAAAGGCTAGGAAGGTGATAAAGTGTCATCCCTTGTTAGGTTTGAAACTTTGATCCTACAACAATAAGCGTAGAAGAAACCAGCATGACGTCCGCTTATGCCACTACGCCATCCGCGCAGTAAGCAAAAAGTTAAATTTATGTGTTTGGTAGTCGTGAAATAAAGTATATAAAATAACTAGCTGACCCACGCAACGTCGTTTGCGCCTTATATTGCCCGTAGCGTGAAAATTTCCCCCGTTTTTGAAACATTCTTCGTTGTTGCTCCGCTCCTATTAGTAGTAGCGTGATGACATGCACTCTATAGCCTTCCTCGATAAATGGACTGTCTAACACCGAAAGAATTTTTCAAATCGAAGCAGCGGTTCCTGAGATTAGCGTGTTCAAACAAGCAAACAAACAAACTCTTCAGCTTTATATATTAGTATAGATAGATAGATTTGTGTCAATTAAAAAGGTCAAGAGAGTTTCACAGCTTATCTGCTGATTCAAAGTCAAAATATTATCATTTCATATTTATTCTATTAGAAATCGTCCTTTATATACACCAGATTAATACTAATCATTGTATGCCCGGACATAAACCTCATCCAAGGTTCTCCACAGCAACCAGTCCTGTGTGACAATCACCAGGTCGTCAGAACAACTTGTGGGAAGCCTACCAACGCTTCCACCAAGAGTGACCTATCGAAGTCTTTCGGATGATGAGGATGTTTTGATGTCTCAGCTGGTCTACATTCGTTTCCAAGCACTTGCATCTTATAACTTCTACTACACGTATAAAATAAACAGTATTTCATTTAAATTACTTATTTGTAAAGTACAATTTTTTAAAACATTTTGTAAGTTATGAGACTGATTCTTCAATTAATACAGTTACTAGGATGCCACACTTCATATACCTCATTGGAAATTTTAAAACAAGATTTTAAAACAACTCTTCCCTTGGTTTTCAACGAATGGGTACGATTATCGCTAGCCTAAATTTCCCTGCCCTCCTAATTCTTTCTGGATACTACGGAGTCTCCAGTTTTGCAGGTGGCATGTGTCTAAAAATTACGGGAAAAAAGCTTTAAAAGACTGTTAAAATCATTAAAAATAATCCCTATAATTACGTCACTATGCGTCGCGGGTACATCCCTAAGTCGTTCGGTTATCACCAACTGTTTGTATTGAAAATTTGTTACTAAACCATAAAAATTATCGCTGCGCTTGTGTGCGTGGGCTGCGTCAGTTTGTGTGTGCCCCACGCACACATACAAGGACGTAATCAGTTGAACTCAATGTAACTAGGGTTGTCGAAATTCGGTGTTTATTTTACGAGCGATTTTATCGATCGCTTTATTCCACATATAAGTGTACTATGTTGAAGAATTTCATATTATATCGCTAATAACTTTTATAAAAGTATTTATTTTAGATAAAAGGTATATTTCATCCCAGAGAGAGAGAGACTTGTTTTTAATTTACGTTCTTTTTGGTATGTTCTTTGAATGTATGTATGTGTTAGTATAATTATTCTTTTGGCACGCTGCTGAAAAGAATTTAAAGCATTTAAGTGCTAGAGATGTCATTAGGTATTAAATTAAACAAACGAGCCAACCTACGCAGTTGTAATGTAAATATATCGGATTCAATTCAATTTTTTACTGTTTACTTGTCGTGTTATTCACATATGTTTGTATGTAAATCCATTTCATTATCTTCGCCTGCAATTTTGGCAATTTTAAGTCTCCTTGTATCGTATTATCATATAGATTGAGCTGGCTTTTTTTATTTATTTAATTTTTACCTTAACAAACTTACAGTATTGGACGAACTAAATGCGTTAGCCATTTTCTGACAGTCGACCTTCGAGTGATGAAGTGATAACAGGAAGTAGGTAATTTTTGTAAAGATTTATATTTCAAATATTAAAAACCCACAATCTATTGTTAAGATATTTCAGTGAGCAAATAAACTACAGATATTTATATTTACATATCTGTCTCAGCTTCTCACAGGCAGTGTACAGTCTCGGAAAAGAAATAGACTTTTCCCGTTAGCTTTTAATTTTTCTTGTACACGAAGCTTGTGTTAACAATAACACAGAACACAGAAAAAAATAATTATTTAATTTGGTGCAGCCGATCGGAGGTTATGCGCGTACATACATTTCGGCGATTCATTTTTATATATACAGATATCTGTCAGAGTATATACTAGTGGTCGCCCCCAGTGGTCGAACATCAAACATAATATTCATTTCTTTCTTTGTTTAAGGTTCCGTAACCAAATAGCAAAACGGGACCCTGTTACTAAGCCTTCGCTGTCCGTCTGTCTGTGTGTCAGTCAGTCTGTCCACCACCAGGCTATATCTCATGATCTGTGATAGTTAGACAGTTGAAGTTTTCAGAGATGTGTATTTCTGTTGCCGCTAAAGGAACAAACACACAAAAAAAGGAATAAAATAAAACTGCCTCGTTGGTCTAGCGGTTGGCGTGTGCGACTGCTGATCATGAGGTCTCGGGTTCGATTCCTGGGTCGGACCAAATGTTTGTATGATCTACAAACATTTGTTTCGGAGTTTGGGTGTTTTCCTATGTATAATATGTATGTATTTACAAAAAAAAAAGTATATATGTATTTGTATCCGTTGTCTAGTACCCATAACACAAGCTCTGCTTAGCTTGGGACTAGATGGCGTTGTGTGTTAGATGTCCGAAATATCCGAAATATTTAAGAGGGCTCCAATACACAAACGTGATTTCTTTGCTCTTTTTTTTTTTGACCCTGCCATAATGACTCTACTCTGCCTGATGGAAAGCATAAGCAGAATCCAAGAGTGGTGGTCACCATACTGCGAACACAGACAACAATGCAACAATGCAGCATTTGCATTTTTTGCTCGACATTGATAACGGTAACAGGTACTCACTTAAAATGTATAAATAATAATACGAAACCCTTTCTGTTCGAATCCGACTTAGACTTAGCCGATTTTATAAAGCTTTCTGCATCCATATAAAGCTATGCTGATATCTTTACATTGTGGGGTCAAAATTTTTCAGCCTACCCACGTACTTCGAGAACTATGTACTCCAGACTTTAATTAACTCACAAATCTAACAATTAGCATGGTCACACGTAATTAAATGCCGTTGAAACCCATCACGGTGACTTCATCAAATCTTGCAGCACGAATAGTCACAACCCATCCTTTCCTCGCAGTTATTAACATCAATTATAATAATCCACAACCCTGACACACACCCACACACGCTCACACACACACGCACACCAACAAAACGGACATATGAAACCGAATACTTGTCAAACTAAATGGATACGGTCGGTAGGGATGCGAGGTTACAATAAATATATATCGATAAATTGGTACATAATTATTATTACTTAAAATATAAATTTGTTTAACGACAGGTATATATTTTACTTTTATTATTTAATAACCAATTTTCCCCACATATGACTAAGCAGTAGTTAAAATTACTTGAAATAACATGCATAGGAGGGCAGATAATGATTAACGAATATAATTATGGTCGCTTTTTGTTCTTTTACGCTTAGATCTATCAAGATAGATTGATCGACTACCTCGTTGGTCTAGTGGTTAACGTAAGCGTCTGCAGATCAAGAGATTAAAACCATTCTTATTTTGTCAGAAGTGATATTAAACACCGTAACACAATCTAAATAGATATTCCAACAACAAAAAAGCCTGACATCCCTTGCAGTAAACAACATTGTTTAACTTTACGCATTACATACAATGTAAAGTGTAAACTTTACTCTCTATCACATTGTAAATTTAACCTTCTTATTACATAATAAAAAACAATTAGCTTTTTAAGTGTCGTGTCTTTTTAATGGCTCTTACCTCATTTTATTGAAACACTAAACGTAGCTTGCTTTTAATTAGCACTTACTACTGCACACGACTTTGTTTTCATTATCCGACTAAGTGAGCTAAAAAGATAGATTATATTTTTGACAGTCCATTGAAGTTTGTATGTTCTACCATAGCGTCTAAACTCCTGTACCGATTTTAATAAATAAGGTGGCAAAAGATTCATAATAATGCCCCGGGTGATATAGTTTTTAAACATTTTCTGATCTTATGTAGATTCCGAAGAGCACGTTATTCTAGAAATGGTAAGGGATTTTAAGAAGTTTCTTTGAAGCTGGTATTGCATGGGAATGGCATGACTGAGCATAGAAAGGTTTTTAGGAACGATTTTTTTTCTTGATGAAAGGTACTCCCCACTTATTAACACCCCTGACTGGAAATACGTAAGAAATAATTTAAGATGCTCGTTTGAATAGTTTAGAACTGAAAGCGCAATAAACTTACTGATATTTACATACATTTTAATGACAACTGCCGCATCTATACTAATATATAAAGCTGAAGAGTTTGTTTGTTTGCGCTAATCTCAGGAACTATTGGTCGATTAGAAAAAAAATTCAATGTTAGATAGCCCATTTATCGAGGAAGGCTATAAGCTATATACCATCACGCTAAGACCAATAGGAATGGAGCACCAATGAAAAATGTTTCAAAAACGGGGGAAAATTATCACGCTACGGGCAATAGGAGACGCAAACGAGGTTGCGTGGGTTTGCTAGTAATTATATAAAAGTCGCAGGACTCTACAGGCATATCCAACCAGTAAAAAAAAAAAGTTTGTATATCCACCAAGATCCAGAACCACAATTTATGCATCGCTGTAGAAAGCGGCGAAGTGATGGCTTTAACCACCAAGCCATTCACACAGTCGATTTATAATACTAGTTACGTGCATGTATGTGTTAGATAACTGTATCTGAAATCTTATCGATGTGATCTTTAATTAGTTATAAAGTATCGACAGTTTTGTCGATATTAGGCACCGCGTCGTGAAGCTTACGCTAGTATTATTATTAGCAAAGGATAGGGCGCGTACACACTGCCAGGGAACTAAGGCGACGTTCACATCTATACAAATAAATAAAATTGGAGTGTCTGTTTGTAATATTAAAATAACCGCTTTTTACTTAATGCATATGTATGTATACACGATACATATACCAAAAATGAAGTTAAGAAAATTTTTGTCTGTCTGTCTGTCTGTCTGTCTGTTTGTTCCGGGTAATCTCTGGAACGGCTGAACGGATTTTGACGGGACTTTCACTGGCAGGTAGCTGATGACCCGGGGAGTAACTTAGGCTACTTTTTTTAGACTAACTTTGTCCCGCGGCGTTACTCGCGTTACAACAAAAACCGCGGGTAACACCGCGGGGTTCAGCTAGTTGATAAATAAAATCAAGTTTTTATTTTTGCATAGGAAATTTTGTGGGGTTTAAATATTTTTTTGTTGGTAAACAAAAAATGTTAGATTTTACCCGAAATGCATATATAAATCAGAGAGTAGAGGAGAGGAGAGGCCTATGTTCAACAGTGGACTGCGATAGGTAGATGATGATTCCTAATTGACACAAGTCATGGAGAAATCAGTTGTACCAGTCTTGATTATCCCAAGATAATATGGAGTCAGCTACTAGTTCAATCGAGTACGAGTAAACGAGAAGACGTATTGATTGATGGTAAGCGATTACCAACGCCCATGGACCACACCACCAGAGGCCTCACAAGTGCGTTGTCGGCCTTTTCAGAAGAAGAATCCTTTATATTGAAGGTACCTAATAATTACCGCAATAATATTCCCTATTTTATTAAATCTAGCAACGCCAAGGCCTGTAACTAACCTCTTTTCTGCTTAAGGAAAATATTTTTTTAAAGAATTACTGTTGGTTCAGAGGTTTGTGACCCTGAATGTTAAGTCAGAGGTCACAGGTTCTATCCCGATTCTGGATAATTAATAATAAATAATAAACATTTTGGAAATCTATCACACAACGCTATCTAGTCCCAAACTAAGCAGAGCTTGTGTTATGGGTACTAGACAACTGATATAAATACTTATATACTTTTTTTTGTAAATACATACATGTTATACATAGAAAACACCCAAACTCCGAAACAAATATTTGCAGATCATACAAACATTTGATCCGACCCGGGAATCGAACCCGAGACCTCAAAACAGCAGTCGCGTACGCTGCCACTGTACTACCGAGGCAGTCAATATTGTGTGATGTGTACGAACTCTTGTTTTGGGTATAAATTAGAAGTTAAAGTACCCAGCTAAGCAAGACTTGCTCCCTAATAATAAAGTAGGATAGGTACATTTTAATGTTAAAACCATATTTCATTTTTAACCGAGTTCAAATAAGGAGGAGGTTCGCGATTCGACTGTATTTTCTTTATGTTTGTTACCTCAGAACTTGCGACTGGGTGAACCGATTTTGATGTTTCTTTTTATATTTGAAAGCTGGTGCTTTTCAATTTGATTATTTATTTTTGTTTAAATTTTGTATTATTATAAACAAATAAATAATTCGGGCATCTGACATACAACGTCATCTAGACACAAACTAAGCATAGCTTGTTCTGTGAAAACTACATTGACTGATATATCCATATTCCGACACACATATTTTAAACACAAACTCCAAAACAAATATTTCCAGATCATACACAATTGATCGACCCGAGAACTAAAGGGCAACAGTCGCATAAGCTACCACTGCGCCACAGAGACAGGTTGTATCTATACTAATATATAAAGCTGAAGAGTTTGTTTGTTTTTTTGTTTGTTTGTTTGAACACGCTAATCTCAAGAACTACTGGTCCGATTTGAAAAATTCTTTCAGTGTTAGATAGCCCATTTATCGAGGAAAGCTATAGGCTATATATCATCACGCTAGGACCAATAGGAGCGGAGCACCAATGAAAAATGTTTCGAAAACGGGGGAAAATTATCACGCTACGGGCAATAGAAGACGCAAACGAGGTTGCGTGGGTCGGCTAGTACATATATAAAGCTGAAGAGTTTGTTTGTTTGTTTGAACACGCTAATCTCAGGAACCGCTGGTCCGATTTGAAAAATTCTTTCGGTGTTCGATAGTCCATTTATCGAGGAAGGCTATAGGGTATATATCATCACGCTACTACTAATAGGAGCGGAGCAACAATGGAGAATGTTTCGAAAACGGGGGAAATTTTCACGCTACGGGCAATATAAGACGCAAACGAGGTTGCGTGGGTCAGCTAGTGTTCATCTACCTTTATCAGTCCACAGCTGGACACAATCCTCTACTCAGAAAGGAGGTTAAGTACTGTTGTGTACTCCGTGTCGTGACGTCACAACGTGGTTCGGTATATTTCTGGTCGATGACGTCGTAGCATGTTGCTGTTGCACTGTATATGGAGGTCGCCACAACCTTAACAGTCCACTTCTGGACCTCTACTTAGAAAAGAGATTTTGGTCTTCTATCCCACGTTGTCCAGACGTGTTGGAATAAGGTTTGTGTCAAGTGTTCCTTCTCTCTGCAGAGCTGCTGTTGACCTTGACCACACCCACGGGGTGCATAGAGGTGGTGATACTAATGCATCACCAACGAGCGAAATATGTGTATGTACCCTTTAAAAAAAGGTTTTAATTGTTAAAAATGTTTCACAATATAAATAATGAATATCATAGTTAATCTTCGATACACATTACACTGTGAATCGTCTCGTTATCGCACAGTTATACCTACTCAATAGAAATACCTCGCGTCGCTATCGAATTATCACATTTTTGACATTGAACACACTCCGTCACAAGTCACAACTGTCCCATGAACAGACCGACAAAACTCATAGATAGACCTTTTCATTATATATTATAATATATACTAGCTGAACCCCGCGGTGTTACTCGCGGTTATCGACAATGTTAGTCTAAAAAAGTAGCCTAAGTTACTCCCTGGATCATCAGCTACCTGCCAGTGAAAGTTCCGTCAAAATCCGTCCAGCCGTTCCAGAGATTTATTAAATGTATCGTGTATACATACATATGCATTGATTAAAAAGCTGTTACTTTAATTAATACAAACAGACACTCCAATTTTATTTATTTGTATAGATTAACTAACTGAGCTCCGCGGTGGTGTCTAATAAGTAATTAAAGTTACTCCTTATATCACCAGCTATCTGCCAATGAAAGTCCCCTTAAAAACGATTCGGTTCTAGAGTTTAACCGAACAAATAGACAGACACCAAATTTAACAAAAATTGTTTCTTGATGTAAGTTCCGCATTTATTGAAAAGCTGTTGATTTGAATTTACAAAGACTTCTAATGTGTTTATTAATTGTGACGTATTATCGTCTGAAATTGACAGTAGACATCATTTATTAACCGACTTCAAAAAAAGGAAGAGGTTTCTCAATTCGACCGCATACATATACATATACAAGCATAAATATCACTAAAAGAACAATATTATAATTTATTCTCAAAAGTAATGAGTCTGAGTGTAATGCGCATGAATTCATTAATATTTAAAATTTTAAATATTTTTATTAGTAGTCTGCCTAAGTACAGGCACAGCCAAAGTTGGGATCAGAGGGCCATCATTAGCTATCTGTCAGCGAAAGTCCCGTCAAAATCGGTCCAGCCGTTCCAGAGATTAGCCAGAACAAACAGACAGACTGACAGACAAAAATAATATATAATGTTATTTTTGTATATGTACCATGTGTACATATATATGCATTTGGTAAAAAGCGGTTATTTTAATATTACAGACACTCCAGTTGTATTTATTTGTATAGATATTAGCCCAATTAAAATAATATTTTTCCCCGTAACTAGAGCACCGTCTTATCTATGCCATTGTCAAGTCTACGTTAAACGCTATGACACATACACATAGACACCTGTATATGTGTGTACGAAGCTCAATTTACCATTAGAAATGCATGGATCTGCCCTCAGGGATCTGCTAGTAGTCGAACTCGAAAAAGGGTGATTCAATAAGTTTTTTACTTCAGTAATGGTACTCAAACGACGATATCAAAAAGAGATGACGTAGACTCATCTACTTTTAGAATAAGTATTAAAAATTTCAAAGTTTACTACTACTGAAACTGACAAGTATTCGGTTGTAAAAGAGGTCCCTGTTTTGTTTTTAAACGGACTTAACCTCAAAAATTTATTTTTTGACAAATAAAATAATATAAAATGAAAAGAAGAAATTAAAAAAAATTGCATTAAATTTAGAGGCTTATCTTTACATACAAATAAATAAAATTGGAGTGTCTGTTTGTAATACTTAAATAACCGCCTTTTACTAAATGCATATGTATGTATACACGGTACATATACCAAAAATGTAGTTAAAACATTTTTGGCTGTCTGTCTATCTCTCTGTTTGTTCCGGGTTATCTCTGGAACGACTGGACCGATTTTGATGGGACTTTCACTGGAAGGTAGCTGATGATCCAGGGAGTAACTTAGGCTACCTTTTTAGACTAACTTTAACGGTACAACAATAACCACGGGTAACACCGCGGGGTTCAACTTGTCTGGTAATAATGAATAGATTAAAGCTTTACTACATTTTAAGAATATGCACTATTAAAATACTTTTATATTAAACAAACTTAAGATCAATAAGTTAATAAATTAAGGGCTATTTAGGAACAGTCGTATCCATATTAGTCTATCCAACGAGTGGAAGACATTCCGGTTCTGTTACACACACATCACACATACACATATATAATTGAATATGCTACCCCTACAAACGTACTTGTGGTTATACAATAACTTCCCATTCAATACTACACCTTACACTATTATCATTAAGTACACAATTGTATTGTAAAACAGCAATGAAGGTATTAACGTTTTTAATATGGACAATGATTATTAGCGCGACTTCAAAATCTTTTAAATAGATATCATAGACAATGACTTTTGTGTTATTTACGCATTTGGTCAAACAATAGACAAGTTTTTTTTTCTAATGTTCATGCTAACAGTTTCTTCCGACAATAGTATTGAATATTCAATCAAATTTTAAAACAAAAACTTTTGTTTCGGAATCAAAAGGTTGTTTTACTTAGTACTAGCTGATCCCCGTGGTGTTACCCGCGTTTATTGTTTTACCGCCTGTAACGCCGCGGGACAAAGCTAGTCTAAAAAAAAGTAGCCTAAGTTACTCTCTGGATCATCAGCTAACTGCCAGTAAAAGTCCCGTCAAAATCGGACCAGCCGTCCCAGAGATTACCAGGAACAAAAGACAGACAGACAGACAGACAAAAACATTTTAACTACATTTTTGTTATATGTACCGTGTATACATACATATGCATTAAGTAAAAAGCGGTTATTTTAATATTACAAACAGACACTCCAATTTTATTTATTTGTATAGATTAATACGTATTCGTGGTCGTCCATGGTCCAAATTCGACTGAAATTAGAACCATTTTTTTTTAATTTTACTTAAACTTTTAAATTTCATACACATCCGTTCGCATAGTTTTCGTAAAATACAAACTTTTTGCTTCATGTATTTATGTCTAGATATAGGTATTCATAATTTATCATAGCATTTAAAATTAACAACTATTGATTCTGTATACGTAGTATTAGTAACTTACAAATAATGGAACAAACAATATCTATTAACTAATTAATTAAACCTTCTTCAAGTAGGTATACTTAGAATACTAAAAAATAAAAAACCAAAATGTATTTATATTCAAGCGTCAACAATTCCACCGCATCATCCTAATAGCGACCCAAAAGACTGGCGGCTGGCAGCATTGCCACGATGGATGGCAAAGCTAATTGTCTGTGATAGAAGTAGGTTGGCCTTTTGGTCGCGAGAAGCGTCATTCAGTTGCTTAGTTTTTTTTTAAACATAATGCGAGCAATCGGACCCCATGAACATAGGTCATAGAGTCTCGACCCCAAACAGTTAAAAAAAAACTCGGCCAAGTGCGACTCGGACTCGCGAACCGAGGGTTCCGCACAAATCTGTAGGTAAATTATTTATATTTTATTTTTGAGTTGAATGAAAGGTATATAGTGGTTTACGATTTATGATGTA
Organism: Spilosoma lubricipeda; assembly: GCA_905220595.1. Classification (NCBI taxonomy): domain Eukaryota; kingdom Metazoa; phylum Arthropoda; class Insecta; order Lepidoptera; family Erebidae; genus Spilosoma; species Spilosoma lubricipeda. The sequence goes on along the minus strand of HG992301.1, from coordinate 12,853,038 downwards.
CTAGATGACCCATGCAACCTCGTTTGCGTCTCCTAATGCCCGTAGCGTGATAATTTTACCCCGTTTTTGAAACATTCTTCATTAGTGCTCCGCTCCTATTGGTCTTAGCGTGATGATATATAGCCTATAACCTTCCTCGATAAATGGGCTATCTAACACTCAAATCGGACCAGTGGTTCCTGAGATTAGTGCGTTCAAACAAACAAACTCTTCAGCTTTATATAATCGTATTAGTATACATTAGTATAGAAGTTTAGATTAAAAAAACTCGTTCAAACCAATTTTCGGTGGAACTTTGCATGGTAATGTAGGTACATCATGTATTTATTTAGTTTTATCATTCTCTTATTTTAGAAGCTACAGGGGGGAGGGGGACACAGTTTATCACTTTGAAAGTGGCTCTCGTGCAAACAATCCAGCTTCGAAAAAATGATATTTGTTTTTTTTTTCTATTTTTGTGTGAAAATCTTAATGCGGTTCACACAATACATCTACTTACCAAGTTTCAACAGTATAGTTCTTATAGTTTCGAAAAAAAGTGACTGTGACATACGGACGGACTGACAGACAGACATGACAAATCCATGAGGGTTCCGCTTTTTGCCATTTGGCTACGGAACCCTATAAATTCAAATTTTTATTAGTTAATTTCATCATCATAATTGTTCTACATTTTCGCCATCTTATAAAGAAGAAAGCGGCACTGAAACGTATCTTTACTAATGTCCAGCAGTACGGATATCTGATTCAACCATCCATTAGGCTTAGGGCTCCGCCCTCTGGGTCATCTATACAAATAAATAAAATTGGAGTGTCTCATTGTAATATTAAAATAACAGCTTTTTAATCAATGCATATGTATGTATACCCGAAAAAATACCGAAAATGTAGTTAAAAAAATTTTTGTCTGTCTGTCTGTTTGTTCCGGGTAATCTCTGGAACGGCTGGACGGATTTTGACGGGACCTTCACTGGCAGGTAGCCGATGTTCCGGGGAGTAACTTAGGCTACTTTTTTTAAACTAACTTTGTCCCGCGGCGTTACTCGCGGTACGACGATAACCGCGGGTAACACCGCGGGGTTCAGCTAGTATATTAATAAGTCTTGTTTTTAATATAGATTGTGCATCAATTTATGTGAAAACTTTATATAAAGTAATATTTATTTCCCTGTTTTATCTTCGTATATTATTTATGTATTATATACCTATAATATGCAGGTAAAATACAAAATTAACTAAATACCTTCTGCTCTTATATTACATAAATTAAATGTATTAACGCCTAAATATTACTGTAGAGGTAAGCAGAGGTGTAATATTTAAACTGTTACATTTTACCGTCGACATTTTGTTGCCAATCGAATGGGAAATTCAGGGATTCGATGGGAATATTGGGAGTATTTTGAAAGGAAAGGTAGATGGAATGGGAAAGAAATTGTAGGTAAGAGGTAGGTGTTGCTTATGACGAGGGTTTGGATTATGAATAATCTATTTTGTGTCTGGCTATAAATTATCAATACTATTTGTGCATTTAGTTTAGTAATATATAAGTATAGTTATCAGCAATCTGGATATTATAGTACAGGGTCTGCCTAGGTTAGAATCCAGCGGGATATTATTATTATTTGGTAGCTTAAGCAATAGGTATCTAGAATTGGTTCTTGTGGGCAGTTCTTAGTCCTCTAACTGACCGTTATATATTTACGGAGTCTTATCGATTTTGTCCATCCAAAGGTTGGCGCCCTTTGTACTTAGGTATGTAAAGAATACACTTTGTGTATATGTATTTTAATTATCGATCTTTGTGGTGACGTGTTAAGTATACGGAGTATCACCACCCCTATGCACCCCGTGGGTGTCGTGAGAGCCGACTGAGGAAGCAAACTACCTAAGCTAATAGAAAGCACTGCAGCGAGAAGGAGAACTTGACACAAACCCCTGGCGTAGCCAGGTTTTAGTCTCTGAGGGGGGGGGTTTCAAGACAAAAAAATATCAATAGTGTACAAATTTTAGGGGGTATTTCAACCCCAAAACCTCGTCAAACTAACTCGTCTAGCCAATGTGGTATAGTGTGCCAAAATCTTGCTTAAAAATTTTGCTTTAAAGACCTATAAAATATCTTCTCTTCTATACTCTATACAAATAAATAAAATTGGAGTGTCTGTTTGTAATATTAAAATTACTGCTTTTTAGTAAATGCCAATGTATGTATATGCCGATTTTGACGGGACTTTCACTGGTAGGTAGCTGATGATTCAGGGAGTAACTTAGGCTACTTTTTTTAGACTAACTTTGTCGTGTGTACGAAGATGACCGCGGGTAACACCGCGGGGTTCAGCTAGTTGTTTAATATATTTTCATTTATGTTAGGTTTTCAGTTTTCTCATTTCAATTAATAGATAGAATAATAATTGTCTAGATATATTTACTATCGACAGCCAAAAACAGTCTACCTGTGGATCATTTTAACTTTAGCAACGTCCTACGCAGACCGACGTATCTTTTTTCAAATAGGCATTTTGGGAATGGGAGAATGAGGAGTACTTAAAAGAAAGGGAAAGTTGGTTAGAAAAGAAGGCACACAGTGAAGGAAAGGGTGTTTGCTAATATTAATAATTATAATATTAGGAATGCAATATGTTTGTTATTTAATTGTTTCATCATGTGTATTTTTTTAATTTGTCATGTACTCAAGTCTCAACAGACTTTACATTTACGTAAACCTGACGTTGGGATAAGTTAATTTAGTTATTGTCGTTAAGTTCATACTTATAAAAAAAAATATAATTTTAAAAATCCAAAAACAAATAAAAAAGGTTTTTTAACATTAAAATTGTAGCGGTTATTAAATCTGGTAAACATTAAACCTTTTTAAGTATATCAAATGACTCAGATTACCCACACGTCAAGCAAATGCCGAGCTTTTTTATGACGTCCAATAATTTTTTTAAACTATGATGTACAAACTATGGTCTTTTAACTGCCTATTTATATTTTTTACATTTACAAAGATAATGATTACAAGAAGGACTAGCTAAGCCCCGCGGTGTTACACACGGTTTTTGTTGTACCTTTACAACATGCTTAAATTAGTCTTAGCATCAATACTGTCTGCCAATGTAAGTCCTGTTAAAATCGTCCAGCCGTTTCACAGATTAGCTGGAACAAACAACAGACAAAAAAATGTTTTTTTTTTGGTGTCAGTACAATATACTTATATGGACTTACATTTGCATTTACTGAAAAGCTGATTTTAAATTACCAACAGACACATAATTATCTTATTTATCTATTTATCACGTCAATATCCAAATGTTGTAAGATTTAAAAAAAAAACAATGTTTGTAGTAAAGACGTTTATGAACTTGTGTATAATGTTTCTATGCAAAATGTGCGAGTAGGACGCATATTGTACATCAAACTGAGACAGCAATATTTACACACTGCTGAGAGAAAGAGACAGAGATATAATTAAAAGTTTTGTCGCAGCGGCTTTCTGAGGGTATGCTCGGGCTGCACTGACAAAGACGCGGAGTCGCGTGTCTAAAACTGTTCTTTTTTTAAATTATCAGTGAACCTTTTCAACCGGAGTGACAAAATAACAATTTTCGGTTGTAAGATCAATAGTATCCTTTCGTATCCTAGATAGAAAATATTTCACGTTTTACTGCATATGACATAGATTTTATTTAATACTAGCTGAACCCCGCGGTGTTACCCGTGGTTATTGTTGTACCGCGAGTAACGCCGTGGGACAAAGTTAAAAAAAATGTTGTCTGTCTGTCGGAACGGCTGGACGGATTTTGACGGGACTTTCACTGGCAGGTAGCTGATGATCCAGGGAGTAACTTAGGATATTTTTTTAGATTAACTTTGTCCCGCGGCGTTACTCGCGGTACAAAAATAGCTGCGGATAACACCGCGGAGTTCAGCTAGTAGATAATACAATTAAAATAAGTTTTTATTGACAGGCGTTATGCCAACAAGTAATTAATTACGTGTTAGAAAATATGATTATTTGAGGTAAAATATATTTTCTCTTTTTCTTGGAAGTGACTTTGTGAGAGGGCGAGAAGAGTCGACTTGACTTATAAGCATAGCTATAGATAGATAGAGAACTCTATATTTATACACCGAAGTAGGTACAAATAGAGTTGCCAATTACAGAATTTACTAGTTTAGATGTCAGTTGTTTATTCATCAACTCTTATGTCTATTAAGAGATTTAAACATTTATACCAGCAATTGGAAATAATAATTATTCTATTTAAAAAGTCCAACACTAACTCGACTCCACGGCTTTGAGTGTGCCGTTTTTACGGAATATATTCCGATGAGTTCCGTTTATACCCTTCTTAACCGACTTCGGGCGGGAAAGTGTTATGTTTGTACCTCATTTCCTGTATTCAAACTTTACCTGTTGGTTACATATTGATTTTGTTTAGGCTTTTTCACAAAAGTTTCCTTCTAATTATGTTTATTACAAATACAGTAACATCTGTACGAAATTATTTAAGACTTGTTTTTTTTTCCAGTATATTATATGCTATCTCTATGGCTCGATAGACCAGTTGTCAAAACAAGGATGCCTTCCTGATACTGATGATCAGTGCTTGAATTATTTAGAATCTAAAAATTTTGAGATTGTCCATGCTTAAGCATTTTAAGAACACTGAGTTTGGAGAAAAAGGGTGAAGTTGGATATATTTTTGTACAACAAATATACCTACATACATTCATCGTAAGGTATGAAGTAAAGAAGGAAAGACAATCATAGTAGAGAAGCAATATTGATTTTACGGATAAATTATAGTTGTGTTGCTTTTTTTTATGTTATGAAGATCGATTCATCGCCCTTGAAACTTCCAGCATACTAAATTTCATGAAAATAGTTGGAGGCGTTTCCGAGATTTAGATTATATTTATAATACAAAAATTGCTTGTTTAAAGGTTTAAGACTACAACGCTACGCTTTATATATCTATACTAATATACAAAGCTGAAGAGTTTGTTTGTTTGAACACGCTAATCTCAGGAACTACTGGACCTATTTGAAAAATTCTTTCAATGTTACATAGTTATATATCATCACGCTAGGACCAATAGGAGCGGAGCACCAACGAAAAATGATTCGAAAACGGGGGAAAATTATCACGCTACTGGCAATAGAAGACGCAAACGAGGTTGCGTGGGTCGGCTAGTATGTATATATAATTTAACAGGCACACAGTCCTACAAATTGCGTGGTACGTCATCCCGGTCCTACGCTCCAAAGGCTTTTTCCCCTGCTAGCCCTGCTAGCTACCAGAATCGAAGGTGAAAGGTGGGCCCCTCATCAAAATGAAGCCACTCACGAAAAATTAGCTTGATAGTATTAACATGTTAAATTTGTTCCGGACATCCCGAACTATAAGGTCCTTTTTAACTAAAAAAAGCTTTTAAAAAATATAACAGACAAATCCTTACGTATGTAAAGCCATTAGATTAATTGTATAAGTTATTATAAAGTTGTTTTGTAAATTAACGCTAATGACAATACACATTACTAAGCAATAACAATTTAATAAGTCTAACACGACCTTACTAAGTTATTGTAAACACAAACAAACTATCTGTAATATTTATTTTGTCTCAAATGGGAATAGAAACCGAGACCTGTAACGAGACAGTATCACTAACCAACACGCAACATAATTTATGTGAAGAAGCAATCCCCAGAATTAAAAAAAAAAAAATTTACAAATTAATAACCACTACAAACAAGATTTGACTTCAAATAGTAATTCCAAATTTAATTTACCCGCGTATAACAAACCAGAGACAATCAAAACCAAAGACAATAATCAATACTCCGTATAGGTATGAGCGTACCATAGACAATGGCGAAGCCCTTCATACGAGATGGTAAGCTGTGACGTGGGCTAACGAGTACTCTTTGCTCTTTTACCTTTTTACCTGAGACGAGCTAATAAAAGATTATATCTTGTTTGTTTGTTTATGTATTCATATGTTCACTTTTTTATCTCATACAGTTTTAATTAAAACCACTTAATGTACATTATATATGTTGTTAATTAAAATCAGGTTTTTTGTCATCGTTTGAATTAATATTATTAAATCTGTATTTATAAAAATGAATCGCCGAAATGTATGTAAGCGCATAACTTCCGAACGGCTGCACCAAATTAAACAATTCTTTATGTTATGTGTTCGTTATTGTTAGGATAAGGTTTGTGTACAAGAAAAATTAACAGCTAACCGTAACAACAAACATATATTTATGTATATATTTAATGTTATCTACTCTTTAATAACAAACTAAAAAACCGACTTCAAGAACGACCAAATCCATCGATTTTTCTTGGATGCCATCATCAGATATTAGTGTGCTTATCATGGTACTACCGTTGGGATATCTTCTTTCCATTAAAAAAAGAATTATTTAAATCGGTTTATAAACAACGAAGTTATTCGCATCCACACATAAACAAAATAACATAGCTCCAATTGAAAAATCCTCCTTTTTGAAGTCGGTTAAAAATCAACGAGAGATCTATAAATACTGGTTTACTATAATCCTAGGGTATACCGTGATCCCTTTTGTACTCTCCATTTTTTTTTAAGTATTTGAGTGCACCGACTTCCCTATAACGATTGTCATAGGTGTTTATGACAACCGGGACCGACGGCTTAACGTGCTCTCTAAGGCACGGGATCAAAATAACGCTTTAACTTACATTATTATTTTATAAACGAGTTAAATATTAAAAATAATAATTATGTTAACTATTTATAGTGCGCGTAGTGTGTACGTACACTGTACACATTCATTTGCTGAAGCAAGCGGTGTTCGGGTCAGTCGGAGCGCACGGGGCGATAATTTAAAACTAAATTTAATATTTCATTTTGTTGTTATATAAAAAATGTGTTAGGTTTACTATAGAAAAGTTAGATTTTTTAATAATAGACCATGCAATGGTCTTAATAATAAAATGTATTATAACTTACTAAGAAAACACGAATTTTGTACTTGTTTTTTGGTTTCTTTGTAATTAGTTTCGCTTAGCTTTTGAGTACCATATCAAAGTTATGTTTTAAGTTACATTAACGTGTAACTTACAGGTTTCATTAAACACAAATTATCGTGGGACGGGATATAAGATATGAGAACGGGATATTTATCTACTTCATTTATGTTAAAAACCTTTGGACATCAATAAAAAACTTTAGCCGTTGTACAGATTACAGAAACGAGAATCTACTACCTTATAGTTAAGTATCTATAACAATATTTGTTCATAATAATGACAAACGTAAAAAATAATAACAATAATAATTGTTATCGACAATATTCCCTGCCGTGTGTTCGCGCCGCGTGTCGTATCCATTTGGTTGAAATTGCTGTTTAATCCTCGTACAAACTACGATGCCAATGTATTTATTTATTTTCATATCTTTTATTTATTAATGACATAAAATATTTGTACTACTACATATTATATTTGGAATATTAAGTCTTTATATTTGAAACTAGCTGAACCCCGCGGTGTTACCCGCGGCTATTGTGGTACCGCGAGTAACGCCGCGGGACAAAGTTACTCTAAAAAAAGTAGCCTAAGTTACTCCCCGGATCATCAGCTACCTGCCAGTGAAAGTCCCGTCAAAATCCGTCAAGCCGTTCCAGAGATTACCCGGAACAAACAGACAGACAGACAGACAAAAATTTTTTAAACTACATTTTTGTTATATGTATCGTGTATACATACATATGCATTGATTAAAAAGCTGTTATTTTAATGTTACAAACAGACACTCCAATTTAATTTATTTGTATAGAGTATAGATAAGTGAGATAAAGTTAAAAACTATTGAAAAACAACACTTTTTAACATATCAAGTTGTTCAAATTTTACATTATAATGTTATATATAGGTATTTACACATTTTTTTTTATCAAATTACTGTTTTATCGACCATTTTTTCATTTTTTTTTTAATAGTATAGGCGGGCAAACGAGCACACGTAGATCGCAACGTTATTTATTTATAGGGGGCGGGGGTTTGGGTTATGGGCCTCCGGTATCCTCACTCACTCGGTGAAACACAGCGCAAGCGCTATTTCACACCGGTTTTCTACGAGGCCGTGGTATCGTTCCGGTCGAGCCGGCCCATTCATGCCGAAGCGTGGCTCTCCCACGGTAAGACCAAGACCAACCATTGATCAAATCTTCTTTCTAAGAAGAGGCCTAATGTCCATCAGTGGACTTAAAAGACTCTTGATGACAACGAAAGAGATTTCCTTAAATGTATGCTTGTTACAAATGACTCAGCATATTTAAAACAATAAAATACAAACGAAATACGTTTTGAAATGAAGTTGACTAGAATTTGCATGACATTGGTGGTTCTAGAACATCTGTGTAAATATGCGTAGCGGTGAAATAGATATAATCTGAAAGTTATATAAATAGTATATTAAAACTAGCTGCCCCGGCAAACGTCGTTTTGCCATAATTTTTTTTAAGGATGGGTGACCCTTACCATTTAGGGGGATGAAAAATAGATGTTGGCCGATTCTCAGACCTACTCAATATGCTCACAAAGTTTCATGAGAATCGGTCAAGCCGTTTCGGAGGAGTATGGCAACGAAAACTGTGACACGAGAATTTTATATATTAGACTAGCTGAACCCCGCGGTGATACCCGCGGTTATTGTTGTTCCGCGAGTAACGTCGCGGGACAAAGTTAGTCTAAAAAAAGTAGCCTAAGTTACTCCCCGGGTCATCAGCTACCTGCCAGTGAAAGTCCCGTCAAAATCCGTCCAGCCGTTCCAGAGATTACCCGGAACAAACAGACAGACAGACAGACAAAAAAAATTAAAGTACATTTTTGGTGAATTTACCGTGTATACATACATATGCATTTAGTAAAAATGGGTTATTTTAGTATTACAAACAGACACTCCAATTTTATTTATTTGTATAGACTAGCTGAACCCCGCGGTTTTACCCGCGTTTATTGTCATACCTCGGGTAAAGCCGAGGTTCAAAGTTAGTCTAAAAAAAATAGCCAAGTTACTCCCTGGATCATTAGCTGCCTGCCAGTGAAAGTCCCGTCAAAATCCAGTCGATCCAGAGATTACCCGGAACAAACAGACAGACTGACAAAAATATTTTTAATCACATTTTATACAATTTGATAAAAGTAATGAAAGTGCTACAATAACCGCGGGTAACACCGGGGGGTTCAGCTAGTCCAGTATTTTCCTTTGGCGTTATAAAAATCTTAATTTTAATAATAGTACTTATCTAAAAGTTATGATTAACGTTAAGACAATTCTTTTGTACTCTGTGGCAATGGGCGTATTTAATTATAAGGGCATTCGTGGCATTGTGCAGTTGACAAATGTAGCTTTTAGAAGTCCTTAGAATTTAGAACCACGCGTCAAAAACTGGCGGAATGAAGCTAGTTTTGTCTAAAAATAAATAAAACGATTTTCATTATAAAAGAACAACATTTTTATGAACTGACGTAATACTTTGAGAGTAAAACAAAAAAGAATTAAATTTTTAACTTATAATTGGTTAATAAATAAAAATATAAAATCAACGACTTTACGTAATGCAATAGCTCGCGCCATCTCTCTCGCACTTATAGGAACTGACGCTATCGGATCTTCATAATCATTACCGGTGAAAATCAATTTAATGGCGAAATAATAATAGCGCGAAATGAGTGTTGGATTGATAAAGGCAGTGAGTTTACTCGGCCTAGGCTCGGAAATGCTAGAATCCAAACAGATGTAAAATAATAAATAATTTAATTTTCATTAATATTATTACCTAATATGATCTAACTATCTAATATTAATAATGCGATTGTCAGGTACGTATTTCACTAATATTAGATTATACACTTTAACACGAGTACAAAAAATATTTAGGTAGGTCCTTTCAAAGCTTTCCTAACAGAAAAGATACATACTGTTTCTGAGGAATAAATATAAGTTTATGAACTTACTGTTAAACTTACTAAAAATAGTAATTACATTAAGTAATTCTAAGTTCTTGGTAGAACTTACTGAAAGATTAAAAAAAAAATCCATAAACACGTAGGTAAGTTAAGTATTTTTTGCACAACAACTGCAGTTAAATATATAGAAAACAAAGTCAAAGTGATAATATTGCTTATTTTATTGATAAAAAAGTACCTATTCTATACAGATAAGATTATTTCAAGAAGATTAAAATATTATAAGCAATTGTAGATATGCGATGAAACTATGAAGTTTTTTTTTTTTGAGATACTCTATTTTTGAGTACATAGTACCACATAATACAATGAATTTATTAATAATAAAATTTTAACTGGTAATAATTAGACCATAAATACCAAAATACCTTTATTTAAAAAAATGTTATAATAATAATATTTCGTCCGCCATCTTGTGTCGTATCAAAGATGTATGAAGTTCTATTAAACTTTTGCAGTGTTTCTGACAGCGATACCGTTTATTTTTAGAAAATGTGTTCGACACTGACATCTACCTGAGTTAAACAGCAACTTTAGAAGAACGTTTTATAAATCGGCATTCGTGTGTATTTCAAATAACTTTTTGCGGAAATCCATAGCTTAAACTAAAAATAAATTAACTAAAATACCGGACAGTCCATAATATGAGAGTGAAGTATATGATAAATAATCAGATGCAATTGGCTTGGTAATTAAAATTGTATCTATTTTGATCGATTTTTATTTTAAAATAGTTTTATATACTTCTTAAAAGTTTTCATAATATTTTATCATTTATTTGTCCCCAAGAGTTTGAGAAACAAATTTTAAAAATGGTGTCTCTAATATTTCATAATTTATTTAATGCTTACTTCCGAAATATGATTTGTTAAAATGTTAAAGATAACATTATAATATATTGTTTTAAACTTTCATGGTCAGTAACTTAAAATATAAATCTGCGGGATTGAGGGAGTAACTGAACACGGAGTTACTCCTTGATCATGGCGCTTGCAACAGCGCCGAAATATCGGATACTCACAAACAAAAAGGTATGTGGTAGTAATCCCACAGATTTCTATTTTAATAACATTTTAAGTACATGTTGGTAAGCGCATCACCTGATGGTAAGCGATTACCGCTGCCCATGGACACCCGAAACACCAGAGGCGTCACCAGTGCGTTGCCGACCTTTGGGGGATGGGGACAGGGATCCGGTATCCTCGCTCACTCGGTGAAACACAGCGCAAGCGCTATTTTAACACTGTGAGGCCGTGGTATCCCTCCGGTCAAGCCGGCCCATTCGTGCCGAAGCGTATATGTTTATGTAAAACAACACGGTATATGTAAAATAACAGTCTTGAATCAGAAATATATTTAAATGTATAATGTATATATTTACTTGATTCCTCAATCTATCTTATCTGTTACAAGCCCACGCAACCTCGTTTGCGTCTCCTATTACCCGTAGCGTGATAATTTTCCCCGTTTTTGTGACATTCTGCATTGGTGCTCCGCTCCTTTTGGTCTTAGCGTGATGATATATAGCCTTTAGCATTCCTCGATAAATGTACTATCCAACACTGAAATAAATTTTCATATTGGACTAGTGGTTACTAAGATTAGCGCGTTCAAACAAACGAACAAACTCTTCAGGTTTATAATATTAGTATAGATTTACTCATTAAGTAACCATGTGAGTATATCATTAATGTTTGGTTTAAAAAAACATTATTGTTTCTATTTACTAATCTCACAAAAAGGGTTGCACATAAAAAAGGGTATTTGATAGAACAGTACAAAATTATCTGAATTTTTTAAAAGTTATTCATCTTTCGTAAAATTTTGGTTTACATTTGTCATCATCACTTACAAAATAGAATAAACTAATTGCATCGACCCCAAAAACATAAAGAAAAATAATAGTACCTATATTAATATAGGAAAAACAACAACTTCAGGCACCGTATCGTCCAACTCACACTTCTAAAAAAATCGAAATAGATGCCCATAAACAGTCATGTAAAAGTTTTTCCAAAAGTAAGCTGCCGGGCAAAGCGTGTCTTAAAACGCGGAATCAATTAGTTGCTACCCAAAAATTCTGCTCTATGGTCGTTAAAAAGTAAAAAAAATATTCACTTAGAAAAACATGAATGAACTCAACCGTTGTTATTTATCATTATAAATAAACAGATAAAACTTTAAAATCAATGTCCTTCAATGTTCACTTCCCTAACGGTTAAAAAAAATCATCAATATTTAATCGTTTATCTGTTTCGTTACCGTATCCTGTGACAATCTTTATTTACGTAAAAAATATGTATAGATACCGTTGCAGTGGTGTGCGTGGATTTGCTTTGTGTGAATGTTAGGGTCACCACTACGTTTCTGTATTTTCTTAACTTAGTTTTTGTTTTAATATTTATTTAAAAGAATGAAAACCTATTTTTAACGTATTGCTTGCTTATCTATTGAAATATATGTTTTTCAACATTAATAATTTTTTTTATTTAGGACCGCTAAATATTATTTTAATTTTACAAAGCATGGTATAAAAGTATAGTTTTAAGATATTGCTTTTTATACTCATATCCTTGGTGTACATACCTTAGTTATGTATACTGTGACAGTTGACATTATAACGTGTAATAAAACTAATAGGCATATGAGTTTCTTTGTTATTCTTACAAAGGAAATACTTTTTAACTCTTGGAATAAAGAAAAACAGTCATTTAACAAAAATATAAAATTTATATTAAAAAAGTAAATGACAATGCAACCCTAGTTTCGGTCAACGTGTGAGCGGGCTAGAGAATACGAGCGACGAACACAGATACGGACGGGCCGCGTACCGACATGGCCGCGCGCGTTCTCCACGTAACGCGCGCTCGTGTTTTCTCTCATATCTGTCGAAATACGCCATATTGTTTTATTGTATACCATTAATTTTATTATAATTACGAAAATAAAAACATTTTTTTACAATACAGTGATTAGTTAGACGAAATTAGTCAATCCTATGAATTATAATTATGAGTGTTCCGTGTCAATAATACATTATTGATATTATTGTATTATAATTATCTTGTTTTATCGCCATCGACTATTCGTTACGGACGTGTGTAATATAAAAATCGGAAATAATTATTTTATGTTCGGTTAATTTAAGTGTGCGGATGTGCTGTTACTAAAAATATATCGTTGAAAAAAAAACTGTTTTGGACACTGTGTTGTGTTTAATTTTAGTGCAATGTCTACATTGGACATTAAAATAAGAATGCATTTATTATTGCCATTGTTTTATTATTGATAATAACACGGAATGTGTGTTTTTGTGTTGTGACATGGATTATCCTTTGTGTGACGGATTGTAAAAATGGATAAACCGTCTTTCAAGGTAAGGCTCTTTATTTGATACCTTTGACTTAGATTTAACTGACATCGGTCAAAAATACATCTTTTTTAATTGACTTATATTGATTGGCGGATATATCGATGTTGTTAGATGCTTAACTTGATAATAAGATAATGAGCATAATTAAACACATAAAACATCGATCTTTAACGATAACTAAATAATTATTGGCAGTCCAAATACTCGTGTCAACGTGACGTCATCCATTGTCTCTAGTTCTTAGGAAGACTTCTCATTGCGTGGGGATCATGAATTCGATTTTATTGTACACAAAACAAGAATTTATGTTTTAAATATATCGATTACTACTTTTTTGTTTAGTTAAATCTAGTAAAGTGGAATGCATTGAAAATAATTTGTAAAATAAATGTTATTATTAGTACCCAATCCAGCTTCTGTCCGCCATATCAGCAAGTACTAGTGTTGTGGCGCAACGATTAAGTTATCGACATCGATATTTCGTAATTTAAATTTGGTTTTTGTCGTTTTTTATCATTCTTGCTTTTTTCGGATACAGTTTGTGATTTGCATTCAATAATCATTAAGGTCATTTATTAATTGACTTAATGGTTGTTGGTAGTGATAATTCCTTCAACTCACGAGCAGAAAATTAATTGAATATGAAAAACACCTATATAATATTTTGTACAAGGTTATTTGTATGTTGAAAAAGAAATCAAGCTGAATGAATACAACCAGTCTTTTTAGTTTGTTATACAAACGTAACAGCTGTCAAAATATTAGGCATGTCGATTGACATCGTTTTGCAATACATTAGTAAATCTTTTTTTTTTAATTCGTCAAAAAAATAATATTTATTTAATTTGTGAAACTTTTTATTTTATTACGGGAGAGCTACATTTGGCACAAATGGACTACGACTGTCAAAGCATTTCACCAAATGAGTTGTATGACCTTCAAGAAAAGAGCGTACTCCTTCTTAAAAGGCCGGCAACGTACTTGTGACATTTGGTGTTGCGGGTGTCCCTGGGCGGCGGTAATCGCTTACCATCAGGTAATTTGCCTGCTCGCTTGGACCCTATCCCATAAAAATGAGTCAGATTACCGGAGAAACCCGATCCTGGAAGTAACAGGTAAAGGTGTCTATGGGTAGCGGTACCCTGCTGTCAGTAGGTGACCCTTCTGCTCGCTAGTCCTATAAATAAAGAAAATACTTACCACAGTTTTAGGGCATGATTGAAAGATTCGCGCAATATGACTTCACCTTTTCCCTGCTGCTATTTTCGGAGTGCCGCGTGTCACTATGTGCTGCACACATATATATTTAAAACTATCAAAACTGTGTTAAGCCCAACCGGATGCAGTTCACAATATAATAACTGTATTGTATTCATTTCGAACGTATGTATGAGAAAAAACATAATCTGAATTTCTTTAATTAATTCATGTATCTAAGGGGTTTTAAAGGGTGGCAAAAGGATTCAAAAGATCGATCGACGCGTGACTGTTAGCACAGAGGTTTAACACGTCGACATTGTTACCAGCCATGACGAGATTGATGCCCTTGTTTGGTACTTTAGTGACATTTATATTTAAATAAACAAAAATAACACAGGATTAAGACGACAACGACAGTTTGTAATGTACTTGTACTTGTTTGTGCACCAATTAAAGAATTTTATTACACATATACCCTAAGTGATAATTACGTCATCAATGATATTTTCCTTTCATATACAAATGTACTCTTAATATATTCATTAACAGAGATAATAATATCTACTACATACAATATGGACTAAATTCGAGGAGTATATTAATTAATATTCCCTTTAAATAGAAATTGATACATTTTAGGTAACGACACGAATTTGTGTATACTTTGCGAAAGCGTCCGAATAGCATGTGAATATTTTATTAAATCTGCGACCCATACACTTTAAATTAGACCATCTATTTATAAAATGCACCGTGTCTCACACAGCGGCTGTTTTATGAGCGTTTAGTTTAATTTATCGTCCTATTGTTATATTAGTTTGTATAAATTGATGAGTGTAGGCCCCGTTGGGCATTTTGTGGTAGCGGCCATGTGTTAACTTTGTTTCTTGTAATGCCCCGGAATATAATTAAAACAATCGATTTTGTTGAGTCTTAAAGTCTTTAAACGAAACGTTTTATGTTATTTAAGGTAATTAAATTTAGTTTTAAATAATGGTTTGTTTTGTTGTAAGAATAGTTTAGTTTGTACTTATAGCGTACACCGTAAGTTGTCTGTTTATCACTCATGTTAATGAACTTGATTAAAAATCTAATCTCAAAATTATTGTAGTATGTGTTTTTTACTTTATTTACTTAACTAATTTTTGACCGCGGCTTTGCTTCCGGGTATATGGTTATCACGGTGAGGAGTAGTCTACGTCATACCTAAAGAATCAAAGTATCTTCATGTCAAATTTATTAAAATTGGTGCAGCGGTTTAGCCGTGAGAGCGTAACAGACAGACAGTGTAACTATCGAATGTTAGTGTGGATGTAAGTAATCAAAGCCACAGAATCACAATAGTATAATCCAATCGCAGTAACAAAAAAGAAATGTGTTCAAATTACATTATAACGGTTGTATACGTGTTAAAGGAATATGCACTTAAATGCCTTTCAGTTAAAGTAAATTTTAGTTAAATGTAATGACGGCATATAAATACTCGCATAACGTCGAAATTCCAGTAAAACAATGAAGTTTGGTGGAAATATTCAAGCTTTTGAATTAATTAGTCGATGTTAAAAATTGGACACGACACCGAGACTATTTCTTAAATTATATTGTTCGTAAGAAACGATTCGAATACAAACAATATACAATTGTAAATATTATACTTAAAAGGTTGTTGAAAGTCGACCAGACATTTTTATAAGTTATTGTTTTTTAATATATTCATTCATATCTGTATTTTGTACTGAGTTTAGATTATGATAAAGCATTGAATGCCACGTAGTAAAGTATTGGATTGTCGAAATGTGTCGATAAGGGGTGAGGAAATTTCATTATATTATAAAATTTTACGTACAAAATAATAATTGTCTTTTCCGTATTTCCATTCTTTAACTAGCTTTTGCCAGCGGCTTTGTCCACGTGTAAGTCGGTTACCGCAGTATAGAGTAGCCAATGATCTTCCTCAAGGATCAAAGTATCTCTATACGAAAATTTATTGAAACGAATGTAGCGGATTGGTCGTGAAAGATTTACAGACAGACATACAGAATAACTTTCGAAATTTTAGTATTAGTATGGATTTTCTAACCCTAGGTGTATTTTTGATTAGGGTGTACACCTTTCCAAATATGCTAAAAAAATACCTCATAAATATCCAGAGTTTTGTGATAACAACAAGACAATGAATGCGAATTAAGTAAATAAATATTTGTTTTTATAAGTCGAAAAAAAAGTATGTCTATAAATATCAAGTGCACTAATCCTTAGATAATACAGAGGCTTCAATTTGTGTACAACAAAGAATTGGCACTAATAAAAGTAACTGTTATCCGAACTTCGTTTTACGATTCAAACATTCATTCAAAATAAATAATGAAAAAAGTACAATTACGTCACTTCGCTTTCACAAATTATTGAGTTAATTTTATCGATATTTTCCGAGCTCTAGTTCGGAGTCATTCGTTGGCATTATGAGCCATTTTGTTTTTTTTTCTTCACTTGCTATAGAAACGCGCAATGCCGATAACGGTGACGGATTTTAAATAAAATTAGGCTTTTTGAATGCTTCCTTCGTCTTGAAAACATTTATGAATTATTTGCGCATAAATTTTAACAAAGCTTTTTTTGTTTCTTTATTTAATTTCATTTTAACAAAAAAAACTTAAATCCAGAGGCTTTGAATGTAAAATCCTTGGTAAAATCTAGATGGTTTTGGAATTTCGATCTTCTGTTTTTTATCGCCTGCACTGAATAAAAAGACTGGTGCTATAAGATGAATATGGCGTCACAGTTCATAAACGAATTGACCAATTTGAAAAGATGATTTGGTTGAGTGTTCTTAGCTAGCTAGGTATATGTATAAAAGTCTGTTCGTGCATTTGAAGAGCTGCAGATGTATGTTTGACAGACTTTTTTTATGTTATAGGAGGGCAGACGAAGAGATTAGTTACCTGAAGTTAAGTGATTACTACGCCCATGGACAATAAGTACTGTTGATAAAATTTATATAGCCTATGTCACACTGGCAATTATTACGAATCTATTGAGACCTCATTTATTAAAATGAGTTTAATAGTTTAGCATAAAGTTTTAGTTAGTTATGAATATATAGTAGTGAATATATGGACTAAAATATTTCTTTCTTAAAAGAATGACAGTTTTATTTAATAACATTTCAACATTCAAGAACGAGCAAATTGAAATGGGACCACACGGAAACCACCAGCTTTTAAATAAAAAAAATAACAAATGCATCTTCTAAATTCCTACGGGTGACTCGATTTCTCAGACAATGCAACAACGCAGCATGTTGACCCACACCATGGCGGGCTAGTGATGCTTCTGCATCATTGGTTGGTTGCCAGATGGCCGAGAAATCCGGGATTGTCTCGGCATTTCGCGTCTTGTCCCGTGTCCAGTAATTAGAGGTCATTATCCCGGTTTCCGAAAGCCTACAAGCTTTGTAACAACATAAACTAATGATACAGTTGGCCTATCTGTGAGTAAGGGTAAAATGCTTCCCGAATTTCCCACGGAACTGAATATATTTAATAACTAGCTGAACCCCGCGGTGTTACCCGCGGCTATTGTTTTACCGCGAGTAACGCCGCGGGACAAAGTTAGTCTAAAAAAAGTAGCCTAAGTTACTCCCCGGATCATCAGCTACCTGCCAGTAAAAGTCCCGTCAAAATCCGTCCAGCCGTTCCAGAGATTACCCGGAACAAACAGACAGACAGACAGACAGACAAAAAATTTTTTAACTACATTTTTGATATGTGTACCGTGTATACATACATATGCATTTAGTAAAAAGCGGTTATTTTAATATTACAAACAGACACTCCAATTTTATTTATTTGTATAGATTTGTGATAATAATTTAAAGAAAGTAGTTTGTTTGTTTTTCAATAATAATAAGCAACGTCTCTTGCGAAAGAGTTTTTAGTCAAATGAGTTGTTTATAGGCTAAATAGCGAAACCAAATGTCCATGAATTTAATCAAGTCCGAACTGCAGACTCCCATCAATTTTGGCGAGTTTTGCTCAGAAATTTTATCAGTTTTGCGAAGCTTCTTCTTCTTCAGCCTATTGCCGTCCGTTGCTGAACGAAGGCGGGACGGTTGGCGCTTGGGGGAGGCCTTCGTTTTGCAAATCTTAATTGCGAAAAACTTATAAAAATGCTAGAATTCAGTTTAATTATCAAGCTATTTTTACCATGGCCACGACCGAGCGACATAACAGTTTTTTTTTTTAGAAAAACTCGGATTCGATAAGTTTCTTTCTGGCAACCCTATCCACGGGGTGAATAGGGGTGGTGACGCTTCTGGTGTTGCGTGTGTCCATGGGCGGCGGTAATCGCTTACCATCAGGCGAAACGTCCGCTCGTTTGTCCCTTATTCCATAAAAAGAAACTTGAACCTACGACCGCTGGTTGACCAATCTTTGTTAGGAAGTGGTTAATGAACCACTTCCCAACAAAGATAGAAAATTAGAGAATTGGGATTTGGTTTCAAAACAATCTATACTAATATATAAAGCTGAAGAGTTTGTTTGTTTGTTTGTTTGTTTGTTTGAACACGCTAACCTCAGGAACCGCTGGTCCGATTTGAAAAATTCTTTCGGTGTTGGATAGTCCATTTATCGAGGAAGGCTATAGGGTATATATCATCACGCTATTACTAATAGGAGCGGAGCAACAATGAAGAATGTTTCAAAAACGGGGGAAATTTTCACGCTACGGGCAATATAAGGCGCAAACGAGGTTGCGTGGGTCGGCTAGTATTATTATAACTAACTGATACTGTTCTTAATGCATCTATCGGGAATATTACATGTGTGGGATAAAAAGAAGCGTATGTAGTTAAATGTCTTATCTTTCTCTTTTACATGTATGTTATGTGTGACTAATATATGTATTCTATTCTATTCTATACATACATACTATAGTACATACGCTTCTTGTCCAGACTATAATCTGTTTCCAAAGCCAAATTTCATCTAGATCCGCTCAGTCGTTTTTATGTGAAATATTAACAAATATGGTTCTCACAAACTTTCGCGTATATAATATTAGTTTTAAATATTTTCTTGAAAAGCAATGAAATTTCTAAGTCACTAGACGGCCCACGTAACCTCGTTTGCGTCCTCTATTGCCCGTAGCGTGATAATTTTCCCCCGTTTTCGAAACATTTTTCATTGGTGCCTTGCTCCTATTGATCCTAGCGTGATGATATATAGCCTATAACCTTCCTCGATAAATGTACTATCCAACACTAAAATATTTTTTCAAATCGGACCAGTGGTTCCTGAGATTAGCGCGTTCAAATAAACAAACAAACTCTTCAGCTTTATATAAATAAATAAATAAATATTTCGGACATTTAACACCCAACGCCATCTAGTCCCAAGCTAAGCAGAGCTTGTGTAATGGGTCCTAGATAACTGATACAAATACAATACTTTTTTTTTTGTAAATACATACATATTATACACAGAAAACACCCATATTAGTATAGATGTGTAAATTAATTTACACAATTTGTAAAGTTGTCTTAATATATAAAGAAAAATAAGAAATAGGTACGTTCGAAATATTGAACTTAATAATTTTTAAATAGTAGAGGGTTACATGGCATGGTCATTTTTTATGAAAGAAAAACATGGCGTCTTTTTGGCGCGTAATTCATTTTTTGACAGGGCATTTGCTTTTTAAAATTTCTTACAAGTGGGTTGTTTAAGATCACTGACGAAATAGTATATTGTGTCATTGTTTAAGATTATTGTACTATTGTCTTTAATATTAAAATACTTAATCGTTTTTTTTTACTAAATGCATATTTATAAATATCTTTTCTTAAATTTTTGTCTGTCTGTCTGTTCCGACTAATCTCTGGAACGGGTTGACCGATTTTGACTGGACTTCGCTGATAGGTAGCTGATGGTATAAGGAGTAAATTAGGCTACTTTTTTTAGACTAGCTTCGCCCCGCGGCGTCACCCGCGTTACTAGAGTAACTGCGGGTAACACCGCGGGACTCGGCTCCAAAGAGATGTTTAAAAATAATAATATCTTAGTTACTCATAACAGTCATAACTTCAGTACAATAATCCTTAAATTTTTTCACATCGACATTCAAATCTTCATTTCTTTACACCCAACACATATTATTATTATTTTAAAACAATTTCATCCTCAATGCGTACAGGTACTGACAAAACTATCGCTATCCCTTTCCGTTATCGTTCCGTCTCGCTCACACTTACCTCGTTCAATTTTATACTTATTGATTCACTTAAACTTTGAATTGTACCGTTAGCATGTTAAACGTTCTGTCTTATTTTGTTTTTTTTTATTTCTCGAAGATTCGATTATTTTTTTGTAAGTATGTTGGTATTGATTTTATTATGTCGGTAATTACGTATTTGTTTGATTTTCCTTTTACTTATAATGTAGACTCTTGAAATGTTGCTGAAATGTGAAAAAAATTACTTTATAGGCAGATAACATGGTCGAATTAAAGTGAAATAATAAAAAACCTTTCTGTCGTCGATTTAATAATTTAATAGCGCTTTTAAACTTTAAATATTTGAACATTTCACTTGTTTATAATCTACTAGCCGACCCACGCAATCTCGTTTGCGTCTCATAATGCCCGTAGCGTGATAATTTTCCCTCGTTTTTGTAACATTTTTCATTGCTGCTCCGCTCCTGTAGGTCTTAGCGTGATGATATATAGCCTATAGCCTTCCTCGATAAATGGGCTATCTAACACTGAAACAATTTTTCAAATCGGTCCAGTGGTTCCTGAGATTAGCGTGTTCAAACAAACAAACAAACAAACTCTTCAGCTTTATATATTAGTATAGATTGCACAATCGTAATTTAATAAAAAAGTCGGACAATGAAAGAAGTGTTTAACCTTGTAATAATAATTGCGGTAGGTCCCGGATTTTACAGATTACCTTAAAATATGTTCATAAAACTTTTAATATTTGTTTTATGTTTACCCTATGATTTTTCTATGTCTGTTTGTCCACCTGTTGGTTCGCTTTAACCGTTAAACCGCTACACCGATTTCAATAAAATTTACTATGGACATGTTTTGATTCCTGCGAAAATACATAGGCTACTATTTACCGTGATAACTAGTGAAACAAAGAACAAAATCTAGTCGCCTCTATAAAACTATTTTCTCTTACTGGTGAGATTTAAAAAAAATGTGCAATAAATTCTCTAAACCCGGGATCGTAGTGGGAAGGAAGCACGTGCGCTGGAAGTGAGTTTCAGGTTTTGACCACTCGGCACAGAAAAGAGTAATGTAAGTAAAAAATAATAGAAAATTAAAAGATATGGAACAGTTTTTTTTTACCTCCACTGTATACAACCTGTGGGAAGCTGAGGCGGGCATGATCACTAAAATAAGTTTCTAGAAATTTAGGAAATATTTACGAAGAAAATATATGGCGGTAAAAAGTTCCCCGGGTCAACTAGATAGGAATAAAATGTAGTGGTTTACTATGCCTGTGCCTACCCCTACGGGATAGAGGATCAAGTTTTAGGTAGGTTACAAACTGACTACGTTATATCAGGGTCTTGATGACTAATATACATATTATTTTCCTGTGTGAACATCTTGCTAATGAGTCAGCACTTAGGTGCACATTTCATACCTAAAAAATTAATACCTTCGCAAACACTTTATTGTATTATGTAACTGGGCTAAATATTTTATTTAGTATGTGTAATTTTTATACGGAAACTATCTGACACCTAGTATTTTTGTTTTGAAATTTGTTTCATTCGGATTTTGTCACTAATTACATAGTTCCTCGTTTATTCGAACCGGTTAGAAAATAAGTTAATCTTTATCTTATCAGCTACCGATTCGATCATTTCTTAGACTGGCAACATATAGAGACAGCCAAAAATAAACAGATTTTTAGTAAAGGCATATGCAATTTGAAAATTACAATAGATACATCAAATTTGTGTGTCTGTAAAGATCTATTTAAAAATTTTCTGGAGGTAGTAGAGCCACGCTAATTTCAGCACGAACGGGCCGGCTCGACCGGGGCGGTACTACCCTCGCACAGAAAATCAACCTAAAATGACAGCGTTCGTGCTGTTGATTTTCCTGTTGACCCAATGATGCAGAAGCGCCACGGTTTGGGTCACCATGCTGCATTGTTGCATTGCCTGCTTTTGTAATGAGTATGGTGACCACTATTATTGGATTCTGCTTATGCTTTCCATCAGGCAGAGTAGTCACGTTGACTGGCCTATAAAAATAAGTTAGGTATATAAATTTATGTGACCTTTAAAATTATATTAGGTTATTTGATTATAGATTTCTCAGAATATCCACGGAAATTTAAGAGGGTAAGAAATTCCTAGAACTGTGTTGAATGTTATTTTTATTTAGAAATACCCAAATCTGTTATCAACGAAAATTATTGTCTTTCTGAGGATATACAGATTTTTATTTTCGATATAAACATACACGACACACACTACACAATTACATTATTTGTGCCTTTTAACATGAGTACAATGAAGAAATACCTAAATAAATTAAAAGACAAATTGCGTATAAAAACACTTAGCTAGAACAAAAACACAAAACTTTTTGAACCGACATAAAAAAGAAGGAGGTTTTCAATTCGACTGTTGTTTTTTATATTTGTTACCTCAGAATTTTCGACTGGGTGAAACGATTTTGTTGATTCTTTTTTATTTGTGTGTGTTCGTAAATTTGGTCCAGTTCTTGAAATCGTTTTTTTTGTTAAAATTTTATTATTTTTCAAGCCTATTTAAACTAATGTCTGGAACATGTTGTAAGTATGATTAGAAGAGATACTCCGTTTTTAACACACTTATTAGCTCATTACATACTGTATTGATATCCATACATAATACTTTGATTCTTGACGAAGAACATGGCTACTCTTTTCCGCGATATCCGACACACACAAGGGCAGAGTCAAGGAAAAAGCCAAGTGCATAATATAGTAAATTGTCGCCCAGAATTTTGTTTGAAACGTTACGGAAATCCAATGGCAATTAAAATTTATTTGATTGTGTTCAGACCTCAATACAAACTCCGAACTTAATATAAAATAATCACGTTGCACAAATATACATACATAGGTTATTGACCGACTGTGTTGCTGACCGTACCGGTAACAACCTCACATCCGATCTGTATATTGTCACTGCACCCGGCGTTACTTGCCTTAGGGTGGATCTATTGTATCATAGGGTGGACGGAAACTGGCTAGGATACGATAATAATTGAAAAAAAAACCACTGAGATTTTTCTGTTATATAATATATAACAACTACGCCCTGCGGTTTTTGTCGCTTTTGAATCGAATATTTTTTATTGTTTTTAATTTTGTTTACATAAAACCCTTTTTTTTCTATAATAAAAATAGACTAAGTTACTTCTCATTAGCTGTCAATCGGTCCAGCTTTTTCAGAGATTACGGAGATTACGGAACAAATAGATGATGTTGCTATTGTATCGTGGGTAACACCGCGGGGTTTAGCTTCAATAATACAAGGCTAACGTTAATTTTATGGTAACATCGTCGCCATTTAATGAGCGGATAGATAAATGAAAAAAAAACTCATTTGTTATTCTAAATAGTTAGAATTTGTTACATAGTGTGTTATAAGCAGTCAAAGTTATAGTAATAACTAGCTGAATCAGCTAGTTTACAATAAGTATAGTGACCACTACTCTTGAATTTAGCTCATGCTTTCCATCAAGCTGAGTAGAGACACTTTGGGATGCCACTTGAGTCGCCATGTTGTCTAAACTATATGTTCTTTTACAGCTGGTGGGCGCTCCATGCGGGCAGCATGGCCAGTACACCTTCTACAAGGCTCTGCGGTTAACTGGCACCATGGACAAGATCATCGCTATTGGTGATTTCTTTTTCGTCAGAATCTGGCAGGACTCCGAACTGGTCTCCATAGGTAAGCTGTTTCTGTTAATACCAGCTTCTTATATGGATATTTTGTGACCAGAATAACTTTTAGCTCATTTGAGTGTTTTTACTTCATAATGAGTAGGTTCGGGTGAGATTGTACCGGGTATTTTTATTTCTGTTCCTGAAGATGAATAAATGGCGTGTATTGTCCAGGAGATGAGAGCCTGGTGATCTGTAACTCAGTTTTTTCTACCACAAATAGGTTCTCACAAACGTACAAATAAGGCAATGTTCAGATGGCGTTAAAGCGCGTTCTGATAACGCGCTTTAACAACTACATGTAAAAACGCGTTCGCATCTGAAGTCCTAGAACGAAATTACATGTAGAGTTGTATACGCGCGTTGAGCGCTCATCATCTAAACATGGCCTTATGTAGTTGTTGCGCCACTGAAGTAAAACTTCTCCCAAATAATCTCCTTTTAGGCCTTCCTTTAAGGCGACCTAAAATTTCTTTATCTTCCAATCTTCAGGGATATTTTTTGGCCAGAATAACTTTTAGCTCAGATAAGAAGTTTCTTCCAGATTACCAGTTCTTGAATTTGTCAACAGCAGTTGCTCTTACCGCAGATGACAACTTGTCTACTCTAAGACTCACTGGCCCTATTGGCCTTTTTGTTCAACAAGGAAATAACTTTTTTCCGCTTCTCCCAAGATCAAGAGCTTTGACAGAAAAAGACGTAGCGCACCTTTTTTTATTCCGTGCATAATTTACGATGTCAAGGTGACATGGTTATGTCTGAATCTATTTAAATGCAACCAGTCGTGAACAGCATACTCAATAGTCGATTGCTGGATATAAGCTTCTC
Source organism: Spilosoma lubricipeda (assembly GCA_905220595.1). Lineage (NCBI taxonomy): Eukaryota > Metazoa > Arthropoda > Insecta > Lepidoptera > Erebidae > Spilosoma > Spilosoma lubricipeda. The sequence goes on along the minus strand of HG992301.1, from coordinate 12,827,642 downwards.
CTCAGAAAGATGATTTTGGTGTACTTTACCACGGTGGCCAGGGTTAGGCTCCAAGTTTTTCTTCTCTTAACAGTACCGTTATCCTGTGTATTTTCCACCTGACATCAGCTTTACGACCATAAGATAAGATAGAAGAGCTGACTCTCCATATACTTAATCTAGCATGGATATTGCATGAGATATCCTAAATATCGGCCAGAAATAACTGAATTCCTATCCGATGTCAATCGACATCATATGTTCATTATGCGTTGAATATAGGGTCCGAACATGTTACGTATATGTCTTCAAAATGCTTTCTTTGTAGTACTGTTTTCTGTCTTTCTGACTGACTAAATTGGAAGAATCTTGGCCTTCTGAAACCCTTCATCCTTACCACTTGCGACTTTAACATCGGGTATGTTGCTTCCGTTTCGATTGTAGATCCTGCTATAGTTACGTATCTTTGCAGGGGAACTTCAGCTGCTGTGGACGGACCGTGTGTCAGACCAAACGCTAGTCAGCCTCCGGCTCTACTTCCTACCTGAGAACACGCCTGAAGGCAGAAACCTGCAAGGAGAGGTGAGTGTTTTGTAAATATATTTGAGAGGTACATGGCTTTTTGCTCCATACAAAAATACACCATTGGGTATAATAAGTATTGTTATATTACTCAAACTCTAAGCCTTACGGATTCTATCTTTTGTTTGGTTGAGTCTACTCTGCCTGATGAAAAATATGAGCAGAATCCAAGAGTGGTGGTCACCACACTCAATGCGAATGCAGACAAGTGCAACAATGCACCATGGTGACCCACACTATGGCGGCCTAGTGATGCTTCTGCATCATTGGGCCTCCGGTCTCGCACTCACCAACGAAACACGACAGCATGAACGCTGTCATTTTAAGCTGATCTTCTGTGCTAGGTACAGCCTCCGGCCCTACCGTGCTGCGTGCTGCGTAGCGTAGCTCTACTACCTAAGAATGTCAGTTACCTTCCTCTTTTATCTATACAAATAAATAAAATTGGAGTGTATGTTTGTGATATTAAAATAACCGCTTTTTACTAAATGCATATGTATATGTACGCGGTACATATACCAAAAATGTAGTTAATTTTTTTTTGTCGACGTTGACCGATTTTGACGGGACTTTCACTGGCTACCGCTGATGATCCAGGGAGTAACTTAGGCTTTTTTAGACTAACTTTGTTCCGCGGCGTTACTCGCGATACAACAATAACCGCGGGTAACACCGCGGGGTTCAGCTAGTATTAAATAAAATAACAATAAACCACGAATGTGTCAAAACGTTTGTATATTCCAGCTCTGCCTACACCTTCAGCAATAAATGGTCGTAATGAGTATACTTAATATATATATATATTAGGTACTTCTTAAAATAACGTGTGCATACTCATCCATTTATTTTGAGAAAATGGTTCATTGCGCAGTTTACATCGAGTTTGTACTCCAACTGGCATTTGTCTCCGGTTTTGCTTGAATTAGTACAGAATTAGTAAAAATAATCACAAATTTTAACAAAAAAACCGTCTTCAAGACCAAATTGAAATGGGACCACACGGGAAGCACTCAAATACAGTCGAATTGACAAACTCCTCCTTTTTTGAAGTCGGTTAAAAACTGCAATAACCGACATTTACGCAGACGGAGCCGTAGACAAAAGATAGTTTCTAAATAAATACATATTTACTGTCTATGAATATTATATAACTAGCTGAACCCCGCGGGGCTACCGGCGGTTATTGTTTTACCGCGAGTAACGCCGAGGGACAAAGCTAGTCTAAAAAAAGTAGCATAAGTTAAGCGGAACAAACAGACAGACAGACAAACAGACAAAAATCTAGTAAATGATATTTCGGTACATGTATCCTGTGCACATACATACGCATTTATTAAAAAGCAGTTATTTTGATATTACAAACAGACACTCCAATTTTATTTATTTGTATAGATAAATATAATATAAACTACAGAATATATCAATGGCATATTGATCTATCCTGACTGCTAACCCTAAGACAGTAGGTTCAATTCCTACCCAGAGTAAATATTAACAGATTAACACTATTTTTTGCTTCTGATTTTGACCGTAATTTATCTTTATGGTGTTTGTCCATATAGGTAAAAGTTAAATTTTAAAACATAACAATATTGGCATGACGGCATATTTCTTTCTATTGAATGACTATTTCTGAAATGAATAGATTCTATAGAAAAAGCTATAACTCGATAACTTCAGTGTCTTATGCCAGTAACTGACTGGCTTTTAATATAACTTACCATTAATTTTTGAACAGAAAAGCCGTAAACCTGACTAATTCAGCATACGGAACCATTACTAAAGGCACATTGTTCAAAGGATCTCTAAAAGATTCGTTTAAAATAAGCGGCGCTCACAAATCGAGAGAGCGCCGTGAACGCGGTCGAATGTTCGTCCCTTTCGCACTTGCATATTCAAATAGTGCCGTCTCACTCTAATCCCTATTTGGTAACACCAACTATTTCATGGATGAAATTACTGTTCGTGGATGGTGTGAGTTATAAGCGATGGCGAGAGCGGATTTGAGAATTCTTATCGATTTATATTTATGATAACACTTGAATATTTTTGTATGTTATGGTAAACAATTATCATATTTTAAGTGTTTTCGTGGCAAAATACATCTATATTTGTTTATCCTATGTACAATTATAATAAATTGATTTCCATAATTGTAGGCGAATAAGTAAAGTCACGTCACAACCCACGAACCCATTTTACTGCGTTACCTGTACTTGAGATCTGTGCAGGACATATTAGCGCACATTCCTGATGAAGGAACTTAATTAAGAAAAAGTTGAAAAAAACTGTAAACTAAGATCTTTAATTAAATTTATATAGCCTACCCGGGCCATTACTACGAATCCTTTGTAGCCTCATTAATATCAGTTCAGTAGATAAGGCGCTACGGTAGAACATACAAAAATACAAAGACTCCCAAAACTAGTGCCTTTCTGTTTGACTTAGTCGAGTAAAAAATAAAACAATTATGAGGTAACAAACATAAAAATATATACAGTCGAATTGATACCTCCTTTTTTAAAGTCGGTTAAATATAGAACCGAATCTAATGTTTTATTGCTGAATAGACTTTGTACTGGAATGTTCTTAACATGTCTATTTCAATGTCCAACGTCCTATTTTTGATAATACATATTTGATATTGGCGTTAAATTAAGAAAAGGTACTAACACACAAAGCCGACCGTCTCATCCCAAATTCTAAATCATTTATTCAATTAAGACACTAAAGTGACATTTATGAACGTTAAATTGAAGCTACGCATAAAAATCATACATCGCCACAGCATGTGCATGTGTATTGTCTAGGTAAATTATAATGATGTTATAGTAAAAAGAGGCTCTCTTTACTATAAAATCATTGGTAAATTAGGTGAAAACACCAAAATCTATAACTTCCAGTTTCCAAAATGCGCAGAGTCTTATGAGAAGAATACTGGCAATGAAACTCATGGCCACTTTTTTATAAGTCAGATATTCAGATACTAAACTAAGTACCAACTAGGTAAACCCTTCTATGGTTACCAGACAGGCAATATATTTAAGAAAGAAGAAGAATCTTCTTCTTTTTTCGAAGGCAACCCGCCGGAACAGCTATTTCTGTAAGTATTAAGTATTTAATATCTTCAAATCGCAAGTCGTTCTTCGTCATTCTTCATTCGTTATACGACGATGTACAATGAATGTAACGGTACAATGAGCGTAACAGGACAATGAGTGATCCTTTTTCGTGCATGCAGCCGGTGTTCATCAATTTATTAGACGTAAAAATGCGCCAGTAGTGTATCAATGGGTGTCAATAGATTCCTAATAATGGCCTAGGTGACAGGATATATAAACTTTATCAAAAGTTTAAGTAGTCAGTTTTTGTAACTTTATCTTCTACTATAAATATTTAGCTAGCGTTTTTTCAAAAAAGTTATTAATCTATTCCGATCATAAAACTTAGTTTCAACTTATTAGCGATCTATAAGTGTTGCCCACAAACTTACGACTTGACAAAAAAAAGGAACAAAGAAAAAATATTTGTTTTCACTTGTGCCACACTGCCGTACCTATTGCTTTGTAAGTACAAGCCATTTGAGATCTTATTTCAACGGAATAACCGTGAGATATGCTTGTACCGTTATCTTGTAATTTTGTAGTACGTTATGGGGATTTTTGTAGTTGGTATAAATAGTCTTGAGCGTATTGATATTGCGGAATTGGTATCACATTATATTGGATTGTTATGAAATATTATTTTTGCTTGTCAGTTGTTTATCGCGTTTAAAATAAGGGAAAATATTTGCAGGCATTTACATATTGCAAAGAGTGGCTAGCGAGTATGTACTTATTGTAAAATATTATCTAGGATAGTAATAGTAATGATAACTGGACACAGTCGTCTGACTAATATATTATATAAATTAAGCCGGTCGTGTGCGGTTGCAATCAGTCTACTGATAATTTTACTTATTTATTTCAAATACATGTTATTGATTGAACGGTGCAGCGGTTTAGCTATAAAATCGTAATAGATAGACAGACAGAATCACTTTCGAATTTATACAGTAGGGATTCGCCTATTATAAATAGTTAACATTTTGTGCTTTGTCCTGGAGGGGACTTTAACCCACGACCTTGAGCTAGTCATTTAAACCATTTAACAAAAGAGCCACATAGTTATATGATCTAAGCTACAATCTCTACAAAATATTGTTTTCTGCTTTGTACATATGTTTTCGCATTTTTGGCAAGCAAATTATTGTTTTTTTTTTTATACAGGTTGATCGAAAAACAGTTACCGAAGCTATTTATAAGTTGGCAGTTTTCTTGGTATCTCTTGCCAACCACGTGTTGAATGTTAATTTTTCATTATTTATACGATATTTATTTGTTGTTTAGATATTAGATAGAAAATTCACTGAAATACATGACCGTGCTATTCATTATGTTTTCATCTCCTAATAGACACATCATCAGTTACAGGTCGGAAACATTCAGAAATTTTGTGTAATAAAATTATTGTATAGTTATTTAAATAGTTTCTTAGGTAGACTCTTATGTTATAGATCAACACACAATAACAACAAACTGTTTTTACCCTTGTAATTTTTTTTCTGGGACCCGTTTGAAAGCCATGACATTTCTTAGAAGTACATTGTCAAACAGGCGGCCATAAAAGTGATCAACCAAAAATTGAAATACCAAGCAAAGTTGTTAAAATAGAAGAGAGAGACGATACTATTCCGACTTGGCTTACCTCAAATTTATACTCATTTATTTATAGTTTTTTACAGACCAACGGGAGTGTATTACAATTCATCATCTAATGTAACGTTGGTTAATAAAAATATAACAGTTTGTTATAAATAACGTTAAAAGTAATGGCCAAATCAATTAACATAATATCTAGTTCATTTAATTTCATAAGTTTTAAATATATAAAGTAATAATAATAATAATAATGGGAAAGTATCAAGACGGTGTATACGAGTATACAATACACTAGAACTGCGACGCGCCATGTGACGACTTTAGAACTGATAACGGAATGGAGTCGTATTGGTACTAGAAATATTTTCATATCTTTGTTTTTCATTTATTCTACAAATAACTGTAATAAAGATATCTTATTTATTATTAATATAAATAGGAATGTTTGGATGTTTGTTTGTCAGTTAATCATTCTAGAAAAATCATTTTATTGATATTTAGTATAGTGATAGAATGTGATTTTGAATAACCTACATGGCGTTTAACTCAGATGTTTTAAACATAATATGAGAAAAGGGAGAAGCCGCGAATAGAAACTAGAATGAAAGTGCTAATACGGATTCATGATGATTTTTTCGATTAATACTCCAGAACTGCTGAATACTACCGAATGATACTACTGTATTTGAGTACTTGTTATCCTGGGAATATTGATTTTCAAAATCGATATTAATACCAGTGAAGCCGGGTGCAAAAGTTAGTTTCCTATTTATGCCAAAATATTTTGATAGCATTCACCTTGATATATTAATGATTGATTGAGCTGCAATATGTACTGAATTTCTTGCTAAACCTGTTTAACTATAATATAATAGGTTTAGCCCACAATGTAGGTATAAGTTTTTTGAAAGATAAAATTAATATTTTCGTAAAATCATTTTGTCGTCGCAGTTAACACAAAAAGAATATTGCATTCTCTTTTCTATACAAATAAATTAAATTGGTGTCTATTTGTAATATTAAAATAACCGCATTTGACTAAATGCATATGTATGTATACACGGTACATAAACTAAATAAAAAGGCAAAAAAAAAATTTGTCTTTGAAATGTTTTTAACATAATAAGAGAAAAAAAAAAAACCGCGGTGTTACCCGCGGTTTTTTTTTTTGACTAATCCCGCCCACATTCCCACCACTGTAACTCCTGTACACCAGGATCAACAGCAGTGACCCACGAACACACCGAGTTATGACACTCGGGAAGTCCCAGGAAGAAAATTAACTGTCTTGGAACCCGCAACGAAGTTAATCAGAAGAAAAACAGGAGGAGTTGGAAATGATAAATCTAAAAAAAAGTAGCCTAAGTTGCTCTCTGGATTATCAGCTACTTGCCAGTAAAAGTCCCGTCAAAATCGGTCCTGCCGTTCCAGAGATTACCCGGAACAAACAAACAGACAGACACATTTTATTTTAAATAGATTATTGGTATATGTACCGTGTATACTTATGTATTTAGTAAAAAGCGGTTATTGTAATATTACAAACAGATACTCCAATTTTTTTTATTTGTATAGATGTATATCCGAAGTCGTATTTCGTACGAGCCGTTTGCTAATAATAATCGTATTTTAGAGCGTCCCTAGGTATAAACTTTATCTTATCTCCGAGTTCATTCTCTGTGTAAATAACTGATAACACACTGGTTGTGTACAGGCGCGTTCTTAAGTGTTATTATTAATATTTCATAAATATATCTAACTAACTGAACCCCGCGGTGTTACCCGCAGTTTTTGTAGTAGCGCGAGTAACGCCGCGGGACCAGCCGTTTCAGAGATTACCCGGAACAAACATCACACATACAAAATTTAAAAAAAATGTTGTTTTGGTACATGTATCGTGTATACATAAATATGCAATTTTTTAAAAGTGGTTATTTTAGTATTACAAACAGACACTCGAATTTTATTTATTTGTATAGATGTTCATAAACCAGGCCGAAAGAATGGTAGACAGATGACTGGTACCGAAGGCTCTTTATCCCTGATAAATGGAGGATTAGGTCGTTACATGTTGCAAGTGATCACGAGTGCCTGTAGTCAGCACATAACAATTGACGACTACTTTAAATTATTTAAATAAAATAGACCACAGTTTGTAATACAATAATAGGAGAACATATTATGAAAGTTTGGAAAACATATATTTTAGACCTTATCACATATAATATATGAAAATGCTCAGCCGCTCATACAGAGCTAACAGTTCAAATGTCAATTGTCAATTTTTATCCGACTGCACCACCCGAAAGAAGGTTATGTTATCTTTTACGAATGTATGTTTTTATGTCTTCGTCACGTTCTATACTATGAAAGGAACTAAAAATCAATTAGAATTTTGACTTATGAAGAATAACAAGATTCTAACTTATAAGAACGATACTGGATAAATAAAAAATTATATTATTACTAGCTGTTGCCCGCGGCTCCGCCCGCGTATATGCCAGTTATCGCGGCAAATAGTAGCCTATGTGTTATTCTGATGTATAAGCTATGTTAATATAAAGTTTCATCCAAATCCGTCCAGTAGTTTTTGCGTGAAGAATTAACAAACATGCACACTCACAAACTCTTTCATTTATATATAAGTGTGATAACCTACTAAACTTACTTTAAGTAAAAATTTTGAACCAGACGAGTTTCTTTTTATTTTACTTACAAGTTTGTATACAATTATAATTTGTCGAACTGTATATTATGTATGTATCTGTACTGTCAGTAATCGCTTTGATAAGTTTTATATGTCACTCCAAATAAATAAATTCTTTTTGTTTCGTTAGTACGAGATAAACGATGATGTTTCCTACTTATACACGTTACATGACCATAGAAATATGTCTATATTAAAAGACAAACTGTTTCATCAATCATTTCTGATTAAGAAATGATAATTGTTTGAATATGACATTATAAACAATATACAAATACCGTATGGTATTCGACAAATGTGTAATTTCATATACATTTCAAAAATATTAATTTCAAAAAAATGAATGATTACTTCAAAAAGGAAATAGATACAAAAAAAATATTTTGACACATGTCACGGCGGAATCTTAAATTAGGCAGAGTAAATGGAGTATTGACAAAGAAATTAATTTATCTATACAAATAAATAAAATTGGAGTGTATGTTTGTAATATAAAAATAACCTTTTTACTAAATGCATATGTATAAACACGGTACATATACCAAAAATGTAGTTAAAAAAATTTTTGTTTGTCTGTCTGTTTGTTCCGGGTATTCTCTGGAACGGCTGGACGGCTTTTGAAGGAACTGTCACAGGCAGGTAGCTGATGATCCAGGGAATAACTTAGGCTACTTTTTTTAGACTAACTTTGTCCCGCGCCGTTACTCGCGGTACAGCAATAACCGCGGGTAACCCCGCGGGGTTCAGCTAGTCAGATATATAAGACTTGTTTTAAGTAATTAGATGCAAGTAATGGAGAAAGAAATTAAGATGAGTGATCATTATTTCTATTTGTAGTTTGGATGTAACATTTAAACAAACAAAAAATCTAAAAGCTGTTTTTTTGAGTTCTATTTCTTCAATAAAGATCCTCTTTATTACTTTTTCTTCAATGTCTTTACTGCACAGACATTTTTTTAATGAAGTTTATGCGATTTAGTTCCTAAGAGTCGAATACTAAACGATGGTTTTCCACAAAAATATTTCGTTCAACATCCGTTAGTCTCAATTATCTTATCACTGTAATAACTGAAGTGTCTTATCAAGATTTGGATATCGAGTGATAGTAATATAATGATACTTACATACAGACGGACAGACGCTCGCACATTATTTTTGATTGAACACGAAACTTATGTTGCCAGACTGCTGGTATTTATATAATTTTTACTAGCTTTCGCCGGCGGCTTCGCTTGCATTGATTAAATAGTACCTATCCTATGTTACTTCTGATACCTCCAAGAATATGTATACAAAGTTTCATTATGATCGGTTAAGTACTTGAGTAGCTTTCGCGTGAAAGTTAAAACAATTAAACTCGTCACATTCACATTTATAATATTAGTATGGATAATTGTATAAAACTTGATATATGTATGTCTAAATATATATTTATATGCTAAATATATATATATATATATTGATAAAGAAAAAGAAAGCAAAGAAACCCTTTTTTTTTACGTGTGGAAATCCAGGGTTTGCGGCGGGGCAGTGTATAGAAATGGAACTGATTAAAACCATACGGTGTGCCACTCTGCGCCTGTGACGGGAGGGATCCGTGAACTGCTGTTATTCACACATCCCGACCTTTCCCAGAAGCAAAGAAACCCTGTAGCAACCCTTCAGGCTAGCGTACTATATTAGACCCGACCGTAGACTCTATAATAAACTTGAATTTGTAGGAGAGGTCTGTCTCGCAGTCGATTATAAAAGATTGATGATGATGTTGAGAAGTGTTTCCAAACGCCTGACTTGACTTGTATCAACTATGTCCAAAATTGAACTATTAAACCTGTTGAATGATTGGTAAACGAGAATCAGAGCAAATGATCATGTTAATGCGCCTCTCACTTGCCTTGGGTCGGAATCGAACCTCTGGCTCACCAGTCCATATCACTAACTTATCGAATATATAAAACTGAAGAGTTTGTTTGTTTGCTTGAACGCGCTAATCTCAGAAAGTACTGTTCCGATTTGAAAAATTATTTTAGTGTTAGATAGCCCATCTATCGAGGAAGGCTATATATCATCACGCCAATACCAATAGGAACGGAGCACCAATGAAGAATGTTTCAAAAACGGGGAAAATTATCACGCTACGGGTCATAGGAGACGCAAACGAGGGTGCGTGGGTCCGTTAGTAGACAAAAAAAACTATTTCTCATTCCAAAAATAGTTTCTTTAATTTTATTTTGTTGTAATAAATATATATGTAAATTAATATAAACGTTTTCCTTTGTCTCCAAATGAATGTAGCAGGGTCGTCTCCATGGTTTTTCAGTGAAGCAATTATTTACCAGTGACGCGCTCGCCAGGGCTGCCAACCGACAGATTATATTTTTTAATGATGCCAACATTTGAATAATGTACAATACACTAACCTTTAACGTGGTGACGTCTGTTTTTTTTCTAATGGCAACACTTATTCAGTGTTGTCAATAACAAAAATGCGAAACTGAGTCTGTTAATATTTTTTTTGTATAATTTTGACACAATTTAAATGAATTTAAATTAAATATATTTTCCAAACTAAACTAAAACTACTAACTAAACTAACTAAGCTAAAGTCAATCGAAGGCTACAGAGCGTGTCAAAGAAATACACAATACATACACTCAATAAACATAACCCTCCTTCTAGTAAAAAACAGAAATATTTCATAAAAATTGTATGCCCTCATAGCACTCACTTAAATACATACATATATTCTGATAAATAACATAAACTGTTCTTCATTAATTATTTTGCTACCCTTAAATGTGATATATTTACTTTAAAAATAACACACAGAAACACAAACGTCAGATATATTCTTTATCTATATATCTATTACTATAAATGTAGGTTTGTTTGTTACGCTTTTACGCGAAAACTATTTAACCGATCATTGTGAAACTTTATACACATATCCTTGGAGGTATTAGAAGTAACATAGGATATTTTTTATTAAATGCGAGCGAAGCCACCGGTAGAAGTTAATAAATAATAATTCTTATAAATGAGCGTACGAAAGTGACACTGCGATATAATAAATAATAATAATAAATCTTTATTGGAAACTAAAAGAAAAGAAACGGTAACATTGTGTGCGAGAATGTCTGCATTAGTTAAAAACTGTGTCGCAGCCACTAACGCCTCCTCCGGTCTGAGGCCGTCAGAGATACATCAAAAATACAATACAGAAACAATACAAATTCAATGAAATTAAACTAAAATTGCCTACAACAGATGATTTGGGTACAAATTTTACCAAATTAGTTCGTGTATTATTAGTTTTGCCAAATTAGTATGTGTTTTAAGAGTATGTGTAGATACAAAGAAAGGTGCAATTTAATTGTTTGCGTGTATATGCGTGTTGTAGTAGATGGAAATCATGAGCAGAATTCAAGACTGGTGGTCACCATACTGGTGGTGGCAATAATGCAGCACGGTGACCCACACTATGGCGGCCATGCATCATTGGTTCGTACTCACCAACGAAACACGCCAGCACTGCTGCTGTCACTTTAGCTTGGTCTTCTGTACGAGGGTAGTACCGCCCCTGTAGATTCTGCCCTTCATGCTCAAATCAGCGTGCCTCTACAATCTTCAAAACTATCCAATGTTGTAAATATAATATCGCGTAAAACTGAAGTAGCTATCAAAAACTGTCATTTGGTATGTTCACGACACGAATGGATTTTTAATTCGTACAACTAAAGAGAAAGTTGGTATCTGCGTTTTTCATATAAACGTGATGTTTGCTGTTTGTTTATGAATCAAAATGGTTGGCGCTTTACACAAATGTTATATTATACCGTGTGTGTAGTTTTTCCGTGGGAGAGCCACGCTTCGACATAAATGGGCCGGTTCGACCGGAGTGATACCACGGCCTCACAGAAAACCGGTGTGAAATAGTGTTTGCTCTGTGTTTCACGGAGTGAGTGAGGATACTGGAGGCCCATAACCCAAACCCCAACCCCCTATCTTCCCTCCCTATTCCCGAAAGGCCGGCAACGCACTTGTGACGCCTCTGGTGTTTGCAGGTGTCCATGGGCGGCGGTAATCGCTTACCATCAGGCGATACGTCTGCTCGTTTGCCGGCCTATTCCATAAAAAAAAAATTGTTACATACTTTACTAATAAAACGAAGGGAGATAGTTTTTTTGTTTATTACATATTTATCATTAACTATCTGACCCACGCAACCTCGTTTACGTCTCCTGTTGCCCGTAGCGTAATCATTTTCCCCCGTATTTGTAACATTCTTCATTGGTGCTCCGCTCCTATTGGTCTTAGCGTGATGATATATTGCTTATATCCTTCCTTGATAAATAAGTCATCGAACACTGAAATATTATTTCAAATCGGACCAGCGGTTCGTGAGATTAGCGCGTTCAAACAAACAAACTCTTCAGCTATATTATAGTATCGATAAAATTCTAAGAATAATATGCTTATAACAAAATTGGAACTCCTTTCCAAGGAAATCCCTATAGCTGGTACAGCAACAGCAGACTATACTATTTAATAAATACGTAATAATAAAGTTTATATCTATAAAAACAGCTAATAATATTTTTTTAGGCTGTTTACAATTGTTAATGTCAAATATTGTCAAATGACGTGACATTGCTAACTAACTGCCTCGGTGGCGTAGTAGTAGCGTATGCGATTGTTGTGTTTGAGGTCTCTCAGGTTCGATTCCCGGGACGGACCAAATGTTTGTGTGATCTGCAAATATTCGTATCGGAGTTTGGATGTTTTCTATGTATGTATTAACAAAAAAAAAGTATATATGTATTTATATCAGTTGTCTAGTACCCATAACACAAACTCTGCTTAGCTAGGGACTAGATAGCGGTGTGTTTAGGTGTCCGAAATATTTATTTATTTATTATTGATGACGTGTCCTCACACACGTTTCTTTTTTAAGTAGGTAATGTACGATTATATAAAAAAAAATAACAAAAGAAAACAGACTTCCAGAACTGGATCAAAATGAAATCGGACCACACGGGAAGCACCAGCCTTCAATTAAAAAAAGAATCATCAAAATCGGTTCACCCAGTCGAAAGGTCTGAGGTAACTAAAATAAAAAGAATACTGTCGAATTGAGAACCTCCTCCTTTTTTGGAGTCGGTTAAAAAGACAATTTGTATTTGACCGATTTTGATGATTCTTTTTTTAATGGAAAGGGGATGTCCCAACGGTGGTACCATGATAAGGACATTGAGTCGAAACTTGAAGTCGGTTTTATTTTTGTTAAAATTGTACCGGTGTAGAAGTCGTTTCAGTATATTCTGGTGACCGTAGTGATGAGGAACACGAGTCAAGGTCACGGTACATTCAATCTTATAATTAACGTTAAGGTTAAAGAAGTATCGTTAACTGCCGTTTCACGGGTTGCCTTGCAGAATCCTGCCGTTCTAAATCTATAGAAATAAATCAAATTGGAGTGTGTGTTTGTAATATTAAAATAAACGCTTTTTACTAAATGCAAATGTATGTATACACGGTACATACACCAAAAAGGTATTTAAAAAAAAATTGTCTGTCTGTCTGTTTGTTCCGGGTAATCTCTGTTATGGCTTCACCGATTTTGACGGGACTTCCACTGGCAGGTAGCTGATGATAGTGATGATCCAGGGAGTAACTTAGATTACTTTTTTTAGACTGGATAGATGTTTGTTACTATTTCACGCAAAAACGACTGAACGGAATTGGATGAAACTTTACAGTAATGTAACTTATACATCAGAATAACACATAGGCTAATATTTGCCGTGATCACCGACATACACGCAGGCGGAGCCGTGGGCAACAGCTAGTACAAAATAAAATTGCTTGCTCAAAATTACTTCGTTGATTTTATAGCCATCGATCGCAGAAAACGGCGAAAACCCTCACTAGGCGGCCATAGTGTGGGTCACCATGCTGCAATGTTCTTATTCACATTGAGGATGGTGACCACCACTCTAGGAATCTGCTCATGCTTTCCATCAGGCAGAGCAGAGTCATTTTGGCTCAGCCAAAAAAAAAAAAAAACCTAACAGTATATTAAGTATGAACGGTTATACCGAAGCCATTCTCAAAGTTCGAAACACGATCATCCATCATTCAAGCATATATGTGCCAGCTTGATCAGAATGCCAGTTTCCACAAGTTAAAGAGAAAACCTGGTCACTTAGCATCAAAAACAGCATATAGACCTCTTAGAAAGGAGTTTCTCTTTCCGTTTTTTCTTTATATCTATACTAATATATAAAGCTGAAGAGTTTGTTTGTTCGTTTGAACACGCTAATCTCAGGAACCGCTGGTCCGATTTGAAAAATTATTTCGGTGTTGGATAGTCCATTTATCGAGGAAGGCTATAGGGTATATATCATCACGCTACTACTAATAGGAGCGGAGCAACAATGAAGAATGTTTCAAAAACGGGGGAAATTTTCACGCTACGGGCAATATAAGGCGCAAACGAGGTTGCGTGGGTCGGCTAGTTTCCTATATAGTCGGACGGCCTGCGTCTTACATGGCCATACCATCGGAGTCGACCTGCAGCTTGTCCACATTTCCATAAAAAAAAAATATCTTAAAAAAGATATATATCGCGATTGTGCTGAGCACAGCACTCAGACGGCCGGCTCGTCACTGCCTTGACATAGTTACATTATGTATACTGCGACGACGCTAAACGGAATTCAATCATTTTTAACTATTTTCTGTTAGATATTATAAGTTATGTAGTTGTCTCTGTGTTCTAAGCGGTTCTGAATTATGCTGGAAGTAAGTTCGATTCGCATCCGGGACAAATATTGGGTTTTGAGCATTGAGCGTGTATTTGATCCATAATATGTATGTATGTAGAAATCAATAATAAAAAAAAAACAAGCCTCTAGAAGAATGGAGAAAATGAGTCACTTTGCAAAACAAATGGTCAAAGAATCAGATTCTGAACAACTATTTGTGAATCACATAAAGTTTTGTCCCATGTGGGTTTTGCAGTTGAACCCACAACATTTAGTGAAGTAGAAAGCAGCCAGGTGTCCATTTAAACCACTTCACCGTCCGTACATTCGAGACATATACCCAGATATATGTGGGTGTTAAATCATCTTCTAATATATAAAACTAGCTGACCCACGCAACTTCGTTTACGTCTCTTATTGCCAGTAGCGTGATAATTTTCCCCCGTTTTTGAAACATTTTTCCTTGGTGCTCCGCTCCTATTAGTCTTAGCATGATGATATATAGCCTATAGCCTTCCTCGATAAATGGGCTATCTAACACTGAAAGAATTTTTCAAATCGGACCAGCGGTTCCTGAGATTAGCGTGTTCAAACAAACAAACAAACAAACTTCAGCTTTATATATTAGTATAGATTTTCGTGTCACAGTGTTAGTTACCATACTCCTCCGAAACGGCTTGACCGATTTTATGAAAATTAAATGTGCATATTCAGTAGGTCCGAGAATTGGCCAATCCCCTAAATGCTTTTTTTTACGGCAAAGCAACAGCTAGTAATAATATATTTTTGTTATCAATAGCGCAAATTATTAAACCTGGAATTGTACCTATGTTAATGGTAGCAAGACTAATTTTAGCTTATTACATCTTCGTACATATCCGAGTAGTTGTGATACTCCCACAGAGAGAACGGCGGGATGAATGCTAGGAGTAGGAGTAGTATGTTTCAGTAATTAGGCGGGATATTTCCTGCCTAATTACACTGTTGATTTTTACCTGACTACGACTAGAAGTGTAATATTTTTGCGAATTAGTAACGGATACTGAACGAATTTTAATGAATGAGGTGTCAATAGATTCGTGATTTGATAGTTACTTATGAGTATGAGAAATTAATTAATTGATGTAGAGAAGGTAACAAAATGTCGATGCTGCCTAATAACATAGGAATGTACACCTGGGATAAATTGCTTTTAGCAATAGCATCTCACACTATGCATTTAATGCAAAATATTTAATTTCTTCTTATTTATTTACATGAGAACTTGTATCAACGGAATGTTAAAGTTTTATACATGTTATATATAACAGTAGTTTAGCTCAAAGGTGTCTTATCTCATCAGCTATCTGCCAGTGAAAGTGATGTCAAAACGGTCCATACATTCCAGAGATTAGCCGGAAAAAAGAAGCAGTCAGTCAGACCGATAGGCTGACGAAAATTAAATGTATTTATTAAAAAGCTGTTATTTTGAATTACAAACAGACACTTCTATTTTATTATTTGTATAGATGTGTAGATTTCCATAATAAATAGTTTATTTAGAACAATTAGATGATAAATTTATTATCATTCAACGATAGCCGATTCCCGCAGTTTTAGCTGCAATTATAGTCTAGTCAGCTCCTTAGGGTTGCAGCATTTATAAACGCAAACGTGTTGATGGTAAGTTGCCACCATCGCCAATAGACATCTCAAGACTCAAGTGCGTTTAAAATCCCCCTGTATGGATTAAATAACGTATCCACGTCATATCTGTTTATTTGAACGTGTTATGATAACTGTAAGACAATAAACAGTATAAACGATTGTGTATCGTCATCAAACAAGATGGCGATCAATGACAAAATGGCGTCGCATCGTACTCTATAATAATACTTGCATAGTTTTCTCTTTACAAGTATTCATTCGTATTGGGTTTTTAGATTTTACCCGACTGCGCGAAAACAAGGGTTATTTATATTGTTGTATACTGTGTCTAAGTACTAAGGTCTCGGGTTCGAATCCCCTTCTCAGACCAAATGTTTGTAAACTATAATTATTTCTTTCGGAGTTTAGGTGATTTCGTGTATGGTATTTGCAATAAAAAGTATATAAATATTATATCTGTCAATCAAGCTTTCATAATACCAGCTCTGCTTAGTTTGAAGAGTTAGTTTATTTTTTAGAAGTTAAGTTTATTTTAAACTAGGTTGTCAGATACACATTCAAAGCGGATAGAATTATATAAAACGTTCACACTTTATTACGCATAATTTAAGGCGTCTTTCTTCGATAAATTCTCTATCATAACTATACAAACACTAGCCGACCCACGCAACCTCGTTTGCGTCTTCTATTGCCCGTAGCCTGATAATTTTCCCCCGTTTTTGAAGCATTCTCCATTGGTGCTCCGCTCCTATATAATACTACTACTAATGATATACAGCCTATAGCCTTCCTTGATAAATTTACTATCCACCACTGTAATAATTTGTCAAATCGGACCAGCGGTTCCTGAGATTAACGCGTTCAAACAAACAAACAAATAAACTCTTCAGTTTTAAAATATTAGTATAGATTATTCATATTTGACTCAACGTTTAAGAGATCAGTGCCTTAACAAACAACGTCTTTCCACCTCCAAAACGAAACACGTAACACAGTAATATTACGAAGTACCTATCAATTTAACAATTATTCCCCTTTATTACCACAAAACGTATTTTTCTTAATAAACAAAATAAAATTAATCTATACTCTATTCATACTGATAAATAAAATTAATGTGTCTGCTTGTAATTTCATATTAACAGCTTTTTACTGCATATGAAAGTACATACAGACTTACATCTTTGTTTACTTACTTACTTACATTTGTAAGTCTGTCTGTTTGTTTCGGTTAATCTCTAGAATGGCTGGACCGATTTTTAAGCGACTTTCACTGGCAGATAGCTGATGATCTAAGGAGTAATTAAAACTAAGTTATGTAATTTACAAGTGAGTTTGATTCTAGAATGCACTAAGTACTTTATTTTAAGACTATGTCTGTCCCGCGGTGTTACGCTCGGTTACCTTTGTAAAATAAACAAACACAACCACGAGTAACATCGCGGCACTAAGCTAGTTATTGAAAAAAAAATCTTTCAAATCACAAAGTGTGTCGACCCTACTGTTGTATCGAAAACAATGTGACGTAATCCGATAACTGCCTTTTCGAATATCAACCTTAACTTCTAAGAAATACAGACCAATCTTGTATACAAGATGTATCTATGTAGTTGTGACCGTAAAATTGGTTGTCCATGTGTGTGTATATTAAACGTGGAGTGCTTGTTGAGCGGTGTAGCGTTGCAGCTCGGTTTGTTTATTTAATTGGATTTGTTTGGTTGTACTATCATAATGATGGTTTTTTGCAATCAATATTAAAAGGTTAGTATTTTGTTCATATATCGTCGTTTGGTAACTTAAAAATCTATCTTATATCTATATAAATAAAAAATAATCACTGCAATGTATGAATGCGCATAACTTCCGATCGAATGCACCAAATTGAATAACTCTTTTTATTTTCATTAGGACAATTATAAAAACACTGGAAGTGTAATTTTTTTTAAGTCCACTACTGTGCTTTCCGTGGGAAATTAAGGCGGTCATAAGAAATATAAAACAAGATTTTCGGGAAAAAAAATGGCGGTACGAGTATGTAGGGTCATCTAGTTTTTAATAATCTTAGTGCACCTACTATTTTCGGTACCAATCATTCATTAATTTAAACGTTTACAATGCATTTAGCGTTATGTAAAACATCAAATTGTAAATGTAAATTTATACTAATTGAATATGCATATAATATTGTGTCAGTTTTATAATGAATCGCAATGAGATACAGGAGTTATTTAAATCTTATCTTAATGATTATATATTTTATTTCAAATTACTATTAGAGTAGATAAGTCTATCGTGAATCTAGATTGACAAATTCATTAAATGGTTAGTGACTTGTCTTGTTAGCATGGAAGCAATGATTTTATTCTCAGTGAGGATAAATAATTATGCGCTGGATAATTTCAGTCTGTGTAATTGTACATCCATACTTTAAAGTAATATTATAAATTTGAAAGTAACTCAGTCTTTCTGCGATGTTCACAAGGCTAAACCGCTGCACCGATTTCAATGAAATTTGGCATGGAGATAGATTCTTTGATTCTTGAGTAAGGACACTATTTATCACGATAACCAACAAACAAGCTTTAGTTAAAGGGTTAGTTTAAAATATAAGTAACTAACCATGTCTGTTAAGAATTTGGGTCTGTTTAATTTAGGATGGCATGGCCGTTAGAAATGTCTCTTTATTTCGGACATCTTACACACAACGCCATCTGGTCCCAAAGTAAGCAGAGCTTGTGTTATGGGTACTAGACAACTGATATAAATACATATTTACTTTTATTGTTAATACATTCATATTATACATGGAAAACACCCAAACTTGAAACAAATATTTGCAGATCATCAAACATTTGATCAGATGCGGGAATCGAACGCGAGACCTCAAGCACAGCAGTCGCATACGCTACCACTACGCCACCGAGGCAGTTAATTATTTGTACTTGTTATTCATTGGCTGATTTTTACCTACTGATCTTAATAATTTTATCAATATGGTGATATATTTATATATATAGTTATATAAATAAAACTCTTTGTAAATTATCACATTTCGTCGGTAAGCAAGTAGCCGTAGTAGTTACAACGCTTTGCCGCTCAACTGCATAAATATCAATCTACAATGGAGGTAATTTCTCTACGAGGCTATATGTTCGCGTTCAGGGTTCGCTCGTAAATTTAATTTTATATTGTATATTTAATTTCAACATTATTGTACGTTGGATTTTTGCTATTAATTATTTTGTTATAGCTTTACTAAATAGGGGAGAGTATTTTGGTATTTATTTGTAGTTTTAACTTTAAAAGTTTTTGTGGTTATATATTTGTCATTGTCACTTTTTCATTCATAAACGGCTAAACCGATTTTGATAAAATTCCCTACTCCTATTCCTGTACTAAGAGGAAGGGGGCGGTATAGGAACCGGATGGTGTCCGTTTGACGTCTATACAATAAAAACTAAATTAATTTGTGTAAGGAGAATGGTCATTAACAAAGGAGAATGGCAGATCCTGTACCGCTAGTGACATGCGATGGCTGGTCTTGAGATTTGCGCTGTTTATAAAGTGAATCATCCTGAATATTCTTATGTAACTCTCATATTTTTAATTGATTGCAAAGAGGAACTAAGTTCTTCTTAAAAAATGTTATCAATGCTAAACTAAACGTTTGAGTTAACGTCAACAAAACGTATTCGTTATTTTACAAGTTTGCCATGCATAAAATGTTTAAAACATAAAATCGATAATCATAATTAAATCGATAGTCATTAATGAGGTCACTTCTGTTATTAACATTTTAAAACAATATTTTTTTAATAAAAATATTGAATGAACTAATTAAAAAATGAAGTAAAGAAAAAAAATATTTTAAATCAATTTATTTTAGTTATAGGTTAATTTTGTTTTCTAAGTAATGTAACGACTAGATTAATCGATTCCAATAAGGGCAAATGTCATACATCTGATTTGACCGGGCAACATTTTATTGACGAAATGCGAAAATCGTAAACAAACGTAATTAGCTTGTTTACTATTTTAGTTTCAAAGAGCGAAAGCTTATTACGCGTTTTTTTACAATATTATATATATTCGTCTCAGACAAGACAATCTTGTAGACGATAGTGAAAACCTAACCTCAAGTGTATATTCAATATACAATTGGCTGTGGAATTATCATGGACATTTATGTAAGTAGTTTTACAGACATATAAACAATTATTCTTATTTATTTGTAAAATAACAAAAATGTATAATAATTATAATGCATAATATTGTGTTTTATATTTAAATATTTTATTTTAGATTTCATCGGGGATGAAACTTGTATTCCTATTCCTTGCATTGTTGGTGAAGAGAAAAACCCATTACCACAACTTGAGTTCCAATCTGTACTACCAGAGATTCAATGTATAACCTATGGTGACCATAAACCTAACATTATTAGTGGTGTTTGTGGGTGGGGTGGGTCATCTATAATACCTTTTGCTAAACAACACAGACCTGAACATACTGCTTGATTACTTTTTTGGAACATGAGCAGGTATAATATTTAAAAGCTTTTATGTAAATAAAAAGTAAATAGTAACACTAACAGAGTTTAAATATTTAAATTAAAAATAAATCAATCTCTATAAAATTATAAAAATGGTAAACCCTTTTATCCATAATATCAAAAAGGCCCTTAACCTGATCATTAATGTAATTGTGAAGCATGAAACTCCTACTTTTACAAAGAAACATTTTCAAAAGTAACTTCACCTTTTCACTTGTTTTAATTGCTGTAACATCTTATCATTATGTTTTCAGTTTTTATCAATGAATGAAGTATGTGGTGTCACAAGTGGTGGTCCTTATCCCTCAGAGGCAAACATGAAGAGTAGACATAACAAGGAAATTAAAATATTTTAAGTGTTATAGAAAGTGATAGTGATAGTTAGAGTATATTAAATGTATAATCTATCTTATAAATAATTAAAATTGAAGTGTCTGTTTGTAATATTAAAATAACTGCTTTTTACTAAATGCATTTTTATAATTTTTGTCTATCTGTTTGTTTGTTCCGATTAATCTCTGGGACGGCTGAATCAATTTGACGGAACTTTCACTGCTAGATAGCTGATGATATAAGGAGTAACTTAGGCTACCTTTTTAAAACTAGCTTCGCCCACTGCTTTACCCGCGGTACTACAATAACCACAGGTAATACTGTGGGGTTAGCTAGTGAAATATGTAAATATTATTTACTTAAATTAAATAATGTACCTAATTGACTAAAAGAAAAGTTGCTCAAGGGACATTGGTGTCTTCTAGATAATGCTCCCTTACTTATTTCTTGAAGGCAATGAGTGTTTATACACTTCTGCATATTTTGTTTTCATAGCCACTATAACTTACATGAATCTTCGGGATGCAATATTAAGCTACTGCTGTAATTCTATAGTTGGTTTAAAAACCGTAGGATGCTGCGTAGGATGTGTTATGACACAAGTGGACATCCATGAAGGTTTAACTAGACCAGCTCTTTTCTTAAAAAACTTTATTTTCACTAATTTGAGGTGTGTAGCGTGGATGTTTATACAGTTGTCTACAATAAATGAATACAATTAGAAAGATTCATCTTTTGCATGAATACTGTAATATTATTTGCCATTTATATCATAAGTATAGCTGCACAAAAACAACTTAACAAGAGAGGCTTATGTACCACTAGATAACTACCTACTGGATGTTTATGATAATCACAAGAGTACAACATAAGTTTACCTAATATGGTTTATTATAATGCATGTATGTACATTTGTCTACAATAAATGAGCACTGAAATTAAAATATGGTTTTATTTGCCATAAACCAATGATATTTTAAAATATCATTGCCTTATACCTTTAAAATAATAGCATTTCGAAGAGAATGAATTCATGAAACAAGATTCTGTACGAGCTTATGTGGACAGTATGGCACACTGGTATAATAGGTTAGCTGTTCGTGTTTATGATGGTCAGAACACAACACAAGTGTTAGAGGTCATGCTAGAGAAGGTTTTGTTAAGAGCAATGCTAGATACATAGGTATCTTTTACGTATTATCTAGTAATATTAGGACACCATAACATTCCTTCTCAATCTTTCTTTGATGAAATGGTAACCAGCCGGATCTCTCGGAGCAGCTATTTCTGCCAATGTAAAAACATTCCTTCCTTCTCTTCTTCTTTGATGAAGAAGTCGAAACGATATCATCGTTGACAATGGTGAAGTAAGTAGTGGGAGAACTTTTTTGACAACTCATTTGTGACAGCTAGCTGTCAGAGATTGCGACCACATTACAGATTATACCAATGATTTAAGTGAATTTAAAACTGAAATATCTTTTGAATGTCGGCAGCTAAAAATCTGGTAATTTAAACTGAAGTTGTTGATGATATAACTAACCTAATAAATATAATAAAAATCTCAACCATGAAAAGTCATAAGCGGTACAAAAGTCCCATACAAACCTGCCATTGTCCTTTGGACTATATGCGGAAGAGCCACGCTTCGGCACGAATGAGCTCGACCGGAGTGATACCACGGCCTTACAGAAATCCGGTGTGAAATAGCACTTGCGCTGTGTTTCTCCGAGTGACCGTGGATACCGGAGGCTCATAGTCCAAAGGCCGGCAAGGTTTTGCCCAAGCGGCGGTAATCACTTACCATCAGGCGATACGTCTGCTCGTTTGCCCCCTATTAGAAATTAAAAAAAAAAGTTCTGTGTCTGCGTGTAGTTTATCTATAATATGTATGTACATAGTAATATACAAGTATATATATCAGCTGTCTAGTTACCTCAGTACAGGCTCTAACTAGTTTGGAAACAGACGCTGTGTGTGAGATGTGTCCAGTTATTATAATTGGATGTGTGTCGAAATGGGTCCTATAGAAATAGTACGGCCGGACGGATCGCAAGCTGCCTCCGTTATCAGCACAAGAAATATAAAACTCTTATCAACGAGGTTACTCGCTACAAACACGATAATATTTAATAGCTTTGTATTATTTAGTATTGTGCGGTTAAGCTGCTTCGCCACATACGGATGGGTGGGCAGAAAACAATGGTTGGGGCATAATTTTTATCCAAACACGACGAAGAAAAAATGAACAGTTTAAATGTTTTGGCTGTAACACCAAAGCTACTGAACCGATTTTTATAGATGTTATTTTTAATGTATGGGTTTGCCTAAATGACTCTACTCTGCCTGATGGAAAGCATAAGCAGAATCCAAGAGTGGTGGTCACCATACTCATTGTCAATGCAGACAATACAGCATTGATGCTTCTGCGTCAGTAGGCCTCCGGTCTCGCACTAACCAACGAAACACAACAGCACGTACGCTGTCATTTTGGGTTGAATATCTGTGCGAGGGTAGTAGTTTTCCACGGAGGGATTGACATCGGTACTCCGCAACCCTGAGGGTGAACTGAATTAAAGTTGAACTAGTTGTCAGTATATTTGAGGGCACTGACTTCCCAATAACGATTGCTAAATATATAGGAATAAGACTAAATGATGATTCCCTTATTTTTTGAAAGCCTGCTTAGCTTGAGACTAGATATCGTTGTGTGTTAGATGTCTGAATATACGTAGTTATTGAAAGAGACCCTGGTCTTCATAGGAGTCAATTTCCCCGTGCTTCAAAGAGCACGCAAAACCGTCGGTCCTGTATCTGATCTCTCGCCGGTCGTGTCGGATAACCGTCCCATCGGACTGTCAGAATGAAGGAACAGAGAGTGCACCTGTGTTTGCGTACACACTCGTACACTATAATATCTTCTGCGTAGTTAGCTGGTCTCGGCTAGGAGTATAACATTATCATACTTATTCTTCCATATTTAGGTCAAATATAGATAGACGTTTAAACTTAGATGATTGAGACCAGATATCTAGGTTAAGAGGGTAAGACAATCACAAGTGGAAAGACTGAAGATTATGTGTTTATCACAAGGAACTTGCATTCTATCAATCAATAGACATCAATAGTCTGTAACAGTCCAATGCTGGACATGGACATCTTCTTAGAGAAGGTTTTGTCCAGAGTAGTTAGCTCCCCTAGTCGGCTCATACGGGGTGCATAGGGGTGGTGAGACTCTGTATTCTAAATCCGTTACCCTTCGGACTTCTGTATGATCACTTTTTAACCATTATTGAGGTCTTCTTTCCTCTTTATTCAGTCCTTAATGTAAAAAGTTTCTTCGTTCGTTCGTTCTACCCACACATTGCCATTGACTGCCTCGTTGCGTAGTGGTAGCGTACGCGACTGCTGTGCATGAGGTCTCGGGTTCGATTCCCGGGTTCGGACCAAATGTTTGTATGATCTGCAAATATTTGTTTCGGAGTTTGGGTGTTTCCTATGTATAATATGTATGTATTTACAAAAAAAGTACGTATGTATTTATATCAGTTGTCTAGTACCCATAACACAAGCTCTGCTTAGCTTGGGACTAGATGGCGTTGTGTGTTAGATGTCCGAAGTATTTATTATTTATTGCGGTATAATAATTATCCAGAAACTTTCTGCCTCGCACAACAAAACCTATACCACCTTCATATCATCAAGAAAAGAGCGTACTCCTTCTTAAAAGGCCGGCAACGCACTTTTGACGTTTCTAGTTTTGCGGGTGTCGACGGGCGGCGGTGACCGCTTACCATCAGGCGATACATCTGCTTGTTTGCCCCCTATTCAATAAAAAAATAGTATCTGTATGATTTTCTAATAATAAATCCTTGATAGATCGATTTATCACGCCCGAAATATAATCAATTTCATGAAAAACTTTGGATTAGTTTTTGTCTTTCCGAAATTGAGATTATTTATATACAAGAAGCTCGTTTAAAGGTATTAGATGGAAATTTTTTAAATTTCCCATGATCTTGAGTGAACAAAGAACCACTACTGATTCCACCTGCTTAAGAGCCAGGAAGACGGCACGAAGAGAAATCTCTTATTAATATAAAATCAATAATGCGAGAAATATTCAAGGTCATTTGTACGATATCAGGGTTGCCACGTTACCATAATTTTGTTTAATAAAAGGTAAAATTTAACAGATTCCTTATAGGCGCATGATATCGTCCTTGCTCTGGATGTGTAGAGGTATGTAACTGGCTGTATAATAGCCGTGTAGAGTTTTCTTATACGGATATCCGGATACACGGTAGCTTTTACCGGCAGCTTTTCTATTAAGTATATTCATTGGTATCGCGTCGGGTCGTTAATCTTAACAGGATGACTCGAAGCTCGTATGGACAGACCGACTTAAAACTATGGACCTTTCTTGAAAAGGCCAACCCAAACCCTATAGTGTACTCACATAGTTTTTATTTAGTCAATGTTCACAAACTTAAAAAGCGACACCTCTGGTTTGTTTGAGCATTTCTTCCCTGAGTGAGTGTTATGAAATGACGGCGCCTTCAAGCTGTAAAGTCCAACGTGTAAAACATCTGTAAAAGATTTACTTACAAGAAATAATTTCACTTCTAGCAGCATCTATGCATAGGCCATTAAGGTATTCTTTGGCAACACTCTTATTTATTTTTTTAATGTCATAGGATTCGTTATAGCTTTTGCCATCGCTTCGTCTAGCGTTTAAATACATAAATCACTGTGTCCCTAGAAAACAGTATTTCTTTGGGAATAATCGGTAGACCTTCTTATTATTAATAAAAAATAGTAAAACCCTGTAAAATAATAGTTCTTTAATTATGTATAAAAGCCATCTCAACTTCCCTCACTCTTGTCAGCGTGAAAATAAAATTTTATCATAATATTGGTTAGGTACTTTTCAAATTGACCAACATATATATATCCATAACACACTAATGACATTTGCGAAACAGCAAATTCACAAAGTTATACCTATTCTATTGTAATTAAAACTATTTCTAATCACAAAACATAATCACAACCTAACGGTTTTAATGTAAGCCGTATCAATTAAATATATCTGTGTTTTATGATTGATGCTAAAAGTATATCTGGCAGGCGATTAATCGATGATGTAGCTTGAAAAATTATATCACATTTTTATCTAGCGAACAACTGAGATAGATAAAATTATGGGTTTCATAGTTTTTTTTTATATAGTATCGAATGTTCCTAGAAGATACAGGCTAACATGCGTTAGATGACCATAGTTAAGTATAGCAATATCGCTTTTTTATTATTAAGGGTGTATGAAAACATACAACACATTTCAAAATATGCCAGAAAAGTAACTTTTTTCTCCGGTTCTCCTCCCTAAAAAAGACATTGGAACCGAGCAACTTAAGTCATTAATGTAACATTTCAAAAATTACTGAAAAGGCTTATTTGAAATAATATCAAGGTATTTGATTTTGATACTCCCTAGATGAGTTTTATTAAATTAAAGTAAAGTGGATGGGACAAAATGTATAGTCAGCAAAATGCGAGTCAGCAATATCCCCATGAAGATCGGTGCGAGTGCGGTTTATGCATGGAAATCATCAAAGTTTAGTCACAAGCAGATGAAACTATTTATTTGATAAACTGTACTGTAACAACTAAGAATAGCTGCATATGATCCATGAGTGTCTGTTTGTAATATTAAATAAACCGCTTTTTACTAAATGCATATGTATGATGACAAAAATGTAATTTTAAAAAAATGTATTTTTGTCTGTCCGTCTGTCTGTTTGTTCCGGGTAGTCTCTGGAACAGCTGGACTGATTTTGACGCAACTTTTACTGGCAGTTACCTGATGATCCAGAGAGTAGACTAACTTTTACGGTGTTTTGTGGCGTTACTCGCGGTACAATGATAACCGCGGGCAACACCGCAGGGTTCAGCTAGTCATAAAATAAAATACACTTTTGTCAACAGAGTCGTCGCATATGTTAATTAATGCACATGTTTATA
The DNA here is from genome assembly GCA_905220595.1 of Spilosoma lubricipeda. Lineage (NCBI taxonomy): Eukaryota > Metazoa > Arthropoda > Insecta > Lepidoptera > Erebidae > Spilosoma > Spilosoma lubricipeda. Next base: position 12,800,351 of record HG992301.1, on the reverse strand, counting down.
ATAATAACCAAGGTGGATAAAAGGTAGTTAATTAAACTCATTTGCTTTGATTAATGATTATTAATATACAACATTATTTCTGAGAATAATTATAATTACGTAAAACCTAAAGGCTGAAAATAATTGCTTACATATTTTTGAACTACCTTAGAAAAACTTATAAAATATGACTTTTAAGTTCCTATATTTGCCTGCAGATTCGACGATAAAATTATAGTGGACAAAATCTGGGTTTTTAACAATCTCATATCTATTATTTTGTATATGAAAGCACGAGTGTACATATGTATGCATCATTTTACATACATTCGGTGAGAAATCTCCAAGTTATCAAACTTATATTGTTTACAAAACGATTTTTCTAAACATGTCCGTCGGCCTAACCATTGTTTTAAATGTCAACAATTACCATCTTTTCCCTTTCTGTTGTTACAAATCATGAACATACTTGTCTGTCACGCTCGATTTGTGGAAGTAGTAGCTTTTTAGCAGTTTTGAAATCCGGATATACGGATATCGGTCACATCACTATCCGGATTTCCTCTCCAATGACATTGACTTTAACTGAGAAAAGATACAATGACGTAGACCCTAATTATTTTTAGATCCGGATCTACGAATATATGTTTATAAGCCCGCACATCACTATTTTTTTTGGTTGGTTAGTGTCTAACCAAATAGGTCTTGTTACAACCCACATAGAGCCACCTTGTCGCCATTTATCGAATTTAGTCCCAGTATAGTGTGAACACTTGACCCCGGATGTGAAATATTTAAATCAAGATTTGACTGTGGTCACAGTAACTATGATTTTATCCGTAGAGGAGCCCAGTATTTCAATGTCCAGCCACTTGCCATACTTGCCACATGCGGCGCAGGGCGCTTGCGCGAGTGTGCATGGTTTCAGCTGATGGCTCAACTGTCTAATATGACGGTAATATGTTATTACTGCGTTGATCTATATTTTATAAGCATTTCTTTTACTTCTTTTTATCGCGCATTTTATTTAACGAGCAAAGAGGTTTATTTCAGGTGAGCTTAAACAACTGTTTGTTTATAATTTTGAGTTTGTACTTTTGTCGGCAGTCTTCATGACAGCTTTGTGTTTTATTCTTTTCTGTCTGATGGAAAACCTGAGAAAAATCCGAGAGTGGTGGTCACCATCGTCATTGTGAACGCAGACAATGCAGCATGCAATGGCGGCCTAGTGAGATGCTTGGTGCGATGGTGTACCTACCACCTGGGCGAGGATAGGCACTTACCACCAGATACAGAAACAAACTCTTCAGCTTATATATTAGTATAGATATAAATTTTGACCTTACTACGTTGAAGCGAAAAGTAAGGGTAATAGTTTCTTCAGTCTATAAATAGATAGAAAACTCTTTATTAGTACGAGTACACCTTATTACAGTTTTACAAGAGAGTACAGAAAATGTCAGATATATACACAGGGCGGACTTATTGCTAAAAGCTATCTCTGCCAGGCAATCTTAGGATGGATGGAAGTTGTCAGTATCAAGTCAATGTCAATCTGTGATGTATGTATGTTCTATGGTAGCGTCTAAACTACTGTGCCGATTTTAATGAATGATGTGTCAATAGATTTGTGATAGTAGCCCGAGTGACATAGGTTATATACATTATAACAATAGTTAGTTTAAGTAGGCGATAAAAGAAAACTGTTTTTAACGATTGTAACGATTCGTGCTACGGTGGGTTCAAATCCCAATAATTTTCTGTTGAGTATAATTGTTATTTTAACTTCCTATTTATTAGCATACAAGTATATTTACCAACAATTTGGTGAGACGGCCGTGTGGGAGATGTGGCAAGTCATTATTATTATTTATAGTGTCATCTAAATATGCAATTACATACATATCTCGAAGTTATGCTACGTGTAGTAAAACTAAGGCCAAAAAAATAATGGTCATAAAAAATAGCCATTGTACTAGACTGGTGACGTCACACTTCAAAAAAGAAATCGCTCGACATTATCAAATAAAATAAAAATAATACACTCCAGTCACAGCTACTTACATAAATGCTACTTAAACCCTTAAAGGGGGCGGGGCGCGGGTGCGGGGGACAGGGCGTGATAGAGACGAAAAATGTGCCGATCTTACTGTGGAGTCGAATGCGATGTTTTTTTTTCTAGTTAAAGCAGTAATTATGTTCAATGTAATCGAGGATTCGATTGTTAACATTTTATTTACTTCACCTGTACGTTTGTTTGTAACCGATTTTGTAAACGTGTTTTGTAATTTTTTTTAACTATATTTTAATTATTTAATAATATGTTGTAATTCAATGGAATGCTATTCAAATTGAACTGAATTAATAAATATTCTATCTAACATATTCTGTTATATATCGAAAATATAAATAGGTATGTAATTATAATTAGATGGATAGATGTGAAAGATTTGACAGGTTTCTATTTTCTAGGGCTTAAATAGTTAAAATTTCCCAACCAAGACAAGAGTTGTCAGTGATTGACGATCATTATTCTTTGAGTATTAGTGTCAGCAACCGAAATGAAATCGCGTGGTTTATATATGAAAACCGTTTTTGCATCTAAAACCAAATAAATAAATAACCCAAGTCTGTACGACGTTATATAAATACTTGACTCTCATAAAATAAGTAATTAACGAAGCAACTATACAAAATAAAAATAAAGAATTAGCACTAAGTCAACTCCACTGCGCCTTCGTTCCGACAGTGAAAAAATATCGGGCGCATACATACTGAGTTAGTTAGGGTTGTCGCATTTCACAATAGTTAAAATTATTATTATTACTTTTATTTCAAATTAGTTTGTCTTAAAAAAAGACTTTGAACCATGTAGCAGCAGTACTGATAACCGTTGGGTTGGGGTAAACGGGTTCTTGAGTGGAGTAGTCTAGTCAACAAGTTCAAAAACGTGAAAAATAGAGATAAAGGTCCTAAAAATATGAGGTGATTCCGAATCGAATGAGCCATCGCTCATATTTTTAGGACCTTTATCTCTATTTTTCAAGTTTTTGAACTTGTTGACTAGACTAGAGACCGCGTCTCGGAAAACGGAGTGTTAGGACAGGAGGAGTGATGATCTGCGTAGGAGGCCTAGGTCCTGCAATGGACTGCGATAGACTGATTATGATAAATACATTTTGTTAATTAACTTAGTTAAATCTTAACATATATTAATGGATGGATATATTTTATTCAAACAAGGCCCAATGATGCAGAAGCATCACTAGCCCGCCATGGTGTGGGTCACCATGCTGCATTGTTGCATTGTCTGCGTTCGCAGTATGGTGACCATCACTCTTGGATTCTGCTTATGCTTTCCATCAGGCAGAGTAGAGTCATTATGGCAGGGTAAAACATACTTCTATCCAAGTGAAAGCTTATAGATAGAAATAATCGTGAAATTTATTGTAACTCAAGCAGTATATTCTTTTATAGCAATCGTGCCTTATCATTCAAATACCTTATTTATAAATAGTGGCGTCTCAGACGACAGATATTCTGCACATGACCTTGACCTTGGACTTCTGCAGTCCCCGTCACACTTCCTCGTTTGTGCTGCTTCTCCAATTCACATCCTGTCTCGTCCCGTATTGCCCGTAGCGTGATAATTTTCCCCCGTTTTTGTAACATTCTTCATTGTGCTTCGCTCCTGTAGGTCTTAGCGTGATGATATATAGCCTATAGCCTTCCTCGATAAATGGGCTATCTAACACTGAAAGAATTTTTCAAATCGGACTAGCGGTTCCTGAGATTAGCATGTTCAAACAAACTCTTCAGCTTTACATATTAGTATAGATTAGCTGACCTGGCGAACTTCGTATTGCCATATTAACATATTTGTCTCAGTTTTCCACAGGCAGTGTACAGTCGCGGAAAAAAAAGACTTTCCCGTTATCTTTTAATTTTTCTAGCACACAAACCTTATCCTAAAAATAATCATTTAATTTGGTGCAACCAATCGGAACTTATGCGCGTACATACATTTCGACGATTCATTTTTATAAATTTAGATTTATATAATTTCATAATAATGTTACAAAATTTATTTAATTTAAATATTAAATTGTCATGCAGACAGGGTATGTATTGTCCAATAATTAACTTGTTGTAATATATAAATATAATACTTTTATTATGATAACGACAGACTGATATATAATTGTCACTGGATCGCTATCGGACATTGGAACAGTGTTTACCGATAAGTAAAAATAAAATAAATAAATAAATATTTCGGACATCTATCACACAACGCCATCTAGTCCCAAGCTAAGCAGAGCTTGTGTTATGGGTACTAGACAACTGATACAAATACATATATACTTTTTTTTTGTAAATACTTACATATTATATATAGAAAACACCCAAACTCCGAAACAAATATTTGTAGATCATACAAACATTTGGTCCGACCCGGGAATCGAACCCGAGACCTCACGATCAGCAGTCGCACACGCCAACCGCTAGACCAACGAGGCAGTCAAATAAACCCCTTTTATGACTAGAAGCCAAACTAATATTTTGATTTGATTTAATGATTTGATGATTGATCATTCGAAGATAAGTCTGTGTCTAGTAGATTAGAAAATACAATTTCCCTATTCCCTGGTTTTAGATGTGTAAATCTATACTAATAGATAAAACTGAAGAGTTATCGCTAATCTCAGGAACCGCTGGTCCGATTTGATAAATCCATTGGATAGTACAATTATCGAGGAAGGTTATAGGCTCCATATCATCACGCTAAGAACAATAGAAAAGGAGCACCAATGGAGATTGTTTCAAAAACGGGGTAAAATTGTCACGCTACGGGCAATTGGAGACGCAAACGAGGTTGCGTGGATCAACTAGACTATACAAATAAATAAAATTGGAGTATCTGTTTGTAATATTAAAATAACCGCTTTTTACTAATTGCATATGTATGTATACATGGTACATATACCAAAAATATAGTTTTTTTTTTATTTGTCTGTCTGTCTGTCTGTTTGTTCCGGGTAATCTCTGGAACGGTTGGACCGATTTTGACGAGACTCACTTGCAGGCAGCTGATGATCCAGGGAGTAACTTTAAGACTAGGTTTGTCCTGCGGTGTTACGCACGGTACAACAATAACCGCGGGTAACACTGCGGGGTTCAGCTAGTTTTTCATAAAACCAGTAACCTTTGAAAATGCCATTGTGTGATAATGCAAATGTGGAATAAGTACTATTGAGTTTAATTTTAGAATGTATTTTAGCAAGTTCTATCAAGTGCCGACAACCTCACAACAAAACACAACAACAAGTATAAACTCTGTTGTTGTAATTTTTAATATTTTAATTAAACGGTTCCGTGACAGCCCTACGACCTCGTGTTCGTTCTTGCTTTACTTAGAGCGCGCTCGCCGCATAAGGGTGCTAATGTCTCGTGTTATATCAATATTTATTGTAGATTTTTATTTGTTGCTTTTGTGCATATGATTCAACGGTCAGTCAACTTTTTTCATAACATCTTGCAATTAAAGTTGGATGTAAGAGATATAACGGTGTAAAATAGTGTATATCATTTTTTTTTGTCAACTAAGAATCGAAAGGGTCTTCCCCACCCCGCCCTTTGATCCCCGGTCTCAACAGAATCCAAATTTCTGGGCTGTAATATCTTCATTTAATCGGTGACAAGAACTAGCTGCCGCATATAGAAAGAATCTTCAAAATCTATCCACCCAGTAAAGAAATATGAGTAGACTAGCTTTTGCACGCGGCTTCGCTCGCTAAGGGGTGGAATTTCAAAAATGTGTTTCTTAGTGCTCACTTACGTTATATAAAGAACCTACATGCAAAATTTTAGAATTCTAGGTTCAGTGGTTTCGCCTGTGCGTTGATATCTGGGTATGTCAGTCACCTTCCTCTTTTATAAATATATGTGATAAACATACAGACAAAAAAGGTACAGTCAAATTGAGAACTTCCTCCGTTTTATAAGTCGTTTAAGAAGAAATTAAAGAAATGCTGTACTTAAATCGTGGCCTCCGGTTGAAGCAGCCCAAATTTGCCCAACCATGATCTTAAGCGGTTGTGTACATGATAGTAATTACCAGTCTAAAATGAAACCTCTCAATCCAAAGGTTGCCTGGAATTGGAAGAAATTACTATGACTAATGAGGACACACTTTGCACTTCGCGTATTTTTCTTTTATTTCAGTTCTGTATTTTGTTTGTAAATCTTAATGCAAAAAAAAAAATAGTATTAATATCTATTTTTGTAAAGCCCAGCAATATAGTTATAAGTCTACGTATAATTCGTGTCGTTCAATAGCATTTTTGATTTCAACCTAACGATTATGCCATCGTAGAAACCAATTTAAATATAAAATTGTCAATTAAGCGGTGATGCGCGTGCGCACCGCTGGCGTTTCGTAAGCGACGCTACGTCACATCCAGCTATAGCGCGACCGATACGCTTTGATACTAGATACAATTAATATCATTATGTTAAAAAAGTATTTATTATTATTATTGATAACTTTCGATCGTTTTATTGTAAATTAATTGTTACGAGGCATGGAAAAGTGTCTGTTGGTGTGGAATTCTAGACTAGAATCTGTACCAGTTTACGGTTAGAATTCCTTTATTCCTTAAAAATTACAAATCATTTTAACAATTTCTAACTTGATTGTAATTAAACTTCCTATTTTTAAACTGACATAACGTGTTTTATTTGAAATAAAACAACCACGAAGTTTACCACAATATAAAGAGAAAACTGCATCCAAATCGGTTTAGCCACTTCTGAGATTAGCCCGCGTAACCACATAGACAAACAGACAAAAATTCTAAAACCAGTCAATCTAAAAATGGAAAACCAGGAGTTGGATATTCATGATCATAGCTATTGTTTATTTTATGATACTTAGAAAATAGTATAACTAGTATATTTTTTGTTAATTTTCTTAAATTAATCCTCGCTAGATCTATTTATCTTCTCCGAAACATCCTGTATACTAATTTCACATCGTTCAAGCAGAGATTCGGAATCTTCTATATCTTACTTCTTACTAATATTATAAACGCGAAAGTTTGTAAGTATGGATGGATGGATATTTGTTACTCTTTCACACAAAAACTACTGAACGGATTGGATGAAACTTTAACAGTAATGTAGCTTATACATCAGAATAACACATAGGCTAATATTTGCAGCGATAACGGACATAAACGCGGGTGGAGCCGCGGATAACAACTAGTACATATATATAAAAGAGGAAGGTGAGAGAGATCAACGCACAGCCCAAACTGCTGAATCTAGAATCCTGAAGTTTTGCATGTAGGTTCTTTATATAACGTAAGTGAGCACTAAGAAAGGAATTTAGGAAATTCTACCCCTAAGGATGTAAATCAGGGTATAAAAGTCTGCGTGAGCGAAGCCGCGTGCAAAAGCTAGTAAATTATTTATCTACTAGTTGTTGGCCGCGGCTCCGCCCGCGTATATGCCGGTTATCGCGGCAAATAGTAGCCTATGTGTTATTCTGATGTATAAGCTATATTACTGTAAACTTTCATACAAATCCGTTCAATAGTTTTTGCGTGAAAGAGTAACAAACATCGAACCATCCTTGCAAACTTTCGCATTTATAATATTAGTAGGATAGGATATACAAGAATTGGTCGTCTAAAGGTATTAAATAAATAGATTAAACGATAAATATATGTTTGTTTCAAATAAAAAACAGTAAAATTTTGTGTCATTTGTGTTCAAAAACCGTGACGGTTAGTACACTCCAATTAATAGATGTACCGCTTTCTGAATGCACTACAACTAAATACTTGAAGTAGAACTATATTCGTGTGTACATCTATACAAATAAATAGTGTAGTGTCTTTCGAAGTGTCTGTTTATGATTTCAAAGTTAACAGTTTTTCACTATATACAACTACATAAAAAAAAACAATTGTAACTTGAAAATTTGCACAGGGGTCAAGAGCCGATGGCAATACAATAATTTGAAAAAAAAAAAACTAAATTAAATATTTAAAAAAAAAAAATTAAATAACTAAACAAACATGCTCTAATAAATATATCAAACTAAAGCATAGAAAATAAATTATATGTAGTTTAGAAAAACTCAAAAACTAATTGTTAATATTAGTATAGATAAGTATATTTATCAGCGGTATGGCTAAATGACGCGCCTATAGCCCAGTTGCACTCGCTGATTGGAAACAATCACCGAGGGTAAGCAACGACGGCGCGGTCATTACCTGGATGGGTGACCGCTGTTGGCATGATACCAAGAGCATTACCGTGAAAGGTCACGTTTAGCAGTTGGTCCTGTTTGTTATCATGAGATAACAGTCGTGAAGATTACTTGAAGGACTTTGGGCGGTTTAAGAACATCCAACGGCAAGATTACGTAGCCACAATGTTGTCTTGCCAGTCCCCAACCCGCACTCGACCAGCGTGAGGATGTATGGCCTTAACTCTCTCCGAGTCCAGCTGTGGGACATTACGGGTTGTTGATGTGGCTAAAAAAGTGAAGGATCTGCCTCCTAATTTGGGACTATATTAATTATTTTTTTACCCTAAAATTGTGTTATTTTTGTTGTAAAATTTTTTAATGAAGTAAATGATCACATAAAAAAACTAATATTCCAACAACTGTCGTTTCCGCTATTATGTATGTATGTTTAATCTATACTGTAATCATACTTCACCCTAATATATAAAGGCGAAAGTTTGTGAGTGTGTATGTTTGTTACTTCTTCACGCGCAAACGACTGGGCCAAATTTGATTAAATATGGTAGGAGGAAAGCTGAAAACACCCTGGATTAATACATACGCTACTATTTGCCGCGATAACCGACATAAACGCGGGTGGAGTCGCGGGCAACAGCTAGTAATATTATAAAGCTGAAGAGTTTGGTTGTTTTTTTGTTTGAACGCGCTAAGCTCAGGAACCGCTGGACCGATTTGAAAAATTATTTTAGTGTTGGATTGTACATTTATCGAGGAACGTTATGGGCTATACATCATCATGCTAAGACCAATAGGAGCGGAGCACCAATGGAGAATGTTTCAAAAACGGGGAAAATTTATCACGCTACGGGCAATAGGAGACGCAAACGAGGTTGCGTGGGTCAGTTAGTATATTATAAAGTTTATCATATGTATAACATCTTGGCAATAATCTCATCAATTCCACCATAAGGAAGTCGCCCATTGTTTTGAGCGTAGGTAGCAAAATGGTGACACTTCTACTTACGTCATTTATTACCTAAAATGAGTTCATGTCATACAACTGTTATATTTCTTTGCTAGCTGAATCTCGCGGTGTTATCCGCGGTTATTATCGTACCACAGGTAACGCCGCGGGACGAAGCTTGTCTAAAAAAAGTAGCCTAAGTTACTCCTCAGATCATCGGCTACCTGAAAGTCCCGTCAAAATCGGTCCAGCCGTTCCAGAGATTACCCGGAACAAACAGAGAGATAGACAGACAAAAATTTTAAAAATGTTATTTTGGGAAATGTGCCGTATTTACATACATATAATGTATTTAGTAAAAAGCGGTTATCTTAATATTACAAACAGACACTCCAATTTTATTTATTTGTATAGATTTATATTATTAAGCTTATACATAAGAATAATACATAGTTACCGCGACAAGCGACATATACTTGCCGAGCCTTGGTCGTAAGTTTTTAAGTATTGTGTCGCCCGCTCCGCTTATGCCTTGGACCGGCCGCCATTTTGTTCTATTATTAGTACTTAATCGATATGGCGGCTTTAATGTGACATCGTGTGTACGTACTGCGGGTACTAACGTGTCAGTGTGTTTGTGGCTCCCTGTCTCCGGAACTGCCCGGGGATTTTGTTGTTTGACTGTTTTTAATTGATTTTAGTAATTAAGATGGCGTTAGTTTAAAGTTATCGGTGGGTGTAGTTTATATTTGTTTTGTTATCTACAAGTATTATGTGAAATCTGTTGGTGTGGTGTAAAGGGATAATGACTGTTGAGCTAGAAGTCGTGAGTTCGATTCTCGCCAAAGATAAATTATTAATTAACTAGCCGAAACCCGCGGTGTTATCCGCGGTTATTATTGTACCGCGAGTAACACCGCGTGACAAAGTCTAAAAAAGTAGCCTAAGTTACTCCCTGAATCATCAGCTACCTGCTAGTGAAAGTCCCGTCAAAATCCGTCCAGCCGTTCCAGAGATTACCCGGTACAAATAGACAGAAAGACAATTTTTTTTAACTACATTTTTGGTATATGTACCGTGTATACAACATATGCGTTTATTAAAAAGCGGTTGTTTTAATATTACAAACAGACACATCAATTTTATTTATTTGTATAGATTATTAATAATAATAATTTAAGCCTCCTCGCCTGCGTGTATTATTGCGGTAAAGAGTAGCCTATGGTCGTTCCTCAACAATATAAGTACTCCATGCTAAATTTTATTAGAATCGGTGCAGTGTTTTAGCCGGGAAAGCTTAAGCTTGTAAATCTATACTAAGATATAAAAATGAAGAGTATAGAAGAGTTTGTTTGTTTGAACATGCTAATCTGAGGAACCGATGGTCTGATTTGAAAAAAATCTTTCAGTGTTGGATAGTACATTTAACGAGGAAGGCTATAGGCTATATATCATCACGCTAAGACCAATAGGAGCGGAGCACCAATGAAGAATGTTGCGAAACCGGGAGAAAATTACTACGCTACGGGCAATAGGAGACGTAAACGAAGTTGCGTGGGTCAGCTAGTTTAAATATAAGTATGAGTGTGTTCAAGTAAAATGTTGAATAATTAAATACAGGTGCTAAGAAAACCAACGCATTAATGAGACTGTAAGTAGGTACCTCACTACAACCCTATCCACCCCAAATCAACTCTTATTTAACCTACCTTCACGCCCTATTATTTATTTACCCCTTTAATTAATCTTTCAGATTTACTACTTGTAACAACAGCTATCTGCCAGTGAAATTCCCGTCAAAATCGATCCAGCCGTTTTAAATATAAGCCGGAACAAACAGGTGGACAGACAAAGAATAATTTTATAAATTGGTATATTGATGTTAGTACCGCATATACTTTCATATATGCATCTACTGAAAAGCTGTTAATTTTAAATGAAAAGAAAAGCTGAGTCTTGCGGTGTTACCCTCGGTCATTGTCGTACAACGGGCGACGCCGCGGGGCGAAGCTAGTCTAAAATAAGAAGCCTAAGTTACTCTTTATATTTACCTATCAGCGAAGTTCCGTCAAAATCGACCCGTTCCAGAGATTACCCGGAACAAATAGACAGACAGAACGACAGACAGACAAGTCGACATTTTGGTACATGTGCCGTGTATACAAAAATCATATGCATTTATAAAAAAGCGGTTATTTTAATATGTATTACAAACAGACACTCCACTTGTTTTATTTGTATAGATAGATACATGTTATACATAAATTACATCCAGAACAAATGATTATGTTCATCATACAAAGATTTGTTCTAAGTGGGAATTGAACTCGTATCCTCTGACTGCCAGTATTTGTTACTAACAACTAGAATGTCAATCATATTCAATTCTAACTGTTAGTTCCTGAGATAAACTCGTTTAAACAAACAAAAAACTCTTTAATATTAGACGTAGATAGACAACGCCAATGCATTTTCAATATTTAATCTTAACAAAAAAATGTGTTCCAACCCATCGCTTTCGATACCTCCAGTACACCCGCTTAACATAGATAACATAAAACTCACAAAACTGCCATAAAAACTACAATTCTCTGTACAAATAGTAGAAAAAATTAAAAAAAAAACAGGCCGGCAAAAAACGGTTTCCTAATCTCCAAATTCTATATAAGCTAGGTTGTATTAATAAGTTAGACAAACATCACAACGATTTTAAACCTTATTGTTAAGAGATTTAGAGTCGCTTATAACTTGAAGAGTAACCTATTATTTTGTACATACGCTCTTTTGCGTGTAGTATCCGTTCGAAACTTCGTGAGCAGTTGTTTACAAATGTCGACTGGTCTTGATACTTTATAAATTTGCGAATATAATTATATTTATTTTTATTAATGTATTGTTTAGTTATGAAGTTTATATATGTTTAGTTAAATAGTAAGATTATTATTAATTAGGTTGTGTCGTTCAGTTGGGACTTTACAAAGATAAAAATAGAATATTAATTTACATCTTACAAGGAAATGTCTATGTCCAGTATTACTATTAAAGACTGTTGATAGTTTTAATAGTCAATTTTATCATGCATCTGTGTAATTTATACTCTCGATTGTCGGATTTCATGGAACATATTGAATTCTATAATTAAACTCACTTGTACTTATTACACTAAGGATTAAAGTCAATACAAGTAAAATTTTAACAAAAATAAAACGGACTGCAAGATTTGACTTGATTTCTCTTGGATGCCATCATCAGATCTTAGTGTCCTTATCATGGTACCGCCGTTGGCATATCTCCTTTCTATTAAAAAAAGGATCATCAAAATCGGTTCATAAACGACGAAGTTATCCGCGAACACACATAAAAAAATATATATATACTGTCGAATTGAGAAACCTCCTCCTTTTTTTGAAGTCTTTTAAAAAATAGTGCAAAAAGTACAAGTGTTTTAATTCTAGTATCATTCGTCGTTTCTCTTTGTTCTCTTGTTACATACGGACGTCTGATACTCAACTTGATAGGGACTAAGAGCACCAGACTGCTCATAAATATACTTATATATTACATACTAATAATAATTAACACCTAGATATAGACTTAGTGCTCATCTGTAGTCCTGACATCAGCAATACATGACTAACTCAGCCATCAGCATCGTTAACCCTAAACCAACAGATTCGTGTCTCCTTCTCTCTTCCTTTCTTTTGCTTTTGCCCGCGTGCATGTCAATTATAAAGTACAAAGTCTATGTTCTTCTTCTAGAATCAAATTAACTCCATGCCAAATTATATTGAAATCGGTGCAGTGGTTTAGCAGTCAAATCGTAACAAATGGAGTCACTTTGTTTGTATTATTAATACGGATGGAGAAATAATAAATAATAATAATAAATATTTCGGACACTTAACACACAACGTCATCTAGTCCCAAACTAAGCAGAGCTTGTATTATGGGTACTAGACAACTGATATAAATACTTATATACTTTTTTTTTGTAAATACATACATATTATACATAGAAAACATCCAAACTCCGAAACAAATATTTGCAGATCATACAAACATTTGGTCCGACCCAGGAATCGAACCCGATACCTCAAGAACAGCAGTCGCGTACGCTATCACTGCGCCACCGAGGCAGTTATAGTATAGCAGTATAGTATAGAGGCAGTAATAGAAAACTTAAGTGATTTTTACTTAATCTTCTCTCTCATTCTAAAAGTCACCACTAAGTATATAGTACGAAACATTACGTAATGTGCTTTACAATCGAAAGGTAATTTGTTGCTCGTATTATTTACAAACAACACACGTCTTTACTGCTAACACTTTTGTTCTACAGGAAGATATTATATATTATGTTTATTGATGAATGTGGTTCCGACAGCGATGTACCTTGTTTTTGTCTTCACACCTTTGTATGTGTTGAACAGTAATTATTGTACTGGTTTTTGTTGTTTATAAGCGGATAAATTTGTTGTAATGTCTTTTTTACGGTGTGGTTAAATGGAAAGATTCTATGGTAAAAGTCTTATACAGATATAAATTAAGAGTGACAAGACCCCTCGTTTTTTCTTCCAGAACTTGAACTAGGGAATATGGACTCCATTTGGGTAACCTTCTTTACTCGGTACAAAGCGAAAGAATGCTTTATAAATATTTTATAATTATTCCTAAGGTTTATAGTGTGATGTTCTTATTGAAGTGGAAACTTCTTTAGGTAGGAGAAAATCTTTTAAGTTCGCGTCACCGACATGCTGACATCACTAAACTTCTTTAGCCGCATTTTGCGCTTTTTAATACGAGAAAATCTTAATGGTTCGTCTCACCGACAAGCTAATGTTTGATGTTGATAATTTTATTTTGAACATTACGCAAGTTCTAGTTTTACACAATTAATTTAGAAATAATATAAGCCATAAGTTTTCACTTCTATCGTCAGTCCTTATGACTGGTCATCATTTTTAATGAAAGTTCTACGCTATACAACAGCAATTCCTAAGATGTTTCAACAAATTCTTCATATATCGTAAAAATGTAGACAAGAAGATAAGTATCAAAAATAAGTAGTTTTACTATAATATATAAAAAAAAAACAATGAAGAAATTTCTATAAGAATAAATACATTATGTAAATTTCACTTAATCTTTGAACTACAGTGAGTATTGTCTAGAATTTAACTTAAAATATATATTAAAAATATGCTTGCCTAAACTCTTTAGGTGGAGTCACTTTGAACTCTGTCCTTCTTTATTTAAGTAACCTTTTTAAACAAATAACATTAGAAGGGGTATGTTACGTAAGTAAAGTCAAAGTACCAAGATTGTCGGTTCGGTGTATCCGACCCAACTCTCATCTTTCACTGCTTTCTGCAGGGGACGGACTCGACTTCATGTTTTTGATATTTTTCACTTTTATTTTTTTCGCAATTATATTTCTGCATTTTAAATTTTGAAATTGATACTGTAATGTCTTAGTTTTCACATTTCATCATCAACATAGAATTAAAATTTGTGATATTTAAATAAGTGTTCAGCTAGAGGTCGTGAATTTCATTCTCTCACACAACAAATAATTATTTGCATAGATGTTTAATATGTATTATTTGTATCATATAAGTATGTTTAGAAGCTGTCATTGCGAAGGTTCTGTTAATATTGTTATGAGGCCGTGTGTGTAATCGAAATTAAATTATAGTAAAGCATATCTTCTGTACGTATTAAACTAAACAAATACTAAAATGCTTCGTTCACTCCTTTCTTACTAAAACAGAGTTCCTTTGAGAAAAAAACTAATTGTGTCGTTCACATACAATATTTCATAAAAATTCGCCTACATTAAGTAAACAATTTAAAACAAAATCTCATAGCTTTATTAAAATTAGTTATCGTCAGTACACGATGTGTTGTTTTACACCATTTAGTATTTAATTTATGATAATTACAATCATTAATGGCATCTCATAAAAACTTTTTTTGGATTTGTACAAGACAACCTACACAAGTTTAAGTTAATTCTAAAAGCTGGTTTTACTGGTGTCTTTACTAACTTGTGTCTGCCGATCAGATCTGGATTATGTAATGAGTAGTTGCTGCTAAAGTTACTATGATGAAGAAAACGTATCCTCAAGATATCATTTAAAATAAATACAGAAATAAATAATTCGGACATTTACAACGCCATCACATCCCAAGTTAAGCAGAGCTTGTGTTATGGGTACTAGACTACTGATACTACATATTATACACAGGAAATACCCAAAATCAGAAACAAATATTTGCAGATCATACAAACATTTGATCCGATCAGGGAATCGAACCTGCGACCTCGAGCACAGCAGTCGCAAGTAGCGCTTGCGACTGCTATGCTCGACTGCGCCACCGAGACAATAATTTCTGTGAACATACCTAATTAAATATTATAGTATTAAT